>OZ007563.1:85296640-85896640 GCA_963931875.1 Pollenia griseotomentosa
AGCACCTTTTTTAATTTTTGTTATCATATAATGGCAATTAAAATTTTATTTCAAGTGAATTAAATCTTAAATTTGGTTTTCTTTTATCGTAAAATAATTGTCATAAGAGATGATAAGACTTGTATTTTTATATCGCTAATGATTTTTAATAAATTATTTAAAAGTCTTTTAACAGAAAATTGTTATCTAAGTTTTTTAGTTAGAAGAAAAGGTCTAAACTTTCCCATCAAAATAATTAAAAAAAACTTGACTTGATAGAGGCTTTTTTACAATTATTTACAATGTTTTGAGCATAAAAGTGTTCGCTTACCAAAACAAATTGTAAATGCAAATAAATACTTGAAAAAAAAAAGAAATCACATTAAGTGTAGAAAACACACTTTAGGACACGTGGCCCGTCTTACATGACAAGCGCATCAAAGTAGAACTGAAAACGAGTCTACAATTACCCTGCAGAATACGTATAAAGAATTTCCTTTGCACGCTTACAAACGCTGTTAAATAAACAAACATGCTAGCACATATTGTCACGAATAAATGTTGACAAATGTGTAACTTTTGTTTTGACTCTGAACAAACAAACAGCAAGACAGAAGGATAGACAAATGGTCACGTGTTTGGTTTAAAATTGTAGAGAGTGCACTGGAAACAATAGATTGTACAAATTGCCGTTAGAAGCTATTGACTAAATCAAAAGCTTTATTAGCCTTAGGCCACAATAGGTAAACATGAATCGATTGCAGGGCTGTATACTCTCGCTAACAGGGTAATTCATATTCACACAAAGCGATTAGTTCAAGTGGAACTAAATTTGGTAAGTTTGGCCTGAGGCTTTTTTCACTTTAAAACTTAAATGCACACATTTTCGTTTACATTTGTTCATTTTTTTTTTTTTGAAGTTACTTGGAATAATTAGAGGATTCTAATACCAGGCAATAATAACATTAAATTATTTACATTAACGAAGGCGTTGAAGTTGAAATCAAATTTAACAAATGTATACATCAAATTGAACAAAGAAATGCAAATTCAAATATATTGTTGGTTTGTGAAACAGAAATTTAAGAGAGTAAATTCTTTAACTTTAAAATAAAATATGGTTTGTATATTTTTAAACATAAATCAAATCAGAAAACAAGATTTTATTCGCGAAAAGAAAAATCGATGTTTTATTTAAATAAAAAATCCTAAAACTCTTAATTCTAAAAATTATGAACCGTTACCGTTTTAACAAAAAGTTCTTGCTGTTATAGCTGCTCAGTAGATTGGGCATTGACTCTAGGTATCACAAAATGATTGCTGTAGAACCCAAGGGAGCAATTGTTTAGATGGCTGCCCATGGAACCAATGGAGAATTGACTTCTAAAAGCCGAGGTGGGCAAAGCCTGGTCTAAAATGGATCCATAGCACCAAAACTATCTTTCGGCAGGCCTATGTTCCGAAAGAAGTACAAGAAGAGCTAAAATCATTATTTAATAAAGATTCATTTGAAACCCAAGAAAATCTTGAAGTACCATTGGCAGTAGAACAACGGCCTACTACTACCTTACAAAGGCTGTTACAGATAACAAAATAATCTGTGACGGAAGTTCTTAGCTAAAACGAAATATTTTAAACGTACCTACACAGAAAAAATTTTCGCCAATCAAAAATGAAATCAGTTTTATTTAAAAATTTAATCAAGTTAATTAAACGTTTGCTTATATCAACAACATTACTGCAGAAAATTGGTTAAATGGTTAACATCGAAAAATATTTAATTGATGCTATTAATTTGTTTACAGGTGCAAATTTAATTAAGTTTTGAATTAATATCACAAATTTTTTAATTTAAATCAATTTTTCTGTATATCAAGTGGTCGATTTTACCAATAAAGTCTCCTATTAAAAGGTGGAAACTGTACTTTTTCGTAATGTTAAATTGAAAAATATTTTATTGATTTATTTCCTAAAGAGCAAACGATTACGATTAGAAGCAGTTTTGCTAGATTCAAGTTATTGATACCAAACGAAAGAGTAAAAAATCGAGTTAAGCCTAATCAAAAGCTCAAAATGCTTTTTTCAACTCCTTTTTGTCTTACGTCAAGTAATTAACCTTAAATACAAAATACGTGCGAAAATTTCGTGGGATTAGAAAGGCGTTTATTAAACCGCTCTGTTAAAACCTGGCCAGACTATTGCATGAGAGCTTAACAGCTTCATTAACAGAAAACTCTCAATGAAAAACGACCGGAATATGCCATTATAATTTTCTACTTTGACAATTCTAACACAGAGCAAAATAAGTCGTTAAAATATTGTCAACCAATTTAATATCATTGGTACAAGGAAGTATTGTCAATATTTCGAAAACATCTGTTGTCAAATTTTAAACAAAACTTTGTCAAATTAAAACAAAAGATATTCAAAATACCATTGTTGTCAAATTGATAACACTCTGTTATCACATAGATAACGCCCGGTTGTCATAATTAACGCATACGCACTAATGTTGGTAAACTAACAACTTTTGTTTTCACCTCAATATTAGCAGTAAAACAAATAAAAAAGTTTGAAAATTATTAAAAAATGAATAAATAATAAATTAGTCATTAAATAAACAATTAAAACATGAAAAGCAAATAAAAACATTACATTTAACCGTGATACGATTTAAACAATAAACAAAATGGCATGACCATTTTTTGTCCTTAACAAATACGTAGTTTACTAAGAGTTAAATTTCCCAAAGAGCAGGATAATGGAAGACATCCCTACATGGTCATGGCAATTGAACATGTTATTAAAATATTATCATAGATATATTAAAAAAGCAACGAGAATTTATTTCTATGACCAATAGCAAAACTTTGATCTCTTTTTAATCCTTAAATCAGAACCAAAGCATTATTTCTCAATCACCCACAATTTTGAGCAAAATCGGTTTTCTGTTTAAAAGTTCTTTTAAAGTCCTGAAAAAATTTGATGCATTTGCTTCTTTCTCCTTGTCGGGAACTGAATTCAATAAAAGTATCATGCTGTTTATGTTTTCGCTTGTTTTGCAATGATTCATGTTAAAAAAAAATTTTCCATTAGAGAAAAAGGAACAAATAAAACAGAAAATTACAAAGGAATCACAAAAGAATCGCAATAGAAAAAATAAAACAGTTGCTATATCCAATTACCAATATAATCCTGTTTAACATTGAGTTACTTTTAAACCTTAAAATAGTATAACAAACATAAGATACAACAATAACAATTGCTCAAAAATCTACAAAAACACAGACACAGACACAGAAACAGTAAAAAGATAATGTCCTTTTCTCCCAGTTAAGTACACATTTTTAAAACTGGATTTTTAACACAGTGGGGGTTGAATTATTTGAATATGATTTGAATTAATGAATTTACATGAGCCAATTGTAGTTTTTGTCAATTTGTCAAATTATTATTTCTATTTCATACTTTTGTGACATTTGGAATCTGTCAGTTGTTAAGTTTGGTAAATCTTTTGTATTTTTTAGATTTCATTACATTCATATGGAATGCTCGTAAAAATTAAGGACAGGGGCTTGGTTTTGGGTGCTGTGACGTTGTTAATACGTTAATTTACTAACAATTAGCTTTGGGTGTTGCTGCGGTGGTAAACCAAGTGGAAGTTTGATGATTTAAGTCTTTTTTTTTTTGTTTGTGTAGTATTCAAATATATTTTCTAATGGGTACCTTTAATGCGTCTACGCAGAAATATAATTAGTGTAAAAAAAATTTGAAAACTGAATTCCCTGGTGTGATTTTATTGTCAACGTTTTATGTCAGATTTGATTACTAACAATTGATAAATTCGTTTCTAATTTTTCTTATTGATAAAGAATCTACATATGTATGTGTGTGTATTACGAGTAGAAATATATTTGAGGTGCCAATGAAATTTAAAAAAAATAAGAGTTTTTAAATAACTATAAAGCTTAAAGTATAATGGAATTAATTTAAAAAAACTTTTATTAACGGCCAATTTTACCAAGTTCCGTTTTAATTAACTATCAGTCAGAACTGTCAAAAACATATTCTTAACTGGAAGTTAAGGCAATAGTTATTTATAACTGAAATTGGTGAAATTAACCGTAAGTAAGGATTTAAGAGTGTGTTTCGTTTAAAATTAAAAAGTGCAACACATTTTAATTGCAAACTTCTTTTAGTGTGGAGTTTCTCGAAATACTTACGGAAACTATTAGGACCCCAGTTTGGGAGTTATGGGTCAAAAATGGTGAAAATATATATACAAAATAAATTTTTTTTGACATTTTAGCAATTTTGAGGCACTAAATGCAGTTTTTTCGTTTTTTTTTGTTTCACACTTTTTTCCTGTAGTCTATCAGCCGTATTCATAAAAACTTATTGATGATTAATTGACCGTTTTTAAGCAAAAATTGCTGAAGTTGTATTCATAAACGAAAAATAGTCTATTGAACCTTTAATAAACCATTCATAAAGAAAGAAAATTTATTGTTGGATTTGCCCTTCCTCCTTTTTTGTTTAAAACAACAACTTATTGTTGAAAAATAAAAAAAAAAAATAAGATAAACAAATCATAATAATAGTGATGTTAATAAAAAGTAAACAAACTTTTTTCCGATTACTTTCTTATCGTATATTTAAAAAAGGTTCAAACAAAAGTTTTTATGATTCCTTTCGGAAACATATTGTTCAGATAAGAATAATTTTGAAGGTCTACAATCAAAAAAATTATAAAAAAAATTTAAATATACCTAGAATATCATGTAAACCGAATAGAAGTTTCGTGCATCACTAACAATAAAATGGCAGCCAAATATAAAGAAAGTTGCCATACTTAAACAGAAAATCGCTGCAAACAGTTAATAGTAAAAAAGCTGTTATTGTACGTTTATGAATACAAATTTTTATAAGAGGTTTATAAGACAAAAAGCGTTTAATAGTTATTACATACTATAAGCTTAAAATAAGAACTTTTTATGAATATGGCTGTATAGCTATAATTGTGCAATAGACAGGAAAACAAAATTCTAATTGGTTTCCGAGATATAGCCTTGAGAAAAATTGCATGTTCTTATGAAAAATCAAGTTTTTGCAGAAATATACATGAGGGCATAATATCTGAACAGCAGCTTAACCTAATTAGGGTTTTGTAAGTTTTGATAAGTACTTCGAGAAATTCCAGACGAGAAGAAGATTGCACTCGATAACTTCAAAGATGTTGCACAGTATTACAAAAAAAATTTTTGTTTGACGGCCAATTTCAACAAATTCAGTTATAATTTACTATCAGTTGTAACTGTCAAAACCATACTAATAACTGGAAGTTAAAGTTAGGT
This sequence comes from Pollenia griseotomentosa, assembly GCA_963931875.1. Lineage (NCBI taxonomy): Eukaryota > Metazoa > Arthropoda > Insecta > Diptera > Polleniidae > Pollenia > Pollenia griseotomentosa. The sequence continues at coordinate 85,301,974 of OZ007563.1, forward strand.
TTAACTGAACTTGGTAAAATTCGCTGTAAATCTCAAAATTTATTGGATTCTTGTGACGTGTTATGTTCCACTTTTATAAGCAAAATCCCTTTCATTCAATTTCAGCCTGTAACGACCTTTCTTTATTAGCATTCTTGATGTTTTACTGGTTTATACAACTACGTCAATTTACGTATTTTATCCATAATTAAAATAAATTGATTGAGAATTGTTGAGCAAACTAAGTAAGTATGTAATTGAAAAGCATTCAATAATTGTAGAAAGCAAAACAACCATAATTTTGTTGCGTTTAAACCTACCATTTAAATTTTAAATTAAGCATTCATACAATGTTTAAAATATTATAATTTCAAAATATATTTGGGGGATTCACAAGGTGCCATAAAGTCATATGTCTAAAAATAATAACATGAAAAATACGACTGTTGTGAGCAACCCCTCATAATTTAGTGTGCTATTTTGAATTTAAATCAGCTGATTCAAAACAAATATAAAAAATAAATATTTACCTAAAATCAAAAAGGTTTTTTAATTCTAATCCATAAATTAATAATTTAATTAGATCTTTCCTGACTGTTTTTTATTTTTCATACGCAAACCACAAATAGATTTTATTTTGTTTGTTTACCACACACCAGAGTCCTAAGCCGATCTTATTTGACGCCGCAAGTGTTTTGTTGCAAAAAATTGCTAGCCGCAGGTTAAATTCGGATGTTAGCCAGATAAAACTATACCATCAACGGCGACGGCTACAAAATCATAGCCACTTGGCTCAGCTGCTCAGCGTTGGTCTCTTCTGATTAATTACGACAGCACAACACACATATCAAGCAAAGTTCTATTAATTAAAGACAACAATATTTTTAAGCCATTGTAAAATTTTAGAACATTATGACCATAGACCATGACACCTTGTGAATACCCCAATTATTGTTATTATTAACCATAACATGTTTGGAGATAGACATATTATGGTTTTGGCTTTTGGATGGATGAAAAAATTGTATCTTAAGCCTGTGGAGCGGCCAATGATGTAATGGCAGGTATAAAGGAATCCCGGCACACATACCACAAACTTAAAAAAGTCTGGTCGGCCTGCAATATTTCGCTGCGAACAAAAATGAACATTTTTAACACCAGCGTAAAAGCTGTTCTGTTATACGGCTCAGAGATCGGAAAATAACGGACTTATGCCTGTAAATTCTACAAAAAGAAATCTTACTGTGCAAAGAAATGGTGTAAGAGCAGTCATATTTTAAAATAAAACTGAAGGTTAAAACATGTGGGCCAAGTAAATATAACTGTAAAGATAACTGTTAGGTACGAAAACGACCAGCTTTCTTTTTGTGAAAATTACGGTCATTAATATGCAAAAAACTTCAGGTATTCATTAATAAATACCTGCAACGTATATGCCGAATATTTTGACCTTCTACGACCTTCAATGTGGAACTTCACAGGATAACAAACAGAGAAGCAATGACAACTAAAATAAAACATATAGCAAAAATGGCTCTCGAGTGGAATTTTCAGGTCTCGAGACGTCGGGGAAGACCCAGCATGACATGGATAAGATATACTCGTGCGACATATAAATATATTCAAAGGGACGTGGCAGGAGATTAAGACCATGACAATGAAATGATTTTGTTGCCGCCCTACCGACGACTGCCAGTTTTAATGCATTTCAAATGTGTATTGTATTGAATGTAACTCTTAAGTATGATGTACATGTAAGATTATTATCCCTCTGCGACTGATGTGGTAGTCTAGCAGACACCAACAAACACAAAAGAGTATTTTGTACCGTTAGTTTCCAAATATCTACTCTCGCGTGCTCTGTACCTTCTTATTGTGTTCTCATGGGTATGATATTATGTTTAGACCGATTAATGTAAGCACACGAGCCAGTGTAAACGAAAAAGTGTCTGAGATTCAACCACATCAATATTAAGGTAGGTGTCTGAGAGACAATCACATCAGTATTTTTGTTTTATTTGCATAGTATTAATTATTATATTTTCTTAGTGTCTGTCAAACAACACGTCTGCAAAATTGCATTTTTTTTGGATTTGCTATTTTGGACCATTCAAACACATCTCTGTTCTATATATAAACCTATGATCTTAAGTCTTATGACTGATTAACTTAAGTGCAAATCAGCCAAATCTAAAATTTTTGCTATATAAATTATAAAATGAAATATTTTTTGGTTAAGTTATAGGCTTTGATGTGCCAATTGAAATGTTTATTAATTTTTTTTTAACCACTTCATTTAATTTTTTTTCTTACCAACTGATTAATTTAAATCTATATAATAAAAAATAAAAAACATTTGTTCAAAAAAATTAATTTTTGAATTTTTTTTTTCTGTTCTGGCTTAGGCCTTAGTTTTTTACTGAAAATTCATGCCATGCCGATAAATAACATACAACACGAATTTTCGCTTTGAATTAGAAAAATAACTATATAAATAATAACTTATACTCATAAACAAGATACAAAAATGGCTTTATTAGTTTTACAAAACGGAACCTGGAAAATATAAGCCACGGAAATGGTGTCTGGTAGTCTACCACGTCATTAGAATTGTGAGAACTATATCACGTCAGTCGCAGAGGGTTATTGAAGCGGTTGGATTTAAGAGACATTTGTGATCATATATTTAAATTTTTACTTGAAGTTAGAGAGCTTAGGCTTCCCTTAGGCATTAGAAGCTCTAAGCAACATTTTAAAAACATTACAGTAGAAGGCAAAACTCTTTAAAGTTATAAATTGATAAATTGGCTAAAACTGTTTATTATTAATTATTCGTCAATTTTTCTTGGAGACAATTCACAATGGTGTATATTATGCAAACTGCTAGTTAGGTCTTTAAGCTTTAGCATATAATTTTTTGTAGATAGGGACGTTTGTTTTTTGTAAACAAAATCGTTGATTTTGGGCGAAAATTTTGGTTGATGCAAAACATCAGAATTAATAAAAAAAGTCGACTTTAGTTATTTGTAAACAAGAATTATAATATCAAGTTCTCGTTCAATAATACGAGTAGATTTTTTGATTATTAAATTTAGACATTTTAAATTGATCCAAAAAATTTTCTTGACAAACTTTTTTTGACAGAAATAAAAATCAGATAGGTTAGGTTCTCTTCTTGATACCCTGTGCCAGTGACTAGTAAGTATAAGAGCTAAATACTTCTTATGCATCACTACAATCTTTAACTATTTCGATTCCTTGCCGAAAAGAAAGACTGAACTGAGCCCTAACTCGGAGAGAACATTTCCCGTCTTAAAGTTATCTGGAATTTCGAATGGTTTTCAGAATTTTTTTTTAATTAAAACATTAGTAAGGACTCTTTGAGTTTTAAACAATGAAATGGATTTAGTTAGAAGAAATAGAGTCGTTTATATTATTTGGAATCTGCTTAGGCATTAGAAGTTAAAAATCTAAAATTGTTCATATTTGTAGCAAAATTCTAACCAATGGGCATACTTATTACTCTTGTCCCTTGAATCGTGATAATAATTAAGACAATTGTTATTAGATTTATTGTAAAGGTGTAAGCTTTTAAAGAAACTTTGGGTTCTAGCCTCTGCACCACTGCGGTGCCTGCCAGCCAATAGTCAAACACCAATCTCTAACCAGTGGTACTGGTGGTTCTAAATTTGCTGTAATTATCATTTTCAATTTTATGTTACATGTTGCTTCCTTTCCTCTGGTTTTTCGTATTCTTTCTGTCAAGAAAACCTGAATACATTGTTTTTTGTCCACTTAAGTCGACATTTTATTTCTACAACTTGAAGTACAAATGTAAACATTAGAGCTTGTGCCATAGCCATTTTAAGAGCAATTGTTCATCAAATTTAATTTTCATTAAATTATTTTTTACTGAAGGAAGGAATTTTTACAACATGAAATTTTTATTAAAATTTATTAATAATTTTCTTAGCTGAGCTGGTACCACCAGTACCAGTATCACTGGTTAGAGATTGACTGTTGGCTGGTAGGCACCGCACTGGTGCAGAGTTTAGAACTCAAAGAATTCTGATGAAAGAATGTGGTGATTCTAAAAACATGTAAATTCAACCCAGGTTCGAGCCTCAGCTCAGCCAAGAAAATTATCAATAAATTTTAATAAAAATTTCATGTTGTAAAAATTCCTTCCTTCAGTAAAAAATAATTTAATGAAAATTAAATTTAATGAACTCAAGCCTGACTAAAAAAATTAACATTAAAACTAAAAACTAAATCACAATTGTTCTTTTGAAGAAACTTTAATCCAGAAAGATTAAAATATAATCTGGAAATTATCACGCCCAACCTCCGAATTTCTAATCTAATTGGTAAATAATGCTTTTTAGAGTAAGAAAACAAACTTTCCTTATTAATTCTTTTTATGAAGATAATTATCTAAGTTTTTTGAATTCAACCTTGAATTGGTATTTTCTTTAAAGATTACCCTACAAATACATATGGATCTACAATATAGTATAGTGGTTATAGTATCGGTAAAACATTAAGAAATATTTATATTTAATTATCCTGAGAACATCGTTCACGTCAAACATAAAAAAGCAACATTAATTTGTTTATCTTGACCAAATGTCTAGTTTAAAGTAATTAAATGTGAGAAAAGTGAAAAAAAAACACACACACAACATCAATTAGAAATTGTGAATTTTAACGCCTTAGTAGACACATTCAAAGACACATTAACCGCTTTTTAAGGGAAAAAATAACAGCAAAAAAAAAGAAAAAATAATAAGGAAATGTACCAAAAAAAAAAAATACAGGGCAAAAAGCAAATAGCATGTGTATTTGTGTAAAATACAGAAACCGACAAATACAAGAGCTAAAAAGGACTTGGACTTGTTTTCGGGTAATATGAAAATAAACAACAACTTTAATAAGGTCAAGTGTAGAAACATGACTTTACAAAGTAGCAAATAAAATATGTTTAAATAAACTCGCTATCACACATTTTAACATGGATATGTGTTGGTGTTTGTATTTGTAATTACTAAACTAAAAAAAAAAATATCCTTAAAAAACAATGTGTGTGTGTTTGTTTTAACACCACTAAAAGAATAATCATTAAAATAATAATAATAATAAAACTAAAACATAAACAAGGTAAAAACCATAAATTGAATAAGAAAAATTCTGCAAGAAACAAGAATAAACAGGATAATTGACTAAGGTTGTAGGAAATATTGGGTAAGGGCAAAAGTTGCTGGCACATTTAACAAAATAAAATGTTTGCATACGAGCTAATGAAAGGCATCCAAACCACTATCTTTTCATTTAATAAATCTTATATAGTCACATCTCTGTCTATTTTTAAATCTTTTTGGCTTCATATATGAGATATCTGAATCTAAATAGTTTAAGATTCTGTTCCATATACACAGAAAAAATTATTGCCGAATTATTTTCAAACAACCGCTTGTTTGAAAATTTTTTTAATTTCTATAAATATTTTTACTGATTCAATCAATATTTTTGTTTGATTTTTATTTAACCAACAAAAATGTGGACAACTCTTCAAAAATAAAATAAACGCGTTATTGGTGTCAAGTTTTCATAATTTTGTATGAAATATTTAACGCTCTTTAATGTTGTCGTCTTTTTGCATTTTTTTATTTGATCGTAAGCAACACTTCTTTATGTGAAATATAAGAACAACAACAAAAAACACACACAGTCTATTTTTGGACGCTTTAAAAAAGTGCAACTATAAGAAAAACAATAGCAGACACGACATTATAAGAAACAAAATCCCGTATTCAATTTTTTAAAACTGTTTGGTTATATACATCAAATACAAAAATAGAATGATGACGAAAAACATATCGAGTCGGGCTGCTGCCGTTTTTGGTTACATTTCTTCTTTAGCAAAGGAAAGGATACAGCAACAGAGAGTGATAAAGAAAAACATTGTGTTGTGTGTATAAATAAGACTTCGTTCAAAAATTATTCCAACAAAAAAATGTGTTTCAAAGCCAGTCGGCGGCTCTGCTTTGCCGTCACCTTCTCATACAGTGCTTACTTGTGTGCGCGTCATTGCTTGTGCAAAAACTTTTTTTTTTTTTTGATTTTGAATTTCAGTAAACTTTTTGTTTGATTCAGTTAAATTATTTGTTTGAAAAAATTAGTGTTTTTTTTCAGTAAACAAAATGCAAATAAATTGTTTGAATATGCAAATTTGTTTGTAGGACCGATTTCAGACAAAAAATTGTTTGATTCTACAAATTTTTTGTTTGAATTGGAAAAATAATTTTTTCTGTGTACTTTACTATAGTCTTAAAGCTTCTGTTTTTATTACAAGACACAAAACACTTTTCCTCTAACCTTCGTTTTCTTACAGTGAGTCGCGCTATAACATTTTTTGTGTCCCATTTAAAATTGTTTACGATGACCAAGACCACATATTAAAACAGGATATTAAAATTAAAAGGACTTTTAAATGCGCGCGCACCATAAAGAACCTTAAACCACACAAAAAAAGTAGAATAAATACAGCTCATAAGCAACATTTTAAGTATTGAGTGTGTGTTAATGTCAAAACTATGATTTTAGGGGCTGATTTGAAACACAAACGCTAGCCTACCGAAGGTATAAGAATAATTAAATTACACCTGCTCGTTCTCTTAACTATACAGACAACAACCGAACACAGTACCAAGTTAAAAGAATGACAATGAGAACCTGTAAAAATGTCAGTAAGTGTTAAGAGTGTTTTATAAGGCCTGATAGCAGACTGTTGGTTTATTTTAGTTTACAAAGAATTTCAATATAAATTATATCAATAGTTAACTTTATTTGTGTAACAGAACCTTTTTGAGGGGCAACAATTTGTTACCAACTAAACATTGTTTTTATTTATCAAAAAAAAAAAAAAAAAAAAATTTATGAATTGCTATTAAAATGCCTGAAAGCAAAATTTTTAAATGTTTCATTTGTTTTTAAGGTTTTTCTTAGTCAATTTCATTCAAGATAACTGTCAGTGATAATGACTGTGAATATGTAACGTTAAAAAAAAAACCTGATACTGTGTTTAACACATGTGACGATTGTAAATGGCCTTAAGACAGTGAAATTTTAAGGAAATGTGTTTTTTTTTTAACGGGGCAAAGCTTTATTTTTAATTGGTTCTTGAGTTTTAGGAGCACATAAACGGCACAAACGTTTTTTTATATAAAGATGTATAATAAGCCTCGTAGCCTTACAAAAGCTGAGTGGGCACACTCGACATGAGCCGTTTTAAAATGGTCTATTTTGGTTAAGTTATTGTCATTTTATTTTCTGGTTAAGGGAATACAATTTTTTTAACATTAAAAATAATATTAATCATTTCGTATCAATAACTAAAAATCTTCACACGAAAAAAGACTTAACCACATCCATCTTTCCAACAAATAAAATTAATGAGAACAACACCAATTTCCTCTTAATCATTATTAGGAATTATTTTCCAACAACTTCTGCTGCAATATTGACGAATTGCTCAATTTGATTAAAATGAAGCGAATCTATCAAAATAAAATTTGATCAAAACCTACCGAAAACATCTTCTCCATCTTGAGAACACCCAAATTACTTTTGAATTGATTAGCCACTATTAAAACCAATATGAAAAGAGTTGTATTTTTTTTTGGCCAACTAACACATAAACAACATTGAAACATCCAAGCCAAACCATAATCGATTAAAGGTATCCGATCCACTTCCTAAATTTCCAAATTTATCATAATAAAAGTATAAAACCAAACTCATATAAACAAAAAATTCACACAATTTGGAAAACAAACCGTGAACTAAATAATAGAAAAAGTTCAATAAATGTCGTTGTAGCTTCTGGTTATCAAATAAATGAATAATTATCTAAGAAGGAAAATGAAAATTAGAAGTGGAGGCAGAGGCAAAACACCAAAGAGTTAAACGGAAGTTGAACCAAAAAATTACCTACCACCACTTGAAAAGTGAAATATAATTGTATTTTAATATGGCGTTAATGATTAATGAATAAAATCGATTAAGTTTCATTAATAAATGACGATGATATTGATGATAATGATGTTGATGGCAGTTGCTGCTACCGCTGCTACTGATGACGCAAATGACTACAAACTTTTGAATTGAATTAAGCAACAGTAGTAGTAATGTTTTTAAAAAGGGAGAAAACAATTAAGCAGTTCTCTTACACAAACACCGCTGAACTCTTTTAGTGTATCGGTCATAGTGATGCGACCTTTTTGTTCCCCGATATATCAATAGCTGTGTTGATGTATTTAATTCGTTTTTTTCATAACATTTCAGATAAAAATATTTCATGAGACTAAGATTTTTGGATTGTCAATCAATCAACACTTAGGATCAAGGGATCGTTTAAAACGTATTGGTTATATTCCAAGATGTACCCAGTAAAAATGGAGCTTACTGGTAATCAGTTTTGTAAGGGAGAGAAGCACAATACCCCACGTGGATGCACTACTATTTTTCTCTCTGCTAAAAAAAACAATTTGATGACTGATTGCGTAGTAAAAAAGATGTAATTGTTATGTTTGGGTATTTCGGGAATGATCGTAAAGACATTTTAAAATCGTTGCAATACAACCTACTTCCATCACCACACAAAGTACCTGGGAGTAATACTGGATAGTAAACTGTCGTGGATATTGAATGTGGAAGAAAGGAAGAAAAAGGCCTTGGATAAGATATCGTACCGGAATATGCTAACGGGCGTATGGAGACTCGCTTCCCGATTACTGAAGCTTTGCGCCCAAGATGGCTGCTGATTTGGCACGTAGTTCCAGTACTAGAAACTAGCACATAAACTTTTTCATCAATAGTCAGGCGGGGATCAGGGCGATATCCGCTGAATATTCATACTCTTCAATCGTCCAGGAGTGTAGGGACTCGATAGATAGACTCTGTGCCAACAGGAGAGTCCACATCTACTGGGTTTGCGGCCAACGGGGCATTGAGGGTAACAAAGAGGCAGACGAATTGGCGAAACCGGGGACTCGCTCCAATTCAGAATATTAGGAGGGATACGGACTCTGCTATACGAAGGAGATCAGCGGCGGTTTGGAAAACACCGAAACGTGCAGTGTTTCCAGAATAATGTGGGGATCCTATGATCCGGAGTCGAAAAAAATTCTTCTGTCGCTATCGAGAAGGGACTGCAGACTTCTGGTAGGTTTTATAACGGGTCACTGTTGGACTGCGGTATTTGCCCAGAGGGCAGTGCGGCTGAATAGTAACAATTGTAGATTCTGTGGGGTACAAGAGGAAAAGGAGACAGTGGAGCATATACTCTGCTGCTGGCCGGCACTCGGAATGACCTTTTTCTAACTTTCTTCTGCGGGTTATCATACAACGCGGTGACGCTAGGGAGCTATTTCGTCTATGCGGGGTCTATGTGACCGGCCATTCTAACCTAACCTTACCTAACCTATTTCCATGTAAGTGATTAACAGAAACACTTAGAACTTTGTTTGTGAATTTTTTCTAATAATGATTTTAATTATTCTCTTACAACCTGCGAAGTTTTACAATAATTTTTATTTACTTAAATTAATAATTCTCTTCAATGATATTCGCTTCTCTCTTGCTTCTAATTAGTATGTTATAGCCAGAGCATATATCAGCGCTCTTGTACTTTTATTGCTTCCAGGAATCTTAAAATTGTTTACTGGGTATAGACCCTCCGATATCCACAATAACTCTGTTTACTCTTGCAATGAGATATTTTGTTATTTAAATAAGTTTTTAACAAACCGATCAACATTTCTGCCTAGTATTTCTATCACATCTGGTATCTAGTTTTCTGGGAAAAATATATTGCTAAGATCTATGAATAAATTACTTTTTGTATCACCATCTAACTTATATATATACCCTTTCCACATGTTGCGAAGAGTATAATAAGACATTAGTTCTGCCTTTTGGAACTACCGCAGTTAAACTTTATATAAATAGAACAATATTACTATTGAACAGTCATAAATATTTTCTTAAATTTTCGCCACGCGAAATGTTATGCTAACGCTTTGTCGAATCAGAAAACTTTAAATTCTCTCTTTGTTCCTTTTGCTCCCACAAAACTTTCAAATATAGCAAATGGATGGCTTTCCTTCGACTGTTGTTTTTGTCTGAAAATTAGGCACTGCTGAAAATAATCTTTATGCAAAAAACTAACCTAAAAGTTCGTATCTTTTAAGTTCTTCATTTTATACTAATTTTACGTACCTAATCTTTTGGAGCTAAGAGTTACTGCCTGCCCCACGATTTCAAAAGAAAATTGCGATCGCTTAACTTACTTTTAAACAAACACATATATTAAGTTTTTATTTTAAATATAAGTTAAGAGAACGAAATTTACATTTGAAATCGAGAAAGAGGCAGCTAGTGGTCTCTTTATTTCATTAATTAGATGTTACAAATACAATTTCAAATTAAATTCTAAACTAATGTACCGATCAAGGTTACGTTTGTCATCAGCCATACACCACAGATTCTGGCTGGAATCGAACCTGCAACACTCGCACTGATAGACAAGCCACACGCGGCAGCTGAGCTTGTATCGGTTTAACGTTTTTATAGAAAAGTACCTAAAACTTTTACGATCTTTTGTTTGGCTTCATAAATGGTACCTTAACAGTTTTTCTGTATTTATGTCAATAATAAAAGTCTAACTTTTTAGTCGTTTTTTGTTATTAAATACTTTTTTGGTAAAATAAACATTTCATGCTACTGTTTAACAACTTTTCGTTTTCTTTTAAATTTTCTTAACCCTTTCGACCCCAAAGTTGCTTATAAGCAACTTGGATTTTAATCATCGTTTTATTAAAAACAATCGTAATAAAATTATCAAAGCACATATAGAGTTGGTTAAAGAATGAATAGAAAATAGAAAAGTTTGTCTTAACGGCCCAAAGTTGCTTATAATCAACTTCCTATATCTAGTCACCGGAAAACTCAAAAAGTCTGAAATCTTCAAAAATCCTTAATTTAGATCTAAAAACTAAGGAAATTATAAAAAAAAATTTTCTGACAGTACGTTCAAGAGCGGGCGCGAAAGGGTTAAATCAATAACTTAGCTGATTTTCACTGCTGTCGCTTTTCCTTTTCTAAAAGAGTTAAGAATGTTTTGAGATTAAAAAATAAGGTTAAAATTAGATTTACTTGTAGAGTTTAATAATTTGGTTTGTATGGACTGCTGGACTGTGTGTTATAAATTATACATTAACTTTCAAGTTTGTAGGCGTTATACGAAGAAAAAAACATACATATATGTTGTGAAGAACAAAAGAAATAGAAAACAAAGCAAAAAATGCAAAAGAAACCACCAACGAAGAATTTTTTTTTATAAATAAAGTAAAGGAATGTACCGCATTCCTAGATGATTAGTTTTGAAACATTTTATTGAAATTAGAATTAAAAATGCACTCTATCGTTCTTTAAAACGACAATGTGTTTTTGGAATGAATGTTATCGAAGCGAAAACAATTGTGGACAAAACGTAAACTATTCGTTGTCAAATTGAGCACCAACGTAGTTAGCTTACTTTTGTTGGTTTTGGTATATTATTCTCTAGAATCTTTCCTCTGAGTTGGTATTAATTTTTCGACACATTTTGCAGGCTGGGTTTGGATACTACGATATACAGGGTGGACCACCTTCGTCTGGCTGCTTGCCATATTATAGTCGATGTTATGCATTCCTAGGCAATAATTCTTGAAAAATTTTAATTTATATGGAAACATCCCAAAATCAACTATGAGTTTCGTCATCGATATTTGTGTTGAGAGTTGGCCGATTATTAAATACCGCGTATTTAATTCTGAGAAATCAAAATAGCTTCTTTGCTCTTTGACTGATATAATTGATCACTACAATTAAAAGAATTATCAATCTATCCGTACTTAAATCAAGCTGAAGCGGTGTCAATAGTACGGTAAGTTTGGATTTTCTTAAATTAAGTGCAGAATACTTCAAGTAAGGATTATTCCAGTGCGCCGGGCTTAAAATAGTTCCAAAATGGGTTTGACATAAGTAAAACTAAGATAAAATTAATCTCAAATTGTGCTTGATTCAAGAATTTCTAAGTTAGTTTTAATCTCAAACTCGATCTTGAGATAATCCGGAAGTGAGATTTTGATTCTTACCTTAACACTTACCTCAGATAACCAGAGAGAGAGAATGTTATTTTATTTACTTAACCGTTTACACATACGTTTATTTCACATTTTTTTATCCCTTCTTTGGTTACAGAAACACTCACAATTATAAGACGCCAACAGCATGTCCGATATGGTTTTCGTAATTATTCTTGTTAAAAAATTAATAAATTTAACTAAATAATTTTAGCAAATAGAATTCGGGAATTTTCGGATCTTATTTTATTTTTTTCAATTGTCTTAGGAACATTTAGGTGTTGTTGGCACTTAAATGTTGAACTAAATGTAAGTGGAAAAAACTTAAATTTGGTACGAGTTTTTTTCTTTCTGTGTTGTTTCAGACTTATACCCCTGACAGACATATATACAGACATGTATACTATACTATCATGGTATACTAGATGTATGTCAACCTAAACTACAATTAAATCATGAAACAAAGTGGTATATCGATGGTTTATATACTACTGTAGTATGCATACCATGGTATTGAAACTAGATGTCTGTCAGGGGCAATAAGGGGTTTTATTATGGCTTGTAGATTATATGTACCTCTTTTGCTTTTATTGGAACCCCTCTGCAATAAAAAAAACTAGGTCAGGCTTCTTACAGACGTGAGAGCGGAATGCTGTTGGCTTTGATAAATATTTAAAACGTGGACTACGGTGCAAAATCTTTATTTCAAAGTAGAACTTTTGAGAAATATGGCGGATATAATTGCTCTGTTGTTTAGTTGTTGAATCTGGACTGACGAATTTGTTAGGATTCGTAGGAATATTAATTAGCTTTAACACGAAAGGCATAAATTGTACTAAACTTTTCAATACTAAATTGCTTTTAAAGAAAATAAAATGTTAAGTAGAAAACTTTTGAGAAAACTTTTATATCACAATAAGTGATATATTGTTTTTTTATATTTATTGGCACGATTTTTAATTAAAAAAAATTTTTTCTAAAGAGGCGGTTTAGATCAGTCAAAATTTGATTTACAAAAACTAAAATATTTTACGCTTTTTTTAACAAAAAAATAAGCAAAATCATGAAATTGAAACTAATAAAAACAAATACGTAAATATATTTATCTAACTTTGTAGTTCTTCATTATATTTATAATGTTTTTTTTTTTTTTTTTTGTTATTTCAACTACCGTTCACATGCTCTCATTTATCAAGTAATTTATAAATTTATTATAGCACCAACAAGTACAATAAATGAAGTACTATAAGAAGTACAAGAACAAAAGAAAAAAAAAAAAAACAAAACTTAAAAGTTTTTAAAATACCAAATGGCAATTCAAGCAGCATCTATTCAAACATCCATTCACTACTTCATTCATAACATGCACCCATTCATTTATCCATCAATCCAACCATCCATTCATTCATTTATCATGCATAAAAATTCGAGATAACATGTCATAAATGCAACCTTTTACAGTGGGCATGATGAAACCTCTTGCTTTTTTGTAGTATTTAGATCTAGTAAATAAATGAATGTGTGATTTTAATATTTGTAATTAAATTACAATTATAAGTACGAAAACTACTTCAATTTGATTAATTTATTTTCTCAGCCATAAACTTTTGTAAATACAACAACATGTATGCAGTACTAAATAGCAGATTTATATGTAACCATATTTAACAACTTCTTCACAGTGGATTATGTTTTAGTTTAAAAATAAAAAAAATTCCTTAAGAGGAGATATTAAAAAGAGTGTAATCTTTTAATTAGATTTTTGTTCAACTTTTTTACTATACAAATTGCAACCTCAATCCATGTCATTACTATTTCATTTCACATTAAAACAAATTTCCACTGATTTTTGAATCTGGGAAAATTACGTGGACAGCCAGTTAGAAGGACGAACGGACATCGTTAGATCGACTAGCGGTATACAAAAAGGTGTTGTGGATGTAAAAATTGAGTTTCAATCCGTTAGTACACAGAAAAAAATTTTGCCCCAGTAAACGGATTAATCAAAAATAAAATCAGTTTTAATTAAAAGTTTAATCAAGTGAATTAAACGTTTAATCAAGTGAATTAAAAGTTTAATCAAGTGTATTAAACGTTTAATTGACAAGATTAATTTGCAACAGCAAACAAATTAATAATATCAATTAAACGTTTAATTCACCTGATTAAACGTTTAATTCACTTGATTAAGCGTTTAATTCACTTGATTAAACTTTTAATTAAAACTGATTTTATTTTTGATTAATCCGTTTACTGTGGCAAAATTTTTTTCTGTGTAATTGCTGTTCTTTGTAACAAGTAAACCAATTTGGTCAATGGAAATTTCACATAAATGGTAACGGGAATACTTTTTTTACTACTTTATATTTTATCCTGAAACCACGCCTTTCTTTGCGCCCACTTTTTAAAGGAAATTATTTTTAAAATTTTAATTAAAAGACAGTGTTTTTTCTCTGTGTGCAAGGAAATACAAATAGGCACATGATAAGATTGGGACGTCTAAAATGCTGTCCAATCATTCAAAGAATAAAAATTGATTTCCACACTCACAATATAATTACAGTAACGGACTGTAGTTTATTTAAGAAATATTCCGTTCAGTCATTTTTAAATAAATAAACATTTAAAATTCCAAGCAAATTTATTTTTAACTGATTCTAACAGTTATTCAAAAAACTAAGTGCATAATAATACGGATTTTCAGTTGCAGTTAATATTGTCCGTTGATTAAGTTAAATTCTTCTTTATGATAAATGAAATAAAAATGTAATTTAAAGCAACAAAAAGTTCATTTAATTTTTACTGTCAAAAATTCAACCGCGAATTCCGTAAAAACAAATGAATGTTCAGTTATCTTATATAAATTTATTGTAAAAAAATTAACTACATATTCCGTAAAAACAAATAAATATGCAGTTATTTTATAAAATTTTACTGTCAAAAATTCAACACCATATTCAGTAAAAACAATTAAATATTCAGTTATTTTATATAATTTTACTACTAATAGAAACTGGGAATTATCTCCTTTCGTAGGTTACTTAAATTCGGCTCTTTTGTGGAGTAAACGAAAATTTAATAAAATAACTGAATATTTAATGGTTTTTACTGAATATGGGGTCAATTTTTTGACAGTAAAATTTTAATAAATAACTGAATATTTAATCGTTTTTACTGAATATGGTGTTGAATTTTTGACAGTAAAATTTTACAAAATAACTGAATATTTATTTGAGTTGAATTTTTGACAGTAAAAATTAAATGAACTTTTTGTTAAAAATAAATGAAAAATAGGTAGACCGGTTTTTAATTGAACTTTCATTTATTTTATATGACAATTTCAGTTAATTTTACGTACAGATTATTGTGAGTGCATTAAAATTTTTTGATATTAATTAAATTTGCACGAGTTAACAAATTAGTAGTAACAATAAAATATTTTTTATTAACAACATTTTCTGCAGTTATGTTGCTGATATAAGTACACGTTTAATTCAGTTGATTTAACTTTTAATTAAAACTGATTTTATTTTTGATAAACGGTTTAATTGAAAAAAAACATTGCAAAAATTTTATTTCGTATACAGATTAAAAGTGAAAAGGTCATAATATTGGGTATCTTAACACACATCTGTAAATACTGTTAGACTCTAGTAGGATTATCAAACTGATTATAAAGTCCATTTAACACACGTTTTGTAGATAAATTACTCTGGATGCAAACATTTTGGAACAATGAACTCACTCTTTTAAATAATTTTTTGCAACTACATAATTTGTTGGCTTCGTGTGAAGTGGAGTAAATTACTGGAATTTTTATGATGTTGTTGTAGCTCATAGTGCATAATTTTTGATATTGTTGCCTTTTTATGTGTAAGTGGAACTCCTTACAAAGAAAAAACACCGCGTTACGCATTAATAAACGCTTAACTTGGTCAAAATACTTGCATTTCACGAAAGGTTTTTTCTTTGTTGTTATTCTTTAAAAAATATTTTTTTTTTATAACGATCAATTGTCTTTTGTACGGTGTTCCATACATCAATTCATTCGAACAAGCCATCATCCATCCATCTATCTATCCATTTACGGTATAAAAGCCAATACACTGGGAGGAAAAAATAGTTAATGCAAGTGCTTGTTGGTTGTGTGTAGTTATTGTTTTTTTTTTGACTTTATCAGTATCGATTACATTTTGTGGTTAATTGATACTTTTTTATAGTTTGTCTTTCAAGCTACAAGTCGCTTTTTTCTGTTCAGCTTTAACTTCTTCTTTAACAATTTATTATTTTTTTTTTTTAACATTTTCTTAAATATTTCTTTGGTTTCTTGCATTTTTGAAAGTTATTCATTCGGAAATATTGTTTTTTTCATGCATGTATATCAATTGTTTAAAAGGTTTTGAGGTTTTATGAATTGAATTCCTCTATAAATATGGTAAAAACTTTGTTTGAAAATTATTTAAGTTATTCTCATGAAGTGTGGGTAAATTAAGTGTCCTGAATGGAGAATATATAAGAACAGCTTTTTAAGGTTTTAGGGAATTTCATGATATTTAAATTTTTTTTTATATTTAAATTAGAAGATACCAAATTCAGTACTAAGTTTAAGGAAAATATGACGTGCTTAAAGTTAATAAAAAAAAAATCATTGTGATATCTTCAATATATTAAGAGTTTTAATTCGGGATTCGAGTGTTGGCCTTGAACCAACAAAAGTAAATTTTTTCATTTGGACGTATGTATTTTGAAGTTGTCTGTGGCTTAAAATGGGACGGATCAAAAATTTGCCAATTATTGAATACAATGGTGTTCAGTCGATTAGTTGCTGTTCTATTAATCGAACGAACAATTTTAAATTGCTAATTTCGATTAAAAGATTAATCGAAAAATTTATACCGAATAATCGAATAATAATAATATATAGTATTTCTGTTAAAAGTATAATTTTTTTAAAGTTATGTGTCCTTTGGAATTACAAAAAAAAACAGTCATGTTTAGTGAGTAATTTAGCTTATATTTTTGTTACATGTTTTCAACACAATTTAATAAATCGTTTCACAAAAGAAAAAAACGACAAGGGTATGTTAACTCAACAATTTATATCAATTTATCGGGAATGTTCTTGAAATCGAAATCAAGTAAAGGGGAAAACGAACGATAATTTAAATTCAATTATTTACAAAATTACCGTAGTTTATCGTGGGTTTAAGTGTTGCTTTTGCAAAAATTATAGATACTTAAAGAATGAAGTAGATAAAATTGAATATTTTAATAAACTTTTATTACTTTTATTATCAGAGAATGGAATGTCCGTGAACCGTTTCAAAAAATTCAAAGTTATATGGACAATTTGGAGCTACATTGACAAGTTTTGTTTAAAAAAGGAATGTTTATTTACTTTAGTACTGATTTTTTCTAAAATTTTTGAAAAAAATCTCGTAATTTATAAAATGTCTGGACTTAGAATTATTCGATTAATCGATTAATTTTAAAATTTTATTCGTTTAATCGAATAACTTAAAAATGCTAAATATAGTTTAATCGTTTAATCGAACAAAAATAAACGCGAATAATTGAACACCCTATTGAATACTGAACCACATACATATGTTTAATGATGAAACTCTTCGTCAAATAATGAGAATAATTAAAGGCCTAGTAGTTCCCAACCAAATAAGACGAGTAATAAGAGTTTACAAACACAAAAATGACTGATTTTGTGGACCATCCTATAATTCTTTTAACAAAAACCATAAATGTCCCTAAATAATTCTAAATTATACAGGATGTCTAAACCACATAAGCCTGATGGAGTGATTGGTTGAATTATTTACTGTGTTGGAAATACATAAAAGTGCAGCTAATATCTTAAGCTTTTGTGGGTCTTGAAATTAACAGATCTTCCAAAAATATGGTTGAAAAGGGTCCCATCTGGTACCACACGAGTGGTTAAATTAGAGGTAGTCGTGGTTTCTTGTTCATATCTCAGCCCTTTGTAGGACGACCTTAAAAGATATCAATTCCGGACTATGTGCAATATAAATATATGTTCAACTAATTAATATTTTCTGAATATAGGAGGCTAAGCGGCCTATCTAAGTTAGTACCAGTTAGATAAATACAAAATACCAAAAAAAAAACCCCTCTTACAAATTCTCAGATTCACTTAGTACCTTTTGGTACTTTTTCTCCCCATTGAAGTATCAAACATTTCAATATTGTAGTGGTACGTATAAACCAAGGAATGGAGAAAAATACTTTGTAAAAAAAGTACCAACAATTGTTACGAATTTTACCCCTTAAACGTTTGAATTTCTAAAAAAATACCGAATTTGTATTTTTTAGATAAGTTTCGAACGTGATATAATATTTATTTTTACGTTTCAAAAGATAGACCGAATGACAAAAAAGTACCAAAATTCAGGTTTTACACGTTTACTTCCTAGAAGGCCGAGTTTAAAAATAGTACCAGACAACTGTCCGCTTATTTTACTAAAAAAACAACGATAAAGCTACGGTCACACTTATTAAATATTTGATCAAATAAGCGTAACCCCTACTTTTGTTAATAGTTAGTGAGATTTAAAATGGTCTTAATATTACAAAATAAACTAATTATACTACTAAACATAGCAAAAAACTGTTTTTTGTAAGATGTGGTTTTTTAGTCAAAAGAAATATTGATATTAAGCGAAATGATTTTTAAGTTTGGTTGTTGGTCCCGTTTTTTTTCGTCAAATATTTGATAAGTCTGACCGTAGCTTAAGTATTACATTCGTTATCTGTCTTTTTTGGTATTAGAGATATGAGTGAGGTTAGAATAGAAGGTTGAGCGCTCATTGACCATATCCTAAGCACTTTAATGGAACCTTATATAGCCTATGTCTGTTATGAGATTCCATTCTTCATTTTGTTGAAGAAATTTTTAAAAACGGACCGGCAGTTCCGTAGATTACCTCTTAAAAACATAGCAACATACAAACTTTTCAGCTTTATAATACTAAAATAGATGTTCATACATACATACAATTTCCACCAGTGGTTAGAGTATATAAAAAAAAAACACAGAAAAATTACTACAAATTGTGAAATAAATGTATACAAAAATGTTTTCAAAAGTGAACATTTTTAACACTAATGGTGTCAGAATATTTAATTTGTTTCAAATGAAAATGTATGTATTTAAACAAACATTCCCCACGCAGTCACAAAAATAAACACAAAGTAGCTTAATTTAAACTGCCCACCCTTCTCCTTTTTTTTCTCTAACCAACCTCCTTTCCATAAACATTCAGCAAAAGCCAGCTGACAACAAGCAAAAATAAACTTTTTGTTGCATACCACAGTAATGGAAATAACAACCCCCTCCTCGTAAAGTTGATAGCTTGGAAGGAATATACCAGAAAATAAAAAATAAAGAAGACATGAACATTTTTAAGCTTTGACAAAAACCATTAAAAACAACTTACCTTTCGGAAAAAATGGGAGGTCGGTTGGTTGTTGCTGGGCTGTAAAGTGGGTTGCTTTTCATATCCACCACCCACTAAAGTTCCAACAATTTTACACCCCACATATTTAAAATGCATACAAACACACTGATAAAATGTACATCAACCATTTAAATTAAATACGCGGAAGTCAGTCAGTCATGCCGACCGACTCTTGAAAAGAGAGAACGAGAGTGAAGAAAACAAAATTGGTGTAAATTTGTTAATTTACTTGATGACAACCCGAAATAAAATCAACAGCAGTAAAAAAGAAAACACCACCAAGTTTAAACATAAGAACTCTACTTCCCCCAACAATAAACAAAAGAGGAAGGGGGGGTTTGGATGGGCAGAATGGTAATTAAGATACCCTTTTTTAACAAGCAAAAAAGCCTAGACTAAGCGAAATAAGTTGAAATTGTATGACTTTCCAATTAGATTTGGATAAAATTGTATCAATCTCAGTGTTGCTCTTGTCGACCAAATATGGATACATTTTTAGCAAATATTATGGCAACAGATGGCTAAACTCTTTTCCAAAAACGCTTAACGGCATTACCTTGAAGCGGCTAATAAGGGCCCAAATCTTTTCATCCGTGATCGTATAATCCGTCACGTAAAAACATATTTTTCTGTTTATAAAGTACTTGAACGTACTGTACGTCACCAAATTTGATGTAATGGCATTCGTGATCGTATAACTGGGTCTACGATTTTTACAAACTGTCATGCGTTAACGAGGTTTATTTAGAGAGCATCAAATGAATAAATTGTATTTTTATAGCATTAATTGTATTTTCCTAGTCGTTATTGACATAAATCGATTACAATTGACAGTCACTCGATATTTTCCAAGTCGCTTTTAAGTCGACGTCTAACAGATTATATCTGTTTTATTCTACAGGAAATTGCGCGACGACTCAAAAGGAAGTTGATTAAATTTTAAATACAAATTTCTTAAAATTAAAGTAAATTAAAGAAAATTCGAAAAAGTTCGCTCAAATAGCGAACATTTTGAATTTGAATTTGGAAAATTGGAAAAGTTTGCTAAACTAGCGAAAATTCGCGAACATTTTTAATATTTTAAAATTTTTATAAAATTGTTTTAAGTTCTTAAACTATAAGGAATATGGCAAAAATTCGCAAAAACTTGCTAACAGCGGCATAATAGCATATTCTTATATTTATTAATATTCTTTAAAGCTGTAAAGAATCAGAAAACTTACAGTAAAAAATCGCTTTTATCGCAAACATGGCAAAAATTCGCAAAAAAAATAGTTAGAGAATGGATTTTGTTGTTAGAATTTCGATAACTAGTCGTCGTCGACTTGATGTGACAATAATTAAAAATTAATGTCGACATCGACAACGACTTACGTATAGGGGTGATTTTGTTTTAGGACAAATTTTTATAAATTTAACCCACGGCAAAAATAAGTAATGGCAGAGTTCATGAAGCAACCCAAAAACTTAGCCAAAAATTGGAGGAAAAGAACAAACCGGCTATGGGATAAGGACCACCAGTTAAAGATGTGGCAAAAGGTAAAAATATTGGCTATCGTTAAAAAAAATTGTTATTGATGTCTGCGCTTTAGTTATACGCTGAACTACATTTCCATAAATTTTCGAGCGGACTGGTGGCGGAAATTTTGAGGAAAAGTTTGTTAAGCTAATATAAGAGCTTTCAATTGTAGCAACTGGTCGTGATGCAACTGTCAACAAATCGGTAACGACATTTGGCAACGCACACATGTGCAACCCACATTGGCACATTACTGTCCATGTTGCCTCTTTGTTCTACATCTATTGTAAATTTAGTAGTATGTATGTAGTATGTGAAGGATTATGGCAGCTAAATAGAGCTGGCAAACAATCGATAGTAGCAACATTCGATATTTTCGATAGTTTGTTGACAAACTATCGATACTATCGATAGTATCGAATTCTTTGTTGAATTCCTTAATTTAATCTTTAAGTAATTACCGTACGTTTCCATGTAGCAATTGAAAAAATACAATTTTCCATTTGGAACAAAGTTTAATCATTCTTAGATTTTCAGCCATTTTCCTTATCACAAGCTATAATTTTTTCAAATATGTAGTAAAATATACACCCAGTATGCAAAAATTCGGGTTAATATCACTTTTATAACAATATTCGTTTCTTCACTAAAAAAGTTGTATTTCTCAATTGATTTTCTATTGCATATGAAGTTGAATTTTCAAAATTTTAGGCCCCTATTACGGATTACAACTCAACTCAGTTGAGTTGTAATTTCTTAATTTTTGTATTAGGGTTTACAACTTTGCTATATTGCGGCGAAAAAAAAACATAACAAATATTACAACTGATCACAACAAGTTGTCTTAATTACAACTCAACCGAGTTGAGTTGTAAACCGTAATAGGAGCCTTAAGAATAATAATGTTCACTGGATAGTATGACAAAAAAAATTTAATTTGTATTGAAAGTAAATCATTTTTTCAAAATAAAATAAAAATTTTCGTTTGGGAAAATATGTATATTAAAACAACAATAAAACAACTCAACTTTGTTTTTGCTTTCAATATACATAAATTTCTAAACGAAAATTTTTATTTTAGTTTGAAAAACCGTTAGTTAATATAGACAACTTTAATAAAGGTTAATTACTTTAGTATATTTTTTTTTATATTAACTCGTATTTGGCGATTTTTGGAGGATCTTTTTTATCGAAAAATAATCTGAGAACCCTTGTACATAGGTAAAATTTTTTGCTTTGACATTAGGATAACCATGGTTATGCAAATATGGTTGGTCCTTAAGCCGACTAAATAACTGCCGCAGCTGGCTAAGCTGGGCGGCAACGACAGCTGGTTTGTTCTTGCCAGATAGAAACAAAAAATTATTGATAATTTTCTTAAAAAAGATTTCAACGATAGTATCGCTATCGAGAATAAACTATCGATAGTCCAGTGGAAAGAGAACTATCGATAGTACTATCGATTGTTTGCCAGCTCTACAGCTAAACACTATTGTGAATTTTTAGAAAAGTGCGATCAGCTAATTGGTATGTCATGATGCCACTCCGTTTATACGATTGCCGTATCACGAAATTAACTCTCGTGCAACTATCAATAAAATAACGGATGGGACGATTCGAGCCCAGCATTTATCAAGAACTCACTCCCTTCGTTTAAGGTTTAAGCCACAACCACCACACGATACACGAAGGCGAACTACCAGTAACAAGTTTAGGTCGATGACTTCGATTAAAAATTGGATGAGTCAAAAGCTAAAAGGCCTAACTACCTTTTGAAAATTTCTAAATTTTATATAATATGTATTTTGTTCGACCTTTAATATTTCAAATATTACTAAATTTTCGAGCTTAAGGTCTTTTTGTTATAAAAACTTTTAACGTTTATTTAAAAACCAATATTTCGGCACTTCCTTGAGTGCCTTCTTCAGGGTTTTTTGTCTTAATTTATAAATTTTTAACAAATTAAATTAAAAGTTTTTTATAACAAAAAGACCTTAAGCTCGAAAATTTAGTAATATTTCTAAATTTTGTTATATTACTATCTAATTAGTTGTAAACTCTTTGAAAATTATTTTTTTCTTCTATTATTTAAATAGTTTCCCTTAGACATATAAAAAAATCGGAATGTATAGAGTTTGAATCTTTTTTGAATTTTTTCAAAATCAAACATCACTATTTTACTTTACTTTTTATTTTGTGGAGTTAGGCCTTTTAGCTTCTTACTTATCCATATAGGAGACAATTACCAAACCTTAATGATGTTACAAACTATATGAAGAAACAACATTAAAATTTATCATCCCTATCCCATAAAGTACACAGGGTATAACAAGTTAAAATCATTTTAAAAGTTTGTTGTAATAAAAAAACATGAAAAATTACGCCAAATAAACTCATTCTCGCTCTCTCTCTCTCTCTCTGTATCATTCTAACACATTTGTATGTATTTGTCGTATCTAAGTGTTTAAGGTTGTTGTTTAACCCCCAACCACCCCCCAACCGTATTTTGATTGGGAGTTATGGGGTGTATTTAAGTGGGTGGTTGGTTTTTCATATTGTAGTTTCAAACTGCTGAGTGTGGAATGTGGTGGATGGTTTTGTGATGAGCTAAAATTGCTCTAAATTTGGCGAAAATTTATGTAAATTGGTATCTTTTTGCATATTTAAATAGCGAATACACGAGCACTTTAACAAAAGTGTACACAGTTTTGATGATGTTTCAGGTTTTCTTTTTCATTTCAGATTTTATCTGTTGGTTTTTAATTCTGTTTCATATGTGTGTGCAAAAAAATAATTTTGTTTTTAACTTTCTTTCGGAAGTAAATGTATTCCCTTTTTCCAAGTAAATTCTTTTCGAAAAAAATATGTATGGTAAATGTTTGTTAAATCTAAAATGAAGACAGGGTTAAAAAGTAAAGTTAGATGTTTTCAAGTAAATTCGGGAATTTTTTTATATTAGACTTTAATAAATTTTTCAAGCTTAAGGTCTCTTTTTTATAAAATTAATTAAAATATTTATTTCGATATTTCGATTTCCGTTAAAAATCTTCTTCAGGAATTTTTTTTTTCGAAATATCGAAATAAATATTTAAATTAATTTTATAAAAAAGAGACCTTAAGTTTGAAAAATTTATTAAAGTCTAATATTTAATAAAAAAGGTCGAAGAGAAAAAGGATTATAATTTACTATGGAATTTTTTTATTTTGTTTAATTTGAAATAAATAGAATTTTTTTTATACTTATAAAAATATTAATATAAAAAGGATAAATTTCCATAAAATTTTATTATGATAATGGTAGGAATTGCAGGAAAAAAAAATATCCCATCTAACTCTAAAATTTTAATTAAAGTATTTATGCTCCAACAACTTTCGTTAAATTAAATAATGAAAATCCTTAAAAACATTCTATCTCCACTAATTTTCCAAACATTACAAATAAATAAAATTTAAAGCAATTTTTATAAATTATGAGTCGGTTTGTGTAAATTGTTGTAGTATTAAATAATGCGAGTGTTTCTCGATACACATGTAGTCATGTAAAATGACTGAGAGGTTCAGTAAATTATTCCCAAAAAAAAAAAAAAAAATCGAAGTATAAAAAACCAACAAAAATGTGGCCAAGCCGAGATACACGCACTTCATACCTCTTGAACTACAAATCTACCAGCAAATAAAAACAACAAAACTGATCTCAATTTTTGAACAAAAATGTGCACATGGATAGACATGCTAAAGACACACACACACAAATACAAACACTATGTAACTCAGTTAAAAGGACAGACAGACTGACAAACTCGTATGTGAATTGGTACTCGCACATAAAGACGGACAGACAACCTACAAAGATATAGTCGTAAATTACACTTAAGTAAAAATATTGATACTCAAAAAACCATTTAGATAAGACCAGCAAGACATAAGAATTCTTCACACCTACAGTCAAGAAAATGATTGTGTTCGGTATGATCTGCCTGCCAAAATGCAGCCAGCAAGCGAGAAACCCAGTCAATAAGTCCCAGACGATCTACGAGTAGACGAAAATTAAATACAGAGTAGAGAGTGTTTTTTTTTATTTTTATTTTTGTAATGTGTATGGAAAAAAAGAAACGTAAAAAACAGCTGTTAATACAAACAACTCTTGGCTTATGAAAACAATTTGGCTTTAAAAATTTACTAACGCGTTAAAAAAACAACATTATGGATTTTAATTCATACATTCGGATGTGGAAATATGTGTATAAACTATGTACGTAAGAGTGTAGTTAGATGCAATAAATGGTCAAGAAAAAACCTGTAATATAAAGAAAACTGTATGACTTAAAAATAAAACACGAGGGTTGGATGAAAAGTCTTAGAAAGGTAGTCAAGAAAGGAATTAAGCGAGCTATTCGCAAAAAGTCGTTGGGAAATTGGGAAGAGATATCTGTCTACAAAGAAAAAAAATTGATTTCAATTAAAAACTTGTAATATTAATAAAAAATTTAATTAAATTTGCACCAGTAAACAAATTAATAGTATCAATTAATTAATTAATTTTTTATATTAACATTTTTTTCAGTATTGTTGTTGATATAAGTAAACTTTTAATTCACTTGACTAAATTTTTAATTAAAACTGATTTAATTTTTGATAAATGATTTAATTGAAAAAAAAAATCTACTTTAGTTAGTAATTGCAATTTTTTCGCAGCGACATGAATATAAGATTTGCAACCGAATAAATAAATAAATTAAATAAAAATGAGAGAACGAATTAGGTAACAAAATCATGTACTTTTGTAGCCCTTTTTATTTTTTGCTCCCGATAAAGTAAAGATTTGTTATTAAAGATTTGACCAAATAATCATAACCACTACTTTTGTTAATATTTATTGAGATTTAACATTGTCTTAACATCACAAATAAAAACTAACTATACTTCTAGACATAGCAAAAGACTGTTTTATGTAAGATGTGGTATTATTATCAAAATAAATATTGAAATTAAAGAGTATTATATTTTAGTTTGCCTGTTGGTCACGTTTTTCTCGTCAAATATTTGACAAGTGTGACCGTAGCTTAAAACTAATAAAACATGGGACAAAATGATCCACCAACACCTTATGTAATTGGCCTTCTGGAGCCAATTAAATTAACATTGAATTTATAACATCGAGTTAAGACGAATTAATCTCGTTTATATTTAGATAATATTGATCCAACTAGGTTAAACTGGTCCCAATTTTGTTAAACTCGCGAAAATTTGTTTGTAATGGTCGGGCTTGACCGACTATACTTTATTAGTTGTTAAGAATTAAAGTTTTACCAAGCTTAGAGATTTTGTTTTGGTAATTTTCATTTCTTTTTTTTATTTTCTTTAAAAAATTCAATGAAAATAAAAACATTTTTTGTAAATTAATTAATATTTTTTTTTAATTTGGCTGTTTTCTTAATTCAAATAAGCGATTATCTCAAATATCTAGACTTGGATAAAATTTAAAAACAAACAAACCCCAAAAATACTTTAAAGAGGCTTTTAAAGTTTGCACTAAAAAAATATTATTCAAATACATAATTTTCAATAACATTTAATAAAAACGAAATATTTTATTTATATTCCAAACATTTTTTTTAAATCGTAACCATATCCCAAAATAGCAATTAAAAATTGACCATTAACTAGACACTCTTTGAAACAAAAAATTTTATTCCCTTTCTTAAAAAAAAAACTTGACAATTGTTGTTAATTTTTAATATTTAGTTGTAAGCAAATTGTAATCACTCGTCTGTTGCTGTTGTTTATTTGTTTGGCATTCATCATTATTGGCAGACGGCAGCAGCATTACCACCACCACCAACCGAATGATCATTGATCCCATTGAAATGATGACCAGTTGTAATTTGTGTGTGTGTGTGTGTGTTGTAATTTTGTGGTTGTTAAAAGAGGAGTTTTAACTACCAGCTGTCTGTCAACAAGTCGTTAGTAACAAATACAATTTTTAACCCACAAATTTTATTGTAATTTATTTTAAAACTTTTAACGAGTGAGTTTAATGATAGATAATGGATGTTGTATGCATTTTGGCAGTTTTGTTGTAATTTTTCTTAAATGTTACACTAATGATTTGAAAAAAATGGATGAGTATTTATCGCATAAATTTGTTTGGCTAAAAGGTGTAACAAGTAAACACCAGTTTAAAGTTTAAATAATAAAAATGACATATGGTTTCTGAAACTCTGACTATCTTATTAAATATTCAAAAATGAATATATATTGAATTTATTTCAGGAATCCCAAGAGCAAGCTGACGTATCTGTGGTTACAACCCAAAACTGCCTAACTCGAGTTAGGACACAATTGAGTTATTAGTACCATCGTATTCAGCGTGTCTAAGGCCCGTTTTCACGACTTACCTTTAAAGTTCGATATAGTTAACGGTACCTTTAGCACTAGTGAGGAATAAAGTTACCTTCAACTATTTTTCGTTTTCACAACTTCTGTATAAAATAAACTTAACATTTTTAAAAAAGTGGCAATACTAAATAAAATACCGATTATTTTTGCCAAAATAAAAATACGAACTGGCAACTACGTACTTTTTTTACATTTACAAAATATACGTATGATTGGAGTTGCCATATATAAAAAATATGTGAATATAATATGGCAATCTCAAATCTAAACCTTACGACAAAAGTTAAAGGTAGAACGTTACTCTCTTTGGCTTATCCTTCACTTTTAGGTTAAAGAGAACTTGTGATAATTAAAAACTCATTATCTGTTCGATAACTTCCTTCATTTAGCTATCGTTAAGTCGTGAAAACGGGCCTAAATCTATTTGCTATAAATTTTCATTTTTGCGTCTGTTATAGGAAGGCAATTAGCCTTAATCACCTAAAAGCTTAAGTTATTTTTTTAAATGACCGTTTTGGCATAACCGCCTAAGTCAATTCAGGATAACAACATATACATATAAAAATTATTTTTCATTATTGCCTAAATCAACTTAAGTTTTTTAACTTTAAGAATTATTATATAGGAATAACAACCTAACTCAACATGAGAGATCGAATCTGAAAAATTTTGGCATAGAATAATAATTTATGTCAATTTAGGCGCACTGAAAGTTTTTTATTTTATCTGGAATAATAGCCTAACTCAACTTAAACTTTTTGAATTTCTTTCGTTCAACAACTCATAAGAGCCTAAGTGTCTTTTTCGGTAATATCTTTTGACAACGAGAATGAACCACTATTTTTTTTAACAATTAAGTAAAGAAATTCGTTTCTTTGGAATCGGTAGCAAAGTTTTCCAAAAAAAGGCGTCTCCTGATTTTTAGTGAAGATTCCACACTTTAGACTGCTGTACTGAAAATATTGAAAAAGAGACTTAAGCTACGGTCAGACTTATCAAATATTTGACGAAAAAAACGGAACCAACAACCAAACTAAAAAATCATTTCGCTTAATATCAATATTTATTTTGATTAAAATACCACATCTTACAAAAAACAGTTTTTTGCTATGTCAAGTAGTATAATTAGTTTATTTTGTAATATTAAGACCATTTGAAATCTCACTAACTATTAACAAAAGTAGGGGTTACGCTTATTTGATCAAATATTTAAGAAGTGTGACCGTAGCTTTAGGCTGTTATGACTTCTGACCGCATATATGTCTAAAGTTACGTCCAATAAGCAAAAACAAAAATGTGTTTTATAGAATGGTGAGTCTTTAATTTAGGTTAGACTGATAGAAGAGAGATGAAAAGACTGAAATTTAATCCGCTTCAAAAAAGCATTATACAAAATGTGTCTTGAATATGCCACAACCTTTTTATAGTCATGACCCAGGCCTAACTGACTTTCATTTGTTTCGATTGAGTCTCTTTAAAATCAGAGAAAAACTGTCAGTAGTTCGTTTGGAACAAAGTTCACTTATAGCCAGAAAGATAGAAACAAATTAATTGAAATGATTATTAAAAGGTTTTCTTTTTAATTTTTTTCTACCTCCACAACAGGGTTTCTAAGTTTGTCGTTCTGTCTGAAACTTTTTTAAAAATCATTTATGACTCCATATATATGGTTTTTTTCTGCGACGTTTTAGCAATGTCGGTTAATCTGTCCTTCCATTGAAAACATCACTCACTTTCTCCACAGAAAATATCAATTAAAATTGTTTTTAGTTCTTTTAAGCAGTTTAGAATTTAAACCCAGCCCAATGGGCTAATTAGAAAAAGAGTTATGTGTCAAAATGTGAATCGACCCCCCTAAAAAGTTGATATTTCTGCTAAAAAAACTAAAATTAATTGGTGGGGCAAAGCACCGGTTACTTATTTGTTTTACACAAACTCGTTTTAAGACTTAAAAACTTTCACTACTTTTTTGACACTTTGTTCAAATCACTCCACCGAATTTGAAGATGATCGATGCATAAATTACCATATGCCCAATTAAAAATCCCCTTCTGAAAATCACTATAGTACGAAAGATGATATTTTATTGCAATAAGGGAAACTTAAGTTTTACATTACTAAAGGTAAAACGCACAAAACTTTCTGATGGTCGGTCCATAATGACTCATAGCTCTAAAATGGCAACAATCTATAATGCTGCGAGGTCAGTTTTTATAAAGATTGGTTGATAACACAGGCCAAAAAATGTTTAACCGATGGACAAGAGTATATCTTTCTAAAGGTTTGAGTTACGCCGAATCCGAATCTGTACTCAGAATTTCTCCGTTACATCAGGATATCTTCGCTTAAAGCTTAAGAAACCCAAACTTAAAGTAAATTAATCCATATCTATAAAATTGTAACGTTATTGACTAACTGACTTATTCATCATCGCACAGACTAAACGCCAGAAGCTAAAAAGTTGAAATTTAAAACGGAGGTTGTTCTCTCGCAAAATCGATCCACTAAGACGGCATTTTTGGAAATTCGAATTTGTAAATAAGCTAACCTAACATCTCCTATACTAAAAGAGAAACAAATTAAATACTTGTCGTCGTTGATAAAAAAAATAAGCGGGCAGGTGTCTGGTACTGTTTTGAAAACTACTCTACATAGAAACATAAACTTTGGCAAATACATAAATATGACACCGAAAGAAAGGGAAAAGCTCACGAAGAAGCGAGTTAAATGCTTATGTCGAACAAAATAAAAAATTTTAAATTATAATTTCTACTTCCACATTTGGTTGCATAAATCTGGAAAGGTTCAAGATGTTAATTGCCGTTACTTTGTGTATCTTCTTAAGTATATAAAATTCCAGTAATGGCTTGGCACAACATTCCCCCAAATTAAGTTTAGTTTCAAAAAGTTTTTATAAAAATTTTCGGAAAATCTAAGAGTACATGCTGCTGGTGCTACTCATTATCAAGTTTTGCATAACTATTTATATTAAACGATGGAAATCTTTTATTGATAAAGCCCTTATGACACTACATTTTTTATTGATTAATTGATACAGAATTGATAGAAAGAAACAGTAAATGTAAGAAAGAACGAACTATAAAAAATATAAACAAAGTTTTTATTTTTTTTTTCTCTTGTTATGGTTTTGTTTCAGGGATGGCGTTGAGAATTTTTAAAATTATACCAACAACCTTTAAAAATTGTACTTTTTTACCCTAATTGTACTAAAAGATTTTTTAAGTTGAAATTAATTTTATTTATGTTCATAAAAAACACCACAAAAAGGTATTATAAGTCTTAGTTTAAAAAGTATCAACAAAAAAGTACAATTGAAACAACTTAGCCATCCCTGTTTTGTTTATTTTATTAAATGTTGCCAACTTTTTGTTTATGAGAAACCTAAAAACAAAAAGCGGTAAATCGCTGAATTTGCCCATAAACCGCTGATTCAGCAACACTTTTAATATTTCAAGCTTGAAATGTCAATTTTAAGTAAAACAATTTTACATTTTTTTTGACATAACTTCATTTTTTATCGATAACTTTAGTAAAATTGACGGTTTGCCATTTATCTTAATAAAGCTTAACTCTTTGCACTTGGTAAATTTTTGTATTACATTATATTTGTACGTTCACCAAAACTTGAACAATGCATTCAAAATGTAGTGTCATAAGGGCTTAAGAGTGTGTATTTGTTTGTTCAACAATAATGGGCCTGTTAGCATCAAATGCCTGGCAGTGATGCGTTTCTGAATAGACCCAATATCTAACGTAGTTTAAATTTCATTAATAGAATAACATTTTGATTTTATTTGGAGAAATACTTCAATATAAAATGTTGTTCTTCCGACATCGAACAGAATGATAAAGATTCACTAAGCGAAATACCAATAAATGTGTGTATTTTATTTACGTGCAAAAATAAGCTTTTATCAGCATTTAAAATTAAACAACTTTAAATTACTCCCGATCTTCTTTTAAAAGAAATTACCCACGCGCAACTTACCGATAGCTAGAGTTTAACCGGCCTTATAAAAAGTGTTCCATTATTAAAACTAAAAAGTTGAGAAAACGGGCCTTTATATGTAAAAAAAATTACTATTTTAATTGAGCGTTGAATCTTTAATTTTAATGTACAAAGATATATATTCTCAAAAGAACTCAATGCTTTCTTTTAGAATGCTGCCAGGACCAGGCAACAGGATCCGTCGGGGTGCTCGCTTAAGGAACGCGTCCTTTAAGGGACATTACACTATAGTTGTTTGCTTGTCTTGCAATATTTAGTCGAGCGTTTTCGCAATTATAGCACCATGTGTTGTTACATATTTCATTTTTTCCATTAAATTTTTACCGCCAGTAATATTTGAATGTTTTATAACTAGCATCCAAGTCCCACTTCGTATATACAAAAACGTCTTTCAACTAGTGTGATATCCTTTTTTCGTGCTTTTGTATGAGTCCTGCCGCTTGTTTCGTTTAAATGTGCTTAATTCCCATTTCATACTATTGATAAACTCAAATTTATTGTTGATGGGATAAGCTATTTCTATGCGCATTTCACTGGATGCTTAGGCCAGATCATCGGGAAACTTCATCAAAGATTTTAGAAAAACTAAAGACATTATACAAATAAAACTGTTAAGCGAAAAAGAATTATAAACACAAGTTTTAATTGTAAAACTATCAAAGCTTGAACAAAAACAACAACAATAAACAGTGAGTTTATCTTTTCTTACAGTCCCGGCTACAATTGGTAGATTTTTTTCAACTCTAAATGTAGTTGTAAGTGGGTAAAGAAAAAAGAAAAATAAAACCATATTACGACCCCTAACCACTATTAATTCGTACACCAGGTATTTTTTCGCTCTTTAGCACCAAACGCCGGAATAAATATTTAGTTACGTTAATTACACCAACAAGTTTACACTTTTATGAAAGGTCGTTTTATTTCCTCTAAACTGATTCAGAAATATTCTTAAATTCTGTATCAAAATGATAAAAAAAATTATAGTTTACTTAAAGCCCTTTATTATTTATGAAAAATTATTTGACCACTATTAATTCGTTCAGCTCAAGCTAAATAAAAAATCAAAATGTAAACAAAAATTTTAAATGTTCCGTTACAATAAGAGAATATGAATGTAAAAGAGCTAAAAAAGAAAACTTTAACACATTATTTTATTTAAATTTTCATAATTTCTAAAAAATGGCACGTGGTAAACCTGTTTGTGAGAAAATTCGAATTTTAATCGTCGATAAATTCAAATCGGGAATGACATATGGGCAGATATCGACCGATCTTAAAATCCCAAGATCTACAATACAGAGTGTTGTTAGAAAATATGAATTAAGTGGAAATTTCAGCAATAATATTTCAAACAGAGGCCGGACTTCCAAAATAAGTCATCGCGATAAAAGAGCTTTGGCAAATATCATTAAACTAAATCGTCGAAGCACTGTTCGAGATATAGCCTTAAAATGGTCGGAAGCAATTGGAAAGCCCGTTAGACGTGAGAAGACCCTACTGCAAATGAAAAGCATGGGTTATAATTTTTATAAAGTAAATTAAAGATTAACCCGGTATATCGAAATCAACTTGATAATTTATATAATTTTTTAGGCCAAGGAAAAGCCATTGCTTACCGCGCTTCAAATGAAAAAACGCCTATTATGGACTAAAGAGAGACGCTCATGGGTACAACGGCAATGGGACAGCATTATCTTTAGCGATGAATCCAAGTTTGATGTATGTGTTGGTGATGCAAGAAAAAGGGTAATACGTAAAAGCACCGAGGCATACAACAAAGACTGTTTAAAACGTACAGTTAAGTTTCCAGCTAGCGTCATGGTATGGGGATGTATGTCCTCAAAAGGTGTCGGTCAGCTCCATTTCATAGATGGAATCGTAAATGCAGAAAATATATAAAAATCCTGGAGGAAAATCTGATACCATCGGTATCGAAACTAGCAGACTGCGGGGAATACATATTTCAACAGGATGGTGCTTCTTCCCATACTGCAAAAAAAAAACGAAAAAGTGGCTTGAAGAAAATGGATTCGAGGTCCTGGATTGGCTATCTTCTAGTCCAGACATTAATCCCATAGAAAATTTGTGGGCTATTATGAAAAGAAAACTTCGAAATCAACCCCAACGGACAGTTGACGGGTCAAAGTCCAAAATTCAGGAAATTAGGGACTCGATAACCCCAGAAGACTGCCAAAAACTAGTCAGTACCATGCCAAAGTGGGTCGAGACCGTTTTAAAAAACAAAGGTGCCGTAACACAATCCTAACTATGAAAATTGGCGACTGTACGGATTAATAGTGGTCACAATATTTTTGTTTAAAATAATGAACTTTCGTTTTTGTTTGATTTTTAAAAAGTCCTTTTTTTAATATTTAACTTTTTTAATGTATATCTACAGAGAATAAAATGATCTTTAAGAAAAGTACAAATTTTTTTGTGTAGTCATTATAGTTCCGAAAATATACATACTTTAATATCAAATTGATGAAAAATGCTTTGTGTACGAATAAATCGTGGTTAGGGCTCGTACTTTATTTTATTTCGCCAGTTCAGTTTTGTTTACACTGCCACATGCATATTAGTTATCAAAGTTTTTCTTGGGATTCAAAAAAATAATAAACAAGGTTTCGTTTAAATGTGCTAAATTCCCATTTCATGTTATTGATAAACTGAAATTTTTTGTTTTTGCAAGTTCTTCTTGAGTTTGACAACCTTCTTAATGCCTCCAATTAATCATCTTCGAATTTTTTTGGCTGACCTGGGCTGATTTTGTCTATTGTGTCAAAATCAACAATTCTGTAGCACACAAGCCAGCTCTAGCACGTTGAAATCGATAGAATAGTTATATTACGGAAAAGCTTCGTTGAGTAATCAATCTGCCTTAGTTGGACTTTTTTAAATTAAAGGAGCAAAGAAAAACTTCCTGCAAATAATGGTTTGTTTGTATAAAATTGAACGTTTTTAAAGCAAAGAATGTAGATTTAC
This sequence comes from Pollenia griseotomentosa, assembly GCA_963931875.1. Classification (NCBI taxonomy): domain Eukaryota; kingdom Metazoa; phylum Arthropoda; class Insecta; order Diptera; family Polleniidae; genus Pollenia; species Pollenia griseotomentosa. The sequence continues at coordinate 85,336,561 of OZ007563.1, forward strand.
GAGATCATATTTTAACATTAAGGCCGTCATGTCGTAAATTTTATCTCAAGTGATATAAATATAGTTTGGCTTTAAAAGTCTGCAGGAAAACCAAATGTTATGCGCCTTCGAAAAATATTGAATGGGGAGAAAGGTAAAAAAAACTTTATTTTACAGTCATGAGTGAGTCATAATTTCATAATTTTGAAGCAATACGTAAAATGTTTTGTAACAAGATCCTTAAAAATTTTTTTTATTCAAGAATATTTTTAACCAATTTGTTGAATTCTTAAGCTTTTTACTAAAATTCTCCCATTATATTTCAATTAAAATTGCACAATGCCAAGAAATAAAAGCTGCTGTAAATGGCATAAAATAAGTTCTAAAATGTTTTTCACTTAAATACTACTCAGTATCCTGCAAAAAAAACTAAGCAAAAGAACAAAATTATACATGAAAACGAATAATGGAAAAAAAAACTTGAACAAGACTTGAAAAATTGTATAAAAAAGAATGTTTATAAAATCTAACCGCCCACCACCCACTTATCATACAAACCCCCAAAACACACAAGACTACAAAAAAATTCCACTTAAAAGAAAAAACAACGAAATATCTAAAAAAAACGAACAACAAAAAGAGAAAATGAAATATTTTGTAAGTAATGACAATTATATTTTGCAAAAAGCCAAATAAAAAGGATTTAATTAATAATTTACTTAAAGAATTTATCAACTGACATATGAAAGCAACCCAAAATCAACTACAACCACAGTGTGGAGGGGTATAACAAATTGTCATAAAACTGCACAAATGTTAAGAAAAAGGACGTTCGTTACTCGATGGCAAATTCAAACAGCCATGAAAACAGGCAAAATGTTTTGCCCCTATTTTCAGTTTTTGCTTCTTATTTTCGTCATTGTTGTATTGCAGAGACCTGTGACTTTTGTAGCTGCTGCTGCAAAAGAAAGACAAAGAAATATTTCGTATTCGCACTTTCGAACTTGACTAACATCTGCAGCTGGACCAAAATTAAACATTTTTATACAATTCAGTTTAAAAAAAAGAAGAAAATTTAACACTCAGTAAATCAATGGTTAAATTAAAAAAGAGGCGGAGTTTGATATTTTGCTATAGATATAAATACAGATACACAGCTACAGATACAATTGTTTAATTTAGTGGTGAATTTTGTTGGTATGTATACAGTTCTTTTTCTTCAACTTTGTTTTTTATTGTCTTTATCTTTCAGAGCAAAAACATTTTTATTTTCAAGAGAACAAATGGAACTCAAATTCATCGATAAATTATGAACACCAAAAGCTCTCACACAGATACACACTGTGTGATTGTGTTTGAGTATTTGCGTGGTGAAGTTGAATTAATGGTCTTCTTATAGATTCTTTTGTTTTGTATACACAACTTTAAGATACAGAAGAAAAATTAAATTGTATAAATTTAGATTACAAAACTTGCATATATTTTTGAAAATTATTTTTTTTGCAAAGAATATTTTGTTTTTGGTTTTATTTTATTATGAAAATTTTGTAAAGACTTCAAAAGTTATAAAATAAATTGGAAATTAAAATGAAAAAGCGATCAAATTTTGTAAGGCGTATAAATTATACTGTCCAGATTTCTAATTGGACTTTTTAAGTATATTTTTTTAATACATATGTATATATAAAAAATTCCTTGTCTATGATAGAAAAACATATACACCAAAACCCTGATTTGCGTTGATCCGATTTGCGTTGTTTCGATTTGCGTCGCTTTTTAAAATGTGGTTCAATTGAAAATTGTAGTTCAGACGTAGCAGCATCTGTTAATAACGCCATGAAATGTTATGCTCAAAATAAATCTTTAACAATTCAGCAAACCTTAGACAATTTTGTTTACAAACCGGTAAGACCTCTTGCGTTGACTGATGAAAATTTAGGGTTACACTATCAAACAAGCTAAAATTTGATCAAAACTGTGTAGGTATATGAATTAAATTGGTTTTTGTTAAGTTTTTATATTTTAATTTAATTGTAATAATTAAAAACACATGTTAAAATAAGTTAAAACGTATCCAATGACTTTTATCTATCAAAAAAAAGGATTTTTTTACTAGATATGTCCATTTTGTATATGGAAGAAAATGATTCGATTTGCGTCACATTTTCCCGGTCCCTTTTACTGACGCAAATCGGTGCTTTGGTGTGTGCGGACTTTTATGAGGGGAATTGTCGGAAGTAAGTTCATATTTCTTAACTAGAGTTTCTAACTTCCCGGATTTTGTCTATTTTCGGGAGTGCAAGCATTTTTTCTGGGGAATTTAAACAAACCAAACGACGTTGATTGACCAAGTATAACTGTATTCTTTTAAAAATAAAGAAATAATTACACCGCGTAGCAGAAGGAACATGCAGAGATTCCAAAATAGCAATTCAGTTTCTATTCTTTGGTTTCTCTTTGGAACAAATTTAACGAAAAATAAAATTTTTTCCAAGAAAATTAAATTGTGGGCACAATGTTTTATCGAATTTATTTGGTCCAAAACGTATAACATTAGTATAATCTTTATGAAATTCAAAGACGAAATGCTAAACAAACTAGATATTCATATCTCAAAAACAGGGCTGTGGAGTCGGAGTCGGAGTTGAGGAGTCGGAGTTGAGGTTTTTGTACCGGAGTCGGAGTCGGAGTCGAAGTACCCACAAAAACTAGCGACTCCGACTCCGACTTTTTTGCATTAAAATTTTTCCAATATTTTTCAAAATAAAAAATTTTAATGACCAATTTCTCCAATTCTTTTTAAATATCAATTCATATTTAAATATAATTTTTCTTAATTTTTTTTTTTTTGATATTCTTTAATTAGGCTCGAGTTCATCAAATTTAATTTTCATTAAATTATTTTCACTGAGGAAAGGAATTTTACAACTTGGAATTTTTATTAAAATTTATTGATAATTTTTCTTGGCTGAGCTGGGATTTGAACCCGGGTTGATCTTTACATGTTTCAAGAAACACCACTTTCTATCCTCAGAAGATCTTAGTGTTCTACCCAATGCACCACTGCGGTGCCCGTTAGCCAACAGTCAAACATGTTTGGGTAGAACACTAAGATCTTCTGAGGATAGAAAGTGGTGTTTCTTGAAACATGTAAAGATCAACCCGGGTTCAAATCCCAGCTCAGCCAAGAAAAATTATCAATAAATTTTAATAAAAATTCCAAGTTGTAAAATTCCTTTCCTCAGTGAAAATAATTTAATGAAAATTCAATTTGATGAACTCGAGCCTAATTAAAGAATATCAAAAAAAATTAAAAATTAACAGTTCAACTAAAAATCAAAAATTGTTCTTATAATTTTTCTTATAATTTTATTTTAATTTAACGTAAAAAAACAAATTTTAAACATAAATTGATATTTAAATAAATTAGTGGAATTGGCCATAAGAGGGTCTGCTTTTTGAAATTGTGAAGTCAGAAAATAAGGACCAGTATACTTTTTATATCAAAAATTAAAAAATTGAGATAACATCTTGTTTTGACAATTTATAAGAATAGTTATATAGATCCTTTTCTATGTTTTAATGTGACCTCAAATTTCTGTAACAAAAACCATTGGGTTCACTATTTGAATTTCGCCAAGATATCGTTAATGAAATAGAGCCGAATTAAGGAATTTAAAAATTAAATTTGTAAAGATGTTGTTAAGATTTATCGTATATTAACAAATATTTTTGTAGCCATCTTCATGAATATGACTTGAAATCAGCTGTAGCTCCTGTGGTGAAAGCATTAAGTAACTACATTTTAAGTTCCAACCTTCAAGGTGAATTATAATAGAATTAAAGGAAAAGGAACTCGGAAAAATACATGACATTGTTCCAGATATAATTTCCATCAATGTGGGGGTTAACCCGAAAAATGATTTGAGAATACTTTTATCTACTCAATTTTGGGGAAAAAGGAGAGATAATAAAGACTTTCAATTTCAAATTTCGGTCTTGGACAATAATAATATTGAATTAGGAACGGAAAAATGCAATGGCGAGTTCTTGATGTCTTTAACGTCTAAGCCAATTGGACTTGGTGTTGTTTTCAACTTTTCTATCTCGAAACCTACCTTTAAAATATACTAAAGTTCAATGATCCCATACGGATTGAAGCAAAGCTCGTTTCTTTCGAAAGTTCGTAACAAAACTCGTTCGTTCCAAAATTAAATCCATTTTTTTTTTATATTTCAGTTGGTTTAAATTTCTAAACTGTTATAAGTCAAGAATGTCATAACACTTTAGAATTAAAAAAATTCAACTCATTTGGTCTATTGAATCTGGCGGTATATTTTTTTTTTACATTTTTTCTAAAATCCAAATAAAATATTTTGCAGCTTTCCTACTCATATGTTAGTAACTAGTAGGTTAAAGCTCAACGCGGCACGTTAGAATTAAAATATCGATTTGAAATTTTTACAGAATCATTTTCTTGCTATATTTAACCATTTATCATTCTTAAAATCTTGTTTTGGTACTAAATTAAAAAAGAGTTTAAAGTCAAATAAAAACTAGTCTCTTTAATAATGCTAGGTTAGAGTAGGAGTCGGAGTTGGAGTCGGAGTCGGAGTCGTACTTAAAAAATTTCAGCAAAAGGAGTCGGAGTCGGAGTTATAACTATTTCTTAACGACTCCACAGCCCTGCTCAAAAATCGTATTTGTTTCTTTTTCTACCTTTTTTATGGATAACTTTTGTGAAATAAATATAAAGTTGGAATTAAAATAAGAATTAAAACCAATAAACCCTTCACAATGATGCGGTAAGAACCGAAAGTAATTTATTTATAGGGTCTAAGATCAATATTATTGAAATTACAAACGGAATGACAAACTTATTTATACCTTCTTACCCTTGGTGAAGGGTAAAGAATAAAGAAAATTTCTATATAAATGTTGGTACATCGAAACATTTACAAAACAGGGAACATATTAAAAAAAAAAAAGTTAATTAAAAAGCAGGGGCCAGATTCTGGCAGTCGTGATCGAGTACTTTCTCGATTCGAAAGCAATTTAATATCTAATTATTTCAGTCAATACTAAACGAATCGGAATTATTTTTTCAGTGTTGTAAAGCATTAATTTTAGTTTCACAATACTAAAAAAATAATTTCGATTCGTTCAGTATCGACTGAAATAATTAGAAATAAAATTGCTTTCGAATCGAGAAAGTACTCGATCACGACTGCCAGAATTAGGCCCCAGGTGCTTTGGTAGGCTGAACTACCTATCGGGGTATAGTAGGTTCAATTCTGAGCCTAAATTCTGGTCTGTCTTATTTAAACAGGCAAATGTTCTAAGTTACTAATGTTTGGTAAAATAGGTTAGAATATAATTGGTAATTCTATAAGATGTACATGTTATAAATATATAACTCCGAAGAATTATTTGTTTATTAAATTTTTTTTGACCCTCCACCGCAAGTGGTGAATGAATAAATTTGGTGTCGAATCGTTTGTAGTTATTCTAAGCATTTTGGAAGTGAAACCCAGTACAATTGTTTTAGTAGGAAAAAATTTATTAAGGCCCAAATACACTTGTCAAATGCTTGTCTAGCCGGCGAATTCAACGTGTACGTGTGCTGGATGTAATATTCGCCGTCATATCTAAATTTTTTGATTTTTCATCAAGCGTTGTCGGTGTCACACATACAAACACATTTTCACTAATACTTCCACAATGCTTGATGAGTATTTTGAACAATGTATTTGGGCCTTTAGACCCAAATGTATCTATTAAATGCTCTTACATAAATTAGAGGCGGAATGAACCTATCGTCATTAAATTTTGCACAAATTGGTTTTATTTGAGTAGTAATCATATCAATAGCATAATATCACCAAAAGATCCGACTATTATTTACCATATGCCTCATGTAAAGCACAAATAACAAATAATGCTTTTGTAGTAAAATTTGGTTTCATAAAACTAGAAATAATGCTACAAAATCGCGTGAAGATTGATCAATAATTTATTATAGGCCCCATATAAAGCCTCCTCTCGGAAAATACATTAGTCAGCCTAAAACCGTAACAAATAATGCTTTTGTGGTAAAATCTGGCACGTCATCGTCTTATAAGACTGAGTCGAGTGCACGGAAAAATTCTTAAATTTTTTTTTTTTTTTCACCAATTTAATCAAGTGAATTAAACGTTTAATGATACTATGTTTTTGTTTACTGGTACCAATTTGATTAATGTTTTAATTAATTTCACAAATTTTTTAAATGAAAAACTTGCACACTACCAAATTTCGTAAAGATCAGTCAGTAACTTACCATATGCCTTATATAAAGCCACTTCCCGATAACGTACTTTTGGAATAGCCTAAAACCGTAACGGATATTATCACTCTTTGAGTTTTATTTGGATTGGTTCAAAATTTAAGGATTCCATATACACGCAAAGAAAAAACATGGTTGTGGTAAACTTATTCTAAGAGCAACATATTATGATACGATTCATGATTGTAGTCACCATAATACGATTGTTATTGAATCATATTATGACCAAATATATTTGTAATATTACATCATAATATTTTTCCCTTAATCATATTCTTATCATGCTAATCATAATAAGATAAGAAGTAATCAAATTATTGTTATGTTAATCATAATAAATTTAGAAGTACATATTTATACAGTGGTGCTGTCACAATAATAAAAAATAAATTAAAATTTTTTTGCATAGTTTTTTTATCTTGTGGCAATTGTGACAATTTTTTTAATATACATAAATACAATTTCTTAATTTTTTTAATTTAACTTATTTTGTTAATGGGTATTTTGTTTTTTAATGGTGGTTCAACAACTAACTAACAAATAATTCGATAATTAAACAAAACGACACAACTGATTCAAAATTATTTTACAAATGGCGCTAACATAATATTTTTAGAGTAAACATATTTGGTTTGCTTCCTAAGCATACATTGACTACACGTATAGAAAGTTATCATGTCATGGTTGTAAGAAATTTAATAAGTTTTCAAAGTTAAAACTTTTTAGTTGTTAGAAAAATAATTATTTTTCAGTCAGCCATACTCAAATTTAAATTTGCGATAAACATTTAAATGTTTACAGTTAAGAAAATATTGCTGATATGAAATAAAAATAACAATTATTTGTGTACGACAACAATATATTGTTCCATAAAACTTAGTGTTGTTGTCGTAACCATGTCCAACCATATTTTTCTCTGCATATACATAAATTCCACTTCTGAAATATTCTTACTCTCGATGGAGGGTATCAAAAATTCAGCAGCACAAAGTAGTTGGTTACTTTTTTACAAACTAATGTTCTAATTTCCTCCAAAATTCCAACAATATGAATAATATAAATAAGCAGACAAAAAGTCTACCTAATTCAATTTCACTAGAAAATTAAAGAAAATATCAAAACCCGAATACATCAAGCCATGTTAATAAAGGTAAATTCCAATAATAAAAATATTATACAATATAAATTTATATGATCACACAACATATTGCTAAGACACAAACAACTTTAATATCAACTTCAAATATTAAAAAAAAAAACAACATTAACATGTCAATGTCATTTCAAATTAGTTAAAAAACTGATAAAAGAAACCACATAAACAAATGATAGAAACCAATTTTCTATAAAACGAACAGACATCAGACGGACAGACAGATGCACTCACAACTCCACGCCACGCCACGCCACACCAGACCAGACCACTCCTTACAGGTAAAAATTATCATTATATTTTCCAATTGAAATGACAACAATACAAAAATATTAAAGAAAACAAAAAGAAAAAAAAAAGAAAAACCATAAGGCTTTTAAGAGAGTATCCATGAAGTAGGAAAAGTTTTAAACAATCTTTAGAAAAAAAAAAAACAAAAACGTTAACCTGAATCTAAATACTTCTCTATTATTGTTTTTGTAAAAGTATCTTTTTTATTTTGTTGTTAAATTAATTTAACTCAAATGACAATAAAACAAGTCATTGACACATCAACAAGAACAGAAACAAGACATTGATGTCATCTGGTAACCAATATTTTTAAATACTTCGTTCGTAAGATGTTTTTATTTTTCTTATTTTTGTTTTTGTTGGTCTAACGTCAGCTTGTCTACTTGCTGCAAATGTTAATTCCAACATTTCTTTATTTCATAATTCTTCTACAATTTGCCGTCATAAGTATCCATAAATTTATCCAGTATTGTCAATTATCTGTTCGTATATCCAAATGAGCACAAGTATATGAATGAATGAATGGCTGTGTGAAGGAATAGAGAGAGTATCAATTTACGAAAAGACTGAAATGTACATATGAAAAAATAACAACTGATATTGATTGATTTCAATTCAAAAATTTGTATACCGAGTAAGTTTATGAGCATAGAATTGAATTTTGTTTATTCAATAACTTGAAGAAATTTCTACAGTAGCAACACTCTTTCATAGATGGTGGTATAAAAATGTTGCTACTGGATTTGTAACAGTAAGATATTAGAATATTTTTTGTTAGTGAAGCGGATATTTAAAGTTAAAAAAAATAAACAGAAATGAAAAAGCAGTTGGGAACTCATGGCATAGAAAATGTTTGCAATAAATAAATTTAAAAAAATATTTTCTTACAAATTCCACATTTCTCAACTTTTTGAGCCAAACTATGTATTATCAATGGCCCCTATAACACTGTGCTAGTCGAGAAAAATGTCAGGCGAGGCACTCCAGCGGGTTAATCTAATTTGAGTACGCTGCATCCAGTGGTGCTAACCGTTTTTTATGTTAGCTCTTATTTTCGAGATAAACCGTTATTTTGAAAATGAAGGAGCTTGCCCAACGTATCTGTGCCCACAAGCATTAAAAACTTAACTCGATTTCGCAAAAAATTTTTAATTTGAAAAACATTTACCTAAAGTCAGGGACTAAATACTAAGCTAAATACTAAGCAGATTCTGTGTTAGAATTATTATAATATTTTAATTTTTAATTAAAGCATTACTCGACTTTAGCTGTTAATGCTTGTGGGCACAGATAAATTCGTGTATCTCAAAAACGGTTAGTTTATTGAATTTTTCTTATCTGCACAGTCGTTTTAGAAACATAATTTATTACCCAACAAAACAAACCATAGATGACAAGAGATGACAAATTTTAATTAAACTTAAGAATTTCATAAAACCCCATATTTGTATGGGAGCCCCCCCTAAGGGGTGACGATAAAGGGCAAGTATGTTTTGGGAAAATGTTTAGGACGAAACACTAATGATGGTCAGTCATACATTTTATCCCCCTAGAGGCGACTCCTAGGCAGTTATGGGACTTTTTCTTCACTAAAAATTAAATTTTTCACTAAAAATTGCATTTTTCACTAAAAATTGAATTTTTCACTAAAAATGGCATTTTTTACTAAAAATTTAATTTTTCACTAAAAATTGCATTTTTCACTAAAAATTGCATTTTTCACTAAAAATGGCATTTTTCACTATAAATTGCATTTTTTACTATAATTGCATTTTTCACTAAAAATTAAATTTTTCAATCAGAATTTCATTTTTCACTAAAAATTGCATTTTTCACTAGAAATTTAAATTTTCACTAAAAATTGCATTTTGCACTAAAAATTGCATTTTTCACTAAAATTGGATTTTTCACTAAAAGTTGAATTTTTTACTAAAAATTGCATTTTTTTTTACTAAAATGGCATTTTTCACTAAAAATTAAATTTTTTTCAATCAGAATTGCATTTTTCACTAAAATTGAATTTTTCACTAAAAATTTTATTTTTTACTAAAAATTCCTTTTTTCACTAGAAATTTAATTTTTCACTAAAAATTTTAATTTTGCACTAAAAAAGTAAATTTTCATTTAAAACTTTGTTTTTTTTTTTGCATTTTTTTTAGAAAATTGTTTTTTTTTTTTCAAAAAATTGCATTTGCTACTTCAATTGAATTTTTAGACCAAACATTTTAAATAAATATTTCATTTAAAAATTGCTTATTAGACAGAAATTTATTTTTTGTACAATAGCGTTTCTTCTGGTCTACCAAAATCGCTTTAAATTTCTTTTATTAACCAAAGTATCAATTTCTCTTTCTCTCCCTGTTAATACTTCAAAAAATAAATAGAACAAACTTTAACAAATAAATAAATATTATTCTTAAGAAACTGTTACAATTTTTAATTTGAAATCATATCTTTAGGGCAACTATTAGAAGATTATGCTGGCGTAACGCGCTACTGCTGTTTTTGCCCAAAAGAAGCGTGGGATTTTTATACTTTTTCTTAATTTTTCGATTGTGTTGTCATCAAGAGAGAGTAGTAAGTGATCGGGGATTCAAAGATTACAATTACTTTTATTTTATGTAAGCGTATGTACATAAGATGACGGGCATCATATTATTATTATGGGTTTTTGGGATTAGGGATAACAAAAATTTCAAAGAAATTGAACACTATTTGTTGTTAACAATCGTTGAAAAAGCAACGCTTAAAAAACTAAATGATTTTTGTTGGATTGTTTGGACAAGGAAGACGTCAATTATAGTTAATCAATCGAGAATACATCTGTGGCATTAGTTATACAGATTTTGGCTCTTAAAGCCATTTACTCGAAAAAGTAAGTTTTTAAGGTTTAATACTTTTGTGTTTTCAACGCCACCTGAAAAGTGAATTCGCCTTAGTAGAAAAAATTGGCATATTCTGACAATCGCAGTACGCTTAACATTGGCGATTCTGACTTGAAATCGCATAATAGGTGTTCTGTAAATCGCAATAGCAATAGGTTTGGCGGCTTCAAATTCCAAAAGTATGCTCAAAGGAACTAGAATATGTATTAGAAACTATGGCAGCTTGCGTGCTAATCGCACGAGTTTTAGAACATAAAACAAATCTGGAGTTTTGCGATGTCAAATCGTGCGATTGGCAGAACATGGCCGATTAACATTTTTAAGCAAAGCCGATATCAGTTCTTCTTTTGTGTCTGTCTTACATTGAATGCAGGAGCCTGCAGAAGCAGAGCATAACAGATTTTTGTTAGTATTTGCACTGTCAAATTAACATTTAATGCCCTTTTTAGATTTTCATAGTTTCGCCAGCTAAACAATACAAAGCCGCTCCCTGCTTTAAAGTATATTTACGGAATGCCAACTAAGTCTTTTCGCTATTGAAGTTTAACTTAAGCCGAAAATTGCTTGATAAAAAGAGATCCAATTTGTAAAACTATCTTGATGGCATATAGTCGAAATCGATTTATTGGGAAATAAATGTCCACTAAATTTGTTTTTGTCGCCTCTTCAATCACATTGTTTATTAATATTTAATAAAACGTGGCGCCAACTTCATATTTTTCTCTCAATAAATTTCCCTTTTAAATATTACCAAATTAAACTGCATGACAAAGTTTCAAAAGCGAATAAAATCAAGATTTTTAAGTAATAACCATTAAAGTACTTAACTTTTTTATAATTGTTCAATTACTATTTGTTAACAGCCTGAAAAGAAAAATGCGTAAAACCGTTTTATTTATTTTGTAGTTTAATATCGTCTAACGTTTGGGTATGATTTTCTATTTTCAAACTATTAAAGATCATTTATGATCTCTTTCAGGCATAAAAATAGTTTTTATATTTTTGACAAACAACAAAAAACTTGACTGGTTTTGGAAACTCAAAAAGTATTAATTGGCTTTTAATTTTTTACCAAATTACTTTAATAACGGCAATTAGTATGGCTTATAGGTTTTTCCTGTTAATGAAATTTTGTTATTTTATAGAAATTTAATAGCATAACGAATTTTTAAATACAAAGGAAATAAATTTCTTAAATTTTTTTCTTAACAAGATTTTCAGCATTTCTAATTTTTCAATAGAACTAGTTCTTCTGCTCACAAAGTGCTGAAATGTAGTGCAGAACGCTTAATCGTGGCATTTAAAAAAAAACTGATAAAACTCGTGTCATTAAATTAAGTAAATTCTCTAAACTACTATACTTAGATATTTAGACACAACTGAACTATTTTTAACGGATAAAATTCTTATATTTTATGGGTATTTCAACTAAAGGGTGGTTAAATTTTAAGGGCCGATGTTGGTCTTGAATAAAACACAAATTATTGTCATTTCCTTTTATTATGATAGTATTGGTATGGTTCAATTATGTATGGAACAAAATAACGGCTAGATGGCCGCTGCAACCTCGGCGGCACACCTCCATCCGATGGCCCGAATTTTCGATGACGCTGAGGCATAATGGAGGTTCTATGCCGTTAATGTGCCGAATTATCTCTTTTTTTAGCTCTTGAATTGTTACTGGCTTTTCAAATAACCCCAAAGAAAGAAGTCCAACGGTGCCAAATCACATGATCTTGGCGGCCAATTGACATCACCACCACGTGAGATAACACGGCCATTGAATTTGTCGCGGAAAAGACTAGGGATGGGCAAATTGAAAAAATATATCGATATATATCGAATCGATATTTTTTAAGAGTATCGATATTTATTATTTCAAAAATATCGATTAATCGATATATCGAACGTATTTTGCTGAAACTATTACCATATTAAAAAATTTTATATGTATACCTACAAACATATAATATGTAATTACATTGTTACTTTTTATTGTTTCATTTTATTTCAAAAAATTAATAAGAACAAAAAATTCAATTATAACAAAAACAAAAGGGAAGAATACAAACAAACCATATGAAATCTAAAAAAACTCATGGAAGTACCCACTTACCTTAAAATTTGAATTGCACCCCAAAAGTACCAACTTTAACTAGAAATGTTTTTGATTGTTTTAGTCAAACCAGTAATCATGAGATATGGATATCAGGAGCACTCTCTGTTTTATGTGCTCTCCTGCCAATCTGCTTCTTGTTATCCTGCTTCTTATAATGCCAATCATATTAGATCTTCATATTAAAAAATATATTGTTTGAAAAACGGCTAAAATTTTGAGTTTTAAATGAAGACTGACTTTATAAAATATCGAATTCGATAGTCGTATTTCAATATCGATATATCGATATATCGGTATTTTAAATATCGGCGATATAAATCGATTATTTTTTTTAAATATCGATATTTTGATATATCGATATTTTTTTCTCATCCCTAGAAAAGAAACATTGTTTCGTTGGCTGTGTGGCAAGTGGCACCGTCCTGTTGAAACCACATATCGTCCACATAAATTTCTTTCAATTTGGGCCATAAAAAGTTCGTTATCATCTTATGATAGCGAACACCATTCACAGTAACTGCCTGGTCGCATTTTGGAAAAAATACGGCCCGAAGATGCCGCCAGCCCATAAACCGCACCAAACAGTCACTCTTTGTCGGTGCGTTGGTTTTTTGACAATCACACTTGGATTATCATTCGCCCAAATGCGGCAATTCTGCTTATTGACGAATCCACTGAGGTGAAAATGTGCCTCATCACTGAAGATGATTTTTTTCGAAAATTTATCATCCACTGTTGCCATTTCTTGCCATTATTCTGACCATTGACGACGTTTGGAATAGTCAAGAAGCTTTAGTTCTTGAGTCAATTGCGCCATGTAAGCGTGTAAATGCAAGTCTTTATGCATAATGATCATCAACGACGAGCATTAGAGGTGCAATTGTTGGGTACGACGAAGTGTTGAGGTGGACGGCTCTTTAGCCACACTATCGCGAACAGCAACAATATTTTCTGCAGTACGAGCTGTACGATCATGCACTGGTGTTTTCACATCTCCTACAGACCCGGTTTGCTTAAACTTTTGGACGATTTTTCCGATTGTACGCACATTTGGACGATTAAATTGACCGAAAAAAATCACGAAGTGTACTTTAAGTATTTTGATTTGAACGCCCATTTTCATAATAAGCCTAAATAACTTTAAATCGTTGCTCGATTGTGTATCTTTCCATGGTTCAAATTGAGAAATGTCAAACGAAATGCAGAAAAAAACTTGACCATTTATATTATTGTCCTCATAACTATTTAAGGTTTAATCAATCCTCCATAAGGCAACCACAACGATATTGATGCCTACTATCATCTTATGATATTATTCAAATGTTTACCACAACTTTATAATTGTCCACAGAAAAAAATAAAATTTGATTAAAATTAAAATATTTGTGATATTAATTAAAAAATTAATTAGATTTATACATATATACAAATTAATGGTATCAATTAAATATTTTTTGATATTTACAACATTGAAAGTAAACTTTAAATTCACTTGATTAAAAGTTTTAATTAAAACTGATTTTATTTTTGATTAATGGCTTAATTGAAAAATAATTGGCTAGAATTTTGTCTGCCTGTGGTTGCTTGTACAACCATAACATATTTCTCTTTAAATTTTATGAAAAGAGCAGAATGTTATTGTTTAATTTTAACCATAAGAATGGTCACAAAAAATATACATGGTTGTTAGTGAGCATCTATAATATGATTCATATTATAGAGTTTGATAGTTTGATTAAAGAGAATATATTATTTTTATTGAATTTCATGCAACCATAATTGAGTAGTCCGTAGTCATATCGGACCATCTTTTTCTCCAGGCCAATTTTTGCTGACACAGTGATTGAAATGCAACGTTAACCTACAAACGCAGGACTTTTACTTTAATTAAATTCTTTCAAACAAATTCAATGATTTCCTTATTAACACATTGACCTACCGTTGCAATTTTCTTTTTTTCTTTTAAACTCACTTTAAATTCTAGAGAAAAGAAAATCCGCTTTTGAAAGAGCCTCTCATAAACGCAATAAGTGTGTATAATTTAGTGTAAAATAAAAATTCATTATTTCCATGACCAAGTGTGTCAAGTCAAAACAAATTTGTTGCGCTATCAGGATTTTGGCATTTAAATAACTTTTTCTTTCTTCTATGCATCTTTGCGTGGTTTTTCTCTCTCCTTATTTTCTTTGTGCAAGATCAAAAGCTTTTGAACACCCAACATTCATATTTGGTGTAAGATCCTCTTTTTGTATGAGTTGTGATGGCATGATTGCAGGTGCTGCAATATTTTCAATTCAAGTTACTAAACGACTTTAGTTGTTGCAGTTGTTGTCGCCGTTTTTAATCGTGACATAAAAAAGCGCAACTAAATTTAAAAATTTTTTTTTTATAAAGAAGTATTTGAACTATAATCAGAAATGGGAAGTTTTAATTTATACTAAATAAGGCGAATTCATTATATGCAATCTCGGTACTACAACAAGTACAACTTGTACCAAGGTCACGAGCAAATTGTTCTTGTAAAATGTCAAAAACTGAAACAAAACAAAATAGAAGCAACAACAATAAACAAAATTTCGAAATCCAACAATTGTAAAGCTAGAAAAGAAAAGTAATCAACAAGGCTTTTAATGAATTCGCCTTCATACTAAATTAAGCACATCAAATAATTGTTAATATGATTCAAATGCAGGGAATATGCAAAGTAACGGGTTGTCCATATTTCGGCTTTTAAAGTAAAGTTAAATAAAACACACATAAATCTATGATTTCGATGACACTTTTATTTCATATAATGCTTAGACCTTGCAATTACCTGCGATATACAATGTTATTTATGTAACAGCCTCCAGATAAGTTGCAGCACTTGATCCTTTAAAGGTAGTTTTCAAACACATATTTGCAAACTGCAGTGATATCTCGGCTATAACTTGACGAATGTTCGTCTTCAAATACTTCAACGTTAGGCGATTATCCACGTAGTCCGTTGCCCCACAAAAAAATTATAACTGCGTAAAATCGCAAGATCTTGGTGGCCAATAGACGTCGCCAATACGTGTTCTGAAAACGTCCCATGCAATAAAACCAAAAGAGGTCGCACAATACTTTGATGTAGAACAAAATTGTGCAAAAATAGAAGGGTTGACCCAGACTAATAATATTTTGAATGGAGGTATATATGATAATAATAAAAGGTCAAAGGATTCATGTGTCCTTTTTTTAAAAAAATTCAATTCGGCAACACTTTTTATGTTGAATTGTTGAAAATTACCAAATCTATCTAAATATAATGTTAAAATTGATGTAATTAATTTTTTATAAATTCTATAAAGCAAGGATTTTTCAATGATACAAACAATTTAAATATTTCATAATTTGAATATTTCATACAAAAATATAAAAAACAAGTACTATATGGTTTTTAGAAAAAAGCACAAAAATGACACTTAAACTCAAAATGTGGTAAATTTTTTTCTTTACATCAATAGTAAGGGCAACGAAGCATATATTCCTTAAAAAAGTGTATTCATTTTTTTTTTTAATTTAAAGTAACTATTGACGATTTTCATATTTTTTGCAAAAACAACCTGCATTTTTTTACGACTATATAATAATGTCTAATAACGGTAGAGATATTCTTGAAGTTAATTTCTTTAGAACGTTAATTTTTAAACGCAGTACAAAGAAAATAGGATAATTTTATCGTACAGAAAAATATTTATAGCTTTTAATCTAAAGTACTAAATTATAAAAAATAATAAATGCGTTTTGGGCCTCTAAAAAAGATCGTATATCTCTAAGTTAGAACTTAAATGCGGTTAGTTTCTCTTTTGATTCTTAATGGCGCACAGTGGCTGAAAATTTTATTTCATTGGCCAAAAGTCCAATTTTTGTTTGTCACCGATTTCAAAAATTTTAAATTTATTTAATAGTAAACATATTAAAACTAAGGTAGCCAAAAAATTAGGTCAAAATATTGGTAATTGTGGTTGTGCCATGTTGTTAAACACAACTTTTTTTTAATTCTGAAAAAAGTGTTTTTTTTTAATATTTAATCCGAAAGAAATTATCATTGCACAAAAACTATCAGCGATAATGACCTGCTTACTTTTTTGCTAGGTTGGTAATCTTGTTATCTTTAAAAAGGTAATATTTGCGACTATTGTGTTATTAATATTTGAGATGTTAAGACATATTTTCTAAACTACTATATTTTTGTCAAATTTCAAATTTAGTAGAATAGAACTTTTGAGGACCAAAAGGGACCAAGAAGGTAAAACCACTGATAGAAAGGTGAAAGTGTTTTCTTTAACCCTGTATGTACTCTTGTACCCGTTTGGACCCGTCTTTTCAACACTTTTTTAATTTTAATGAAATTACTTAAAAAAAAAAATTTCTAAACTACTATATTTTTGTCAAATTTCAACTTAAGTAGAATAGAACTTTTGCGGATCAAAAGGGATTAAGAAGGTAAAACCACTGATAGAATGGTAATTTTAATGAAATTACTCAAAAAAAATTTTTTTTTTAATTGTTTTTTTACAATTTTTTTTTATTCCACAAAAATGTTTGCTTAAGTAACAGAAATCATGTGCTATTGTCTTCAAAAAAAAAAATTATGAAAAAGTGGAAAATTGATCGTGATCGAAAATAACACAGGTAGTACATATAAAAATTTTAATTAATATTACACAATCAGAGAAACGTATAGCTACCCTTATTCATCCTTATCCGTTACACTACGTACACACTAGCGTATTTTATAGTAGAATAAAGAGCTTAGACACGCGTTTACGCTAAACAGGTATATTGTGAATCCCACCCTAGAAGGGATTTTTAAATTTAGTTTGGTCTTTTTATTGTATCTACCGTATTGTAGGAGGGATACCTGTGGGATTTTAAGCGTATCCTACTTTAGCCCATTTTAATTTTTTATTCTACCTTATTATGCTACCTAGGAACACAGTATAACGCAAGCTATGTATAAAAGCCAGTGGTATTCGAATAAAATCTCAGTTGTTAAAATATATCTAAACAATAACAATCTAATTTTTAAATATCTATAAAAATGGAGAGCTTCAGCTATAAAGAATTATCCGAAGAGTATTTTAAAAATAAAAAGGAGGAAGATGTTTTAAGTTACATTGAAGGAAAACTCAATTTATATTCCTGCAGCACTGAAATACGATCGGAACTGGAAAATAAAATAACCGATTTCGTCAAAAACTTAAAAAGCGCTTCAAACAAGTTGGATGGAGTAAACCTAGATTTTACAACAGTTTTGCAACATTTGGAGGCAATTTTCCAACCGAATGAATAGTAGATATAAATTACTTTTATTGTTATTTAAGCAAAAAATATGTTTTTTGTCCTTATTGTTATTTAAATAAAAAAGAAAATAAACATTTAAAAATTTACACTTATTTATTTTTTTAATCTAAAAAGTATTCTAGTGGAACCTGTTGTAGAGTTGATAATGTAGAAACCTATTCACAAAATGATCATAGGTATTATTACATGCCTATGCATTTTTTTAAAGGTATAATGGTATATACGAGGCGAATGTATATGCATATAAAGGTAATACGAATACCCATTTGTTCTTTCGCTGATAAAAAAAATATTTTCTCCAGAAATATATAAAAATGTTTATATTTTTCGAAAGAAAACATTATGAGTATGCTTGTACTAGCAATTTTTAGTCAGTTTGACATTTTTATTACCATATGCCCAAAAAAAAAAATTAATTTGAGTAAAAAATTCTAATAATTCAACACACCGATTTTTATACAATTAGAACAGTAATGTTTTCTAGTATGTCCATTTTTTTCAAGAAAATTCTGATCAATATCGAGTGGTAAATTGTATTGCCTTTTTTGAACAAAAAAAAAAACTTTAAAGCCGTTTTCTGGGATTGGGAATTAGGGTATTTCTGAATCAAAAATGGTCATGTTTTTCAGTCCACTGTTTTAAAAACTTTTTAATCTACATAACTGCAAAAATTCATTATGATACCTTTATTCATGTTAGATTTATAGAATGTCAAACATTAAATGTATTATTTATATAGTGTAAATGAATAAAAGGGCTTTCAATATGAGTAAAAAATAATAATTTTAAGGTTTGACATTCTATAAATCTGACATGAACAAAGATATATTAATGAAATTTAGCAGTTATGTAGATTAAAATGTTCTTAAAACAGTGGGCTGAAAAACATCCCACCTTTTGAATAAAAAATACCATAATTCTCAATCTCAATCATTAGCATTTTCATACTAAATGCTAAAAAACATCAAAAGTTCAACTTTGACCTTAAATTTCTCAACAACTACTGAACCGATTTTAACAAAATTAAAACCATAAAAAAGTTCAAGAAGTCTTCTCTCCTGCAAAAAATTGCAAAATTATCTCTATCGGTTCAAAAGTTACAGATTTTTGGCCACTGTGTGGCGGACACTTGGTTTATTAAACGGCAGAGAAAATTGAAAAAGTATTCACTCAGTTTTTTTATTTGTCCATCAAATTTTTTTTTCTTAGTTACGGCAACACTTTTAAGATTCATCCGGAGCGTTACTAATACATACTTTAAATAAAGTGTGGGCTCATATCAAAGAAGAATGTCTTTTTTACCAAATACTAACTTAAAAATTGTGGTACTTCTTTAAAATAAATTTTTTATGATTTTTTTTCCTAGTACATGAATTAAGTTTAATTTTTCTTGTAAAATTTTATTAAAAATTAGGACATTAGGTTTTTCCTACATGTAATTTATTTAGATACGAATTCAGCACAGTAATTTTTTTTAAACACTGGAACAACATTATTTCACCTTATTTTTGTATATGGAACATAGTACTGTGGGTCGTGTTGTGTGGCTTGTGACACAGTCTTGTTGAAATCACATATCGTCCAGTACATAATCTTAAAAAAAAGGCAAAAAAGTCTGCATTGAAGGTAACGGTGCTTCCAATATTTTCGGCGAAATTTTCGGCAGTGCGCACATTGCGATAATACACAGGTCTGACCATAGCTGTACTGCCGTGCTTAAAAAAGGCAATGGCCTACACACGTCATGAGTCGCTCTGAGCGACTTCTTAACTTCAGTCGCCCTGACTTTTTTAGACAGCTTTCTTTCTGGTCACTGGACGATCGGTAAGCACGCTATGAGACTTGGTCTCCTTTTTAATGAATGCTTCCGCAGTTGCAGAGAACCTGGAACTGAAATGACGTTATTTCATCTCCTATGTGATTGCCCAGTGTTTAATTCAACATGTCATGGATTATTTTGTAATTACCTTCTACAAGGTTTCTCTGGGATATCGCGGGAGAAACTCAACAACTTGGTGAAATATCTCAATGCAACGGGCTGGCTCTAGCCAACTCAGTATTGCCGTGGTATCACGCTTAATCCAGGGTTCCTCTCTTGACGAGCTGTGTTGTTTCAAAACGGAGTCACTGTCGACTCTACTTGCAGCACGTCTAGTTTTCGGGCGTGCTACCAAACGCTTCAAATTTCATTATAATCTATCCAAATCCTTGCACAGTAAGTCGATTATGACGACAACTATCATCCCAATAGCCCGTATTGCTCGAAAAGTTGTCACGCTTGAAGCATCACTTTTGTATTAAGTTTAAGCTATTTTTGCGCGTTTTTCGGTTGTTAAGCAATCCATTTTCGTAAATGGCAACTTTTCACTAAATAAAGGACGCTTTAGATGACAGAAAACTACTAAATGAATAACCCTGTACAAGAATAATTTATTATAGCGAAGTAAAGATCATACAGTTTTTTTATACAACAAGTAAAAGATTTCAGTCTTAAACTCTCAAAATGATAACAAATGCACCGTGGTTTATAACAAACAAAGCCATTAGAAGTGATCTTTCCATGACATCAGTTAAAAATGAAATAAAATCCATTAGCGAGAAATATCTTCAACGGTTAAGTAATCATGTCAATCCTGTCGCCATCTCATTACTAGATTCTACTGATGAAATCAGACGACTTGAACGATTTCACGTTTTGGATCTGCAATTCAGAAGTTAAATCTAAATCATTAAATATTGTTACACCAAATTATAAATCTTTGTCAAATCAAATTACATACTCTTGTTAAATTTAATTTAATATTTTGTATGATAAATATGTTAATGTTAAATGTATGCTTAATATCTTATTGGAGTTATTAAGCCCTGTGATTTATATAAAATTTAACAGATTTGCTTATTGTCCTTGGACAGATTGTAAATAAAAAATTAATTAATAAAAAAAAAAAAAAATGAGCTACACGCAAAGAAATGGCTAATATTAACGTATTATGTATACTTAATTAGTAATTAGTAATATATTTAATATGCTTACTGTAACCATATTATTGTTACCTCTACCATATCATTGATAAATAAGTTCTCTTTATGGTCCACACAACTATATTGTGATTGCACATCGTATTTTATTGTTGCCACAAACATTTGTAAAGTTGCTCTTGAAATCTGTGGTCACAAGCAATAACCGCCTAGGTCGAAATAATTTTTGAGAAAAGGCACTTTATATTTATGATTGTCCCGGTAGGCTAGCTGGTAGCGAGCTAGTCTATCAGCGCCGGGGTTGCGGGTTCGATACCTGCTTGAGACTCTGGTTTCTTTCCTGCAGACAAGCATATAGCTTCGCGGGATTAACTTAGGAAATTAAAAAAAAAAAATTGCATTAGCAAAACAAGTAATTTAGAATCAAAGATTCTTACCCCCCCAATGCTAAGATAAAAAAGTAAGAAAGTATAGTCGATCAAGCCCAACCATATGATACCCTACACCACAGTATTTAAAACACAAAATGCTTATGTGTCCATATAAATATGGATTTATCTATGTTTATAAACTTCATTAAAATCGGTTTGATAGTTTCTGAGAGGAAGAAATTTGCCCCTATCTTCCCTCGTGGTCCTACGATTCAGCCCGTTTTTAATAGGCTTGGTCCTTGGGCCAATAAATGTCCCAAATTTTATCAAATTATCTCCAAAATTGCGACATGTACTATGCGCACAAGGTAACATGGACAGCCACCCAGCCAGCCAGCCGGACGGACATCGTTAGTTCGACTCAGAAAGTGATTCTGAGTCGATCGGTATACTTTAAGGTGGGTAGGACCAATATTTTAAGGTGTTACACACATCAGCACAAATGCATAATACCCTCTCCACTATTGTGGTGTGGGTATAAAAAATATAACGAAAGTTGTATTTATTTCAGAAATATTTAATAAAAACAAATATGTAAATATAAACTCAATTGTTTCTTAAGTTGACTTAGGCGGTTATCGCTTGTGACCACAGAAATACATGATGCTTAATTTTAAGTATATAAAGGGTTATGCCAAAACATATGTCTGCACAAGGTACATTGTTGAGACCAGTTTTAATAATTGTGTGGACATTTAAGGGACTGATTCCATCATAACATGTTTACGGTAACAAAACGTATTGTTAAAGTGACCATAATATTTTATAGCTGTGTGTAAAGACTATACAAATTATGGGCCGATTTGGTCATATCCAATTTCAGGCAAGACTTTTGTTTGAAAACTAATTGTTTTAAACTTTATTCAAAAAAATGTTGGGAGTAAAATTAAATATAAAAAAATCCTGAAGCATTTATGTCAAACTTTGCCCCCAGTAATTTCACCTGACTGGCATTTTGGTTACCAATTTTGTAGGTGTGTTCCACAAGATCTCGGGCAAGTTCGGACTAATGAGAGTAAAATGAAAATTACTCTCTAAATTTGCCAAAACTACCCAAAATTGCTGGAACGCAAAAAACCATTTTTGCACATCTTCAAATACTAATGCTGCTCACTTTTCAAATTAAGATATATTTAAGTGATTTTAGATGCTTACAAGTCATAACATTATAAAACCAAACATTTGCATCATTGTAATTTTTTATATATTGTTTTTTTTTATATTAAAGATTAAGGGAAATATGTATGCAATAACATTTTTACCACTTTCATTTTTCCACAAGAACTTTACATTTTGCTTTTTAATATTATTTTAAATTAAAACTAAACTTTTTCTTTTGTTTGTAAATTTCCTGAATTATTTATCAGTTTCATATGTAAACAAAAACAGCTGATTGTTTTGTCTTGTCCGAACTTACCCAAAGAAAAAGTTCGTGCAAATTTGTACAGGAAATGAAAAAAATTACTCTCTCAACTACTCTCTTAAGAGCACAAAAATTGTTATGTGGAACGCTTTTGGGTAACTTTGTGCAAGTTCGGACTGTTTCGTTATGCATGTGGAACAGAGCTTGTACAAAATAAATTTTTAAAAAAAATCCTTCCTTTTCGTAGGCACTCCCATCTATGAAGAAAATATTATTCATAAATACTTTTAAATTCCCCATCACATTATTGTTCGTTTGTTGGTATTAAGAAATTATATAACACATTTCATGTTGCTGTTGTGTTTTAATACAAAAATAACAGCAACAACAACAACAAGCGCAATCAACAAAATTATTAAATTCAATTAACCAAATGTCGTTTATACGTTTAATTAACAAATATTTTTAATCTCTAGCAATAAAAGGAAAAAAAGTGCAAGAAATATAAAAAAACTACAACAAAATGTGTATTTATGCCAATTTATAACTTAACTTCCCTCTCCCTCTGTAAGACCGCGTCTTGAAATAAATTTTTAATCAAGTTTACGCAAAAAAGCAACAACAACAACTGTGTGTTCAGTGTGTGAACAAAATTATTGTTGTTGCTATTAAATGAAAATTAGTTGGTGATTTTATTTAAAATGAGATTTTTTTTAATCGGCTTAATTATTTTTAGGCATCACTGCACAACTGGGTGGATTATTTGGCATCAATTTAAATTTACGTATTAAGTGGCATTTTCATTATTTGTTATTATTTATGTGAATTAAACATTTAAATAAATTTTAATATGATTTTTCGTATTTTTGTTTTTGTTGTTAAATTTGTTAATTTGTTGAAATTAACGGGTTTTTGCTGACTTTTTATTTTAAAGCTTTTTTTTGGAAAAAAATTATAAGTGAAATAGACTTCTTTTGAATGATTGGCAATAGTAAAAACTTAATTGGAAACATAATGAGGAAGTCAAACTATTTTTTATTTATAGTTTTAGACGTTTGGAAACAGGCTTTAATCAAAATAAACAAATTAGTAAAATAATTTTTTTTTAAACTCAAGAATTTATAATACGAGTTCCCAAAAAAGTTTTTTCATTTAAAAGATTAGAAGATTAGGGAAATTTTACTTTATTTTAATTCATTTTTAATATACTCGGCAAAAACATATCTTGCCAACTAAGGCATATTGTAATGAGAAATTTTGTTTAAATAATAATAAACATGGAAACCAGAAATATGCTCTAAAAACGCGTTTATGCGCATTAAATATGCAGTTAAAACTGGAAAGTATGCCCTGAAAACTGTTAAAAATATGGTCTAAAAAAATATAAAATTCCTCATTTGAAGACAAAATATATTTAACAATTTAGTAACAAAATTTAAAAAAACAATCTGAAAATCGCTTAAGCCCTTATTAGGTTAATATTCATATAAGAGATGTTTGCGCCGAATATTATCTAGATATTAAATCCATACGGATTTTTGTCTTAAAGGGATTTTAGGTAAGGTCACTAAATTGTTAATTAATGTTAACATTTAAAAGGAAGTTAACGCTATTGAAGGATGGGAAATAATAATTTGCAGTTAAATAATTTTGGGGCGAATTTAATTTAAATACCAACATAATGTAACGGACACGACCGATTCTCACCATTAACATAGACTTCGTCCATATTTGATCAAATTATCTACAGAATTGCAACTTGTACTTTGCATACAAGGTTAACGATGGCCATCGTTAGTTCACTTGATTCTGAGTCGATCAGTATACTGAAAAGATTGATCTAGATTTCTGTGTATAATACACATCGCGTAACATTTATCCTAAATGACAACCGGCTTTGGCGAAATTGAAGCAACACGTTGAGTATACAGATACGTATTTAAAACAGAAAAGCCATCTGTTAACCAGAATTTGAAAAAAAAAAATTTTTATTTGCTGCGAAAGCTCTTGCAGGCATCTAATAGAAATGAACATGTAGCTAAATATGCCTTAAAAAGGCAAAATATGCGCTATAAACTTAAAAAATGCTGCAAAAATACTCGTTTAACTAAATTATGCACAAAAATGCTGCAAACAGTAAAATATGCAAAAATATGCACTAACAAATCAATGCCAAAATTCATAAAAGGCTCCAAAACGGATAAATATATTGTTTGTGCCTTCATTGGTCGCACAAGGAAAAACATGCAATTGTATATTTTTGGCTTCCCTGATAATAAATAATACATTTCCCGATTTGAACGCATTTTTAATACCTTTCAGGAGTGGGCTTCAAAAGGAATTATAAACTATGAACCAATCTTTAAAAAAACTGACCTTGTGGTATTAAAACTCTTGGCAGTTTTAGACGTACGCTTTATTGAGAACTTTGCCTATGGTAAATTATAATCCGATCGTTATGAAATTTATACATCTGAGACCCCCTAAATTATATATTTCTGGCTCCTTGTGTAATTTTTTAGCCATGTCTGTCTGTCTGTCCGTCTGTTGAAAACAGGCTCACTTTCACAAAAACTCAAAAGAAATGAACAAACTTGGTGTCAAATTGCTTGTAGCTATTCTAAGCAGTTTGTGATTGCAATCCAGCAAAATCGGTTTAGTAGAATCAGAGATATGAATCAAAATGTGGAACAACCACCCTAAAAAATTTATAATTTTGTTACAAAACTAACATTAATGGTGGAATAATGCACGGAATGATATAAGATTTTGCACAAGCTCGTTTTCATCGACTGCAAATCACGTAAAGATCGGTCCATAATTTAACATAGGCCCCATATAAACCCTACTCTCGAAAAACATCCTAGTACGCCTAAGACCGTAATTAATAATGGTATCTTAATAAAATTTGTCGCGTCACAATTTTTTATGACTAGAAATCACACTGTAAAATTTCGTGAAGAACGGTCCATAATTAATATAGGCCCCATATAAAGCCCACTCTGGTAAATTAATTTAATACGCCTTAAACCGTAGCATATATAGATATTGCGATATATTTTCTTCCAACTTAGCTTCATATGGCCAGAAAAAATGACATGCAATTTAGTGATATACGGTCCATAATTTACCTTAGATCCCATATTTAGCAGACTTCTGAAATTCACTGTAAACGCTAAAACGAATTTCACCGCTGTATTGAAATTTATTCAAATTAATTTTTTATAATACCAGAAATCACTCTACAGAATTTTAGGATGATGATAGCTGCAATATAAATTCCCCTCCTGAAAATTATTTAAGTTCGGCTTAAACTGTTACGAATCATGATATTTTACTCAAGCTAGCTCAAGCTTCTAAAAAAAGAAAAGCATACAACTTTCTTTATTATTATTTTCTTAGATTTAATCTAAATAGGCTTTCAAGGTCATTTGTATTTAAATAAAAGATTATTTATTTATATTTCTTGTTGACGGTCAATAATTTAATATAGGTCTAAACGGCAATTCATTTTAATGCTGACGTCCGTTTTTATAAAGATAAATTTATAATACATAGATATCATATAGATTAGACTCCTTATAGACTCCTGAAACATTCAAACTGTCAGAAGAGGGTATAAAAGATACGGCACAACTAACTATAGCACTCTAATTTGTTTTCTTTTGAGTCGTTCGATAAGAAGCGTGATTTAAACAGACCGACAGATGGATATGGTTAAATTGGATGGACATGGTAAAAATTTTTATAAAACCAAAAAAATCGTAAGAGAAATCCCCTTTAAAATTAAAAAAATTAAAAATAAAATATGTTGGACTCCATTTAAAATAAAACTTTAAGAAAACGAAAAAAATAGTCTGAAACCGTGGTAATTAAATTACAACAATTTCCAAAAAACAAATAAAAAAAAAAAAAACAAACAATAGAGTTTTTTGGTATTTTCTGAGTCGTTATTAAAAATAATCAATTACTATTGACAGTCAATTGATATTTTCTAAGGCACTTTTAAGTCGACGTAGAGTAGTATTGTTCCAGTTTTAGTCGACAGGGAATTTTGCGACGACTCAGATGAAAGTTAAAGAAATTTTAAATGTAATGTAAAGATATTTATTGAATACGTTTAAAATAAAAAATGCAAAGTTAAAAGAAGTTATGGGCACAAATTTTGTTAGTAAGTTTAACGCGAAAATTGCGAAAATTCGGAAAGTTTGCTAAAATAGCGAACATTTTTAAATACATAAGTTATTTATACGAATAACAAGTTCTGCTAAAAATTTTCTGATTAAAATGATTTTTTCTTTTTTCAAAATCAAATAGTTGTAGCACTCAAACAAATGACTTACTGCCTGTTTAACGATATCGAACGTCATCGTTCGCATAGAAAATTACATTTAAAACAAAAACAAAGTTCGTACAATGTTCGAACTTTGTTTTTGTTTTAAATGTAATTTTCTATGCGAACGATGACGTTCGATATCGTTAAACAGGCAGTTAATTAATATATAAAATTTCTGTTATGTAAAACCTTGAAGTAACATTACCTATGTTGAGCGGCATTCCCGCGAAGTTTGACATTTTTGTATTTTCGGGAAGTAAAAAAGTTCGGTGGCAGAAAATGTAATTTTTATTCATTAAAAGCTTATTTGTTATAACATATATATTTATATTCAAGTCTTGTTAAATATGTAAATCTTCTTACCTTGAGTCTTGATTCTGTAAAGGAAAGAGAGAAAAGAAAATATTAATAAATACGAAAGGTTTTTTTCACATTAAAATCTTAAAAGTAGTAATTCATAATTACAAATTGTTTCATAGAAAAAAATTAGGAATTTAATATTCAAAATACACTTAAATTTCTTTTATCTACTAAATAAAAGCTAGGAACACTATCGCGTCAGACACCGTACAAACGTAGGAGTTTACGCCAGAATTTTTTTGAAACACTGCTCCGACATAACCAATGTCCGTCCTGGCTCGACTCTTAATCAATTATGTGTCTATCGGAATACTTTAAGGTGGGTCTAGGACCAATATTTTAAGGTGTTACAAACATCAGCACAAACACCTCTCCACTATTGTGATGTGGGTATAAAAGCCATTTTGGTTTCAAAATATAAACAATTTCTTGAAAAAAACTTCCGTCTTTAGACATAAAAAGAATTAAGAATTTTCAATTCCCCTTTTTTAAATGAAACAATTAAAAATTTCTTTGCCAAAATTAAAAAAAACACCGGATATATTTACAAATTGTTAAGTTGATTCAAAAATAAAAAAAAAAGTTTTCAAAATTTGTTTTGAAATCAATTTCATAATACTCGTGTGTATTTCATTTAATAGAAGTGTCAAATATCTTTAAAATTATTAATCTCTTAAGAGGATTAAAATAAGATTTTTTAATTTTTCGATTTTCTTTTCGCCTTTTTAACATTAAAAAGAAGTGAAAAAGTGAGAGTGAAGAGATTTCATTGCACTGATTTTCAAAATCAAATTAAGAAAAGCAACAAAAAAAATCTGAACTATTAAAAAGTGATATTGTTTAATTTAGTTAAGAGTTTTTTGCAGTCATCTTATAAGCGTAATTCGTTGTCACAATGAGTTTTTTCCTTGGCTCTCCACCAGATAAGTCAAGTTAAATTTATAAAGTTACTAGCTGTTTGGTGCCAGCGCTGCTCGGGATTTTCTATATAAAAATAAAAAATAAAATACTAGAGAATTTTGTTAATAACTTGGCCCCAGCGCTATCTACAGGGTCAACATTTTTTCAGGAATATTATTTTTGTATAATAATAAATATATTTTGTGAATTTCAGCCGAATTTTTCCATCAATAAAAAAAATTTTAATAACACGAAAACAGCGCCACCTACCAGGATTAAACTCAAGAGAAATCTGGCTACCGACTAAAATTATTTACAGCCGTATTCATAACAAAAAGTTAGCCGCAGTTTGTACTCTACGTACAACGAGCTGCTAACTAGAGATCGATTAAGCTTAGCACACAGAAAAAAATAGAAATTAATTTCAATTAAAAAATTTGTGATATTAATTAAAAAATAAATTAAATTTGAACCAGTAAACAAATTAATAGTATCAATTAAACCAGTTAATAGTATTAATTAAACGTTTAATTCACTTCATTAAAAGTTTAATTCACTTGATTAAATTTTTAATTAAAACCGATTATATTTTTGATTAATGCTTTAATTGGTGAACAATTTTCGAGAATTTTTTCTGTGCAGCTTATTAGCACAGAATTTATTCAGAACAAACTTTTGTCCATCTGCTTACTTTTAATAAATCAACTCTGAACTTTAATGATGCCACATTATATTACTTAAAAATGCAACACGTTTTGCATTAATCATCGCCGGTTTTGTCATTTTATTTTTTTTATAAACATTTTAAGAAGTTTTAAAATCAAATTAAATAAAAAAAGAAATCAAATTACAGACAGTAAATTAAAAAAAAAAACCAACAAAATAGTTTGACATTAAACAGCTGTTTTTCAAAAGTTAGCAAACGTTTGGCAGCTCGTTAACAAGAGACTAGCAAATCGTTAGCCAAACTTTGGTAGTGTATTATGAATAAACTTTGTGCTAACTTCATGCCAAGTTTTCATTCGGTTCTTGAGTTTTTCGAGCCCATACACGGCACAAACGTTTTTATATATATAGAATAAGAACAGTTACGAGACGCTAAGCCATTAGCAAATACGAAGTGAACGCACGAAAAGCAAAGACAAAGACTTGTGAGCTACTTCTCCGCCCAAAGCAGATTAACAAATGTTCTCAAAATCTAGTGCTTTAGTTTTGTACTTTCTGACATTAGCGAGATTTTTTTAATATTTTATGTCCACAAATCCAAATCATTTTTGTTCGCCCACGTTGGCTCCTTTTCCAGAAATCTGGATTCATTCCCCAGAGAGTTCTTACGAATAAATTGGTGATAGGTCGCTCCAATTCGCTCTGCTAAAAATGCTGGCAATCAATCAAGAAACTTATTGTCCACAAATCCTTATAATTTTTGTTCGTCCACGCTGACTCCATTTCCAGAAATCTGGGCTCATCCATCATAACAGCGATAGCAGAAGTTCTGTTAAGTGGTTAACATTATTCTGTTAACAAAATGGAATGTGTCTAGGGTTAAAAATTTTAAAATTTTACTTCACACACATAGTAATTTTTTGGGAACACAAAATTTTTAATCAATAAGATTTTGTTTGTTGCGCTTAATTCCCAATTTTTATTCTTGATAAATACACTGGAATTTATTGTTGGAGGATAAGCGAGTTTATATGCGCATTTCTCCCAAGAATAAAAATTTGGAATTAGGCACGACAAGCGATATCGTGTTAATTTTTGAATTTTTATTAACAGTTTTAACAAGCCGCCGTGTTTGCTTTTTATTAATATGTAATTTTTTTTTTGTACAGTGATGTAGTTTTTAGTATATATAGGAAAAACCATAGTTGCATCAGTAAGTTAGGGCTGCCATAATTCTTGATTTTCCAGGATTTGTCCTTGTTTTAGGCAAATTGTCCTGGTTACCTGGTCCACTCCTAAATTGTCCTGGTTTTTTGATACAGGTCAATGCAAACAAAAATTTTATATTTGCTAAGTTTTGTTAAGAAGAGGCGTTAAGTTTCTGTTATAACGCTTTTAACATGAAGCAATTTTTCCAGCAACTGTTGACTTGGGAAAACGTCGTTCGACTCAGACTCGGATTAATCTTTTTTTTTACCTGGTAAAATGTAGAACCGTGTAAAGAATTTTTATAAGTAATCGAAAACCGGTTACAAACTGTTTTCTCTAACATTTTAAGCATCTGTTTTCTTTTGTGATTTGCTGCGCGTGGGAGTTTCAATATCTAGTGAGTTTCCTTAATTAATGTTGTTTATTGTTTTTTATGTATGAATTACATGTTAAGTTTTGTATGACCCCTTTCAGACTCGGCAAGTTAGTTGCGCAAGTTACTTGCCGACAACAACAAAGTCTGTACAAATTTTTTTTTCCTTTACGCCGACCTTACCGCCAACGTCTACAAACCAAGAGTTCCGCAAGAGACTTGCGCAAGTAACTTGCCGAGTCTGAAAGGGGTCTATCTATCATTTAATTGCACTTAAATCGGAAATATATGGTTGATACATGTAAAAAAAATTGTTGGCGCTTAATTGTATATGATTCGTTTTTGGATACATATACATATAAGGCTTTATTGTACGTTCGTTTGTGATTTTAATTATAAGTGTCCTAGTCGACGGGTTCTAGCAGCCCTACACTTAGTGCTCCTTGATTTCATAGATTTCGTTTTCTATAGGAAATCTCGTGAAAAACAAGTTTGTTCGAAATCTGATTAATACTAAATTGCGTTGCAGAGTAACGGGCTGTTAGTGTAAAAATGTTATGGGTAATTGCGGTATTAACATTACGAGTAGCGGTGAATGTTGTAGCGAATGCCAAAGCGAAAGCGAATAATCAATGTTTTTTGATATCAAAATTCTAAAAAGTTTTTCATATTTAAATAATTTAGAAGTGACAGTAAATTAAAAAAAAACTAGCAAAATTGTTTGACATCAAGCGGCTGTTTTTCACTAGTTGCCAAACGTTTGGCAGCTCATTAACAAGAGTTAAGTAAATCGTTAGCCATAGTTTGGTAAGTGTATTATGAATAAACTTTCTGCCAACTTCGTTATGTATTAGGCCGTAGGCGTGTTATGTTAAAAGTAGACGTAAAATTAAAATTTAAAGTTCTTAGTTCATTCGTTAGAATTTCCTTCAAAAAAGTATAGTAGAATTTAAGACGATAGATATAAATATATGTACAGCGTAATTTTGCAAAGAATTGTAAATTATTTAAAATGCTCTAAACTTTACAATACAAATTATTCATTTTTAAATATCCATAATTCCATGACGAAATTGTTTATAACATTGTATTGAACAACCATTAATACGAAATTTAAATACATATTTTTTCTAAATTATAATCTTTGCTACTGGATGATTTGACATATTTTACCCCTCATTTCCTTTTTGGTTTTTTTTTTTGTGCCCACAATGACCGTATTTTTTAGGGTTTTTCTTAGCAGGGCAGGCATGAAGTGCGTTTGATGGACAAACTGTAATTTATTTTTTATCTAAACTTTTAAATGTTTCACTTTATAATTTTTATATGGCTCATAAATGATCACTTCAAAGCATGACTATTGATTTTGTTTCGTTTCGCTTTAGAAGAAATTTGGATTGAAATAACACTGTACAACACAGAAAAAAACAACGCGGTTTTGATAATGGAGACCAAAAAAAGGAAAAATATACGAATGTCGGCGTATAAACAGATCACAACGGAATATTTTTTTAGGGGGGGGGGGGGGGGGGGTTTAAAGTTTTAACCTTTTGGCATGTTCGTGCAGCATATCGATATAAGAAACTATGTGTTCTTTACCTTTGGGGTATAAGGAATGTTCAGCAACTTTGTAGAACATGTGAAGATATTTTTGTTGAACATATGTACCATCTAACTCCGTTTTATAATGATGATGATGTTCCGCTATTCTCCAGCTAGGGAGCAAACGGTCTCAATTAATGACTTCCAACGGACTCTGTTGTGGGCTGTTCTTAGTGCCTCGTTCCATGAAAACCCTGCAGTTGTCAGCTCACGTATGGTTGCGATGCGCCAAGTGGTTTTTGGACGTCCACGACGCCGAGAACCCTGGGGGTTGTACTGAAGCGCTGCCTTTGCTACCTCGTTATCGGATCTCAGTGTATGACCAATCCATCCAAATTTCCTTTTCAGGATGTCGTGCTGGATTGGCTGTTGGTTCGTACTTCGAAGCAACTCAGCGTTAGATATTGTGTTGGGCCAAAAACATCGAATAATCCTTCGAAGGCAGCGGTTGGTGAAAACTTGCAGTCGTCGTACGTCGCTTTTGGATAGGCCCCAAGTTTCACATCCGTACAGGAGTATAGGTTTCACACATGTATTAAATACTTTGGTCTTCAGTTGTATTGATATGTCAGATGATACCCATACTTTTTTTAAACAATGCATGGCATGACGGGCCTTGTTGATGCGCGCAGAAACGTCTTCGTTTGCACCACTGTTCGTTGTGATTGTGCAGCCAAGGTAACAAAAAGATTGTACGTTTTATAATAGTAATTTTTATTCCATTCTACAAAAACATAAAAACTCTATGTATGCTTTATGTTTATTTCATTTATTAAGAATACAATGCCGAAGACATATTATATCTAGCAGTTTAAGGACATGTTTTTGTGCGAATTGTAAAACTTATTGAAGACATTTTGCAAAAAAGTTCGAACGAAATGAGCATACAGTACAACCCTGCTGGGCTAAGCTATTGCTATGAGCATTTTGACTGGTTGCTTAGGACAGATCATCAGGAAACTTTATCCAAAGATATTATACAAATAAAACTTTTAAGCGAATAAGAATTATAAACACCACTTTTACTTGTAACAATATCAAAGCTTAAACAAAAACAACAACAATAAACAGTGAGTTTATCTTTTCCTAATTTCCCCACTACAATTGGTTAAAATTCTCCCAACATTAATTGTAGTTGTAAGTAGGTTATTGTATGTGTGTATACACGTGGAAGGCGCCCACGACCCAGAGGATCTTTTGTGCAGCCCATGTGTCTCACCATGTCAGGTTCAGGCTGCGTATAAGGCCCATTACCCTGCCCGGTGAAAGGTTAAGAAAAAACACAAAATAAAAACAAAAACATAATTTCCATAACATTTTGTACAAACTTGCTGAACATACTGAACATATACCCCGATGCAAAGAACACATAGTTTTATATACCGATATGCTGCACGAACAGACAAAAAGGGAATACCTTAAACCCTCTTAAATAAAATTCCGATGTGATCATAAAAAGGGCGACGCACGTTTATCGTCGTCCTCTAACAGTATGCATTGCCAGAACCCCATTGTTTTGGAAAAGTACGAAATTGTTGTACAGTGTTGTTATTTGTCTGTATTTGTAAATTTTGGTTCCGCATTTATTTGAAAATGATTCAGCAAAAAATTTAAAATTTTAAATAAATG
The DNA here is from genome assembly GCA_963931875.1 of Pollenia griseotomentosa. NCBI lineage: Eukaryota > Metazoa > Arthropoda > Insecta > Diptera > Polleniidae > Pollenia > Pollenia griseotomentosa. The sequence goes on from OZ007563.1 coordinate 85,370,492, forward strand.
TTAAACGTTAATAAATTTAAATAATGAATGAAATAAAAAACAGAAATCTTGTATCAGCCTTTGTTGCTTAATTTTAATAAAAAATAAAATTTATTTAAAGAAAACATAAGATTCCGTTACTTATGGGTGGCCCAAAGGTTTTGGGCTACAAGCTCAGTAATTTGTTTATATTTCTTTGAACTGAAAAAATATACTAAAATTACATAATTATTAACAATAAGTTAATTTATTTAAAAGATAATTGTATACCATTGGGTTTAAAATATGATTAAAGTCATGAAGGTGTCCCAGTTGGCTCAAATGTGGCTTAATGCTGATTCACACGCATTATGTTTAGCTAAACAGTTTTTTTTATTTTCTTCTAAACCTGCGTTTGTGTAAAAACCAGGGACCGAAAATAACAGTTATATTGGAATTTCAAAACAAAAAAAGAATATAGAAGTGAATGTCGAAAAACTGATTCAAGTATACCATATTGATCCTTATGAGCTTGTCTATGATAAAATATATTGATTTTTATTGTTTCGATCAAAATTAACAGTTCTTTTTTGATTTTTATTTTGTTGAACAAAAATAATAGTTATTTTTTGAACAAAAAAAAAAAACAGTTATTTTTTTGATTTTTATTTTTTTAAACAAAAATAACAGTTATTTTATGATTTTTATGTTTTCCTTCAAAAATTAGTTATTCTATAAAGAAATGTACGTGTAATAATAATTTAGTTGACTTTAAATGTTTATTTTAATGTGTAATCATCATTGGAATTTTTTATGCACATTAAAATAAAAATTTAAAGTCAACTAAATTATTATTACACGTACATTTCTTTAAAAAATAACTTTTATTTTTGCTCGAAAAAATAAAAATAAAAAAATAACTGTTATTTTTGTTCAAAAAATTAAAAATCAAAAAAATAACTTTTACTTTTGATCGAAAAAATAAAAAGGAAAAAATAACTGTTATAGTTGACTTTTATGAAAAAAGGAATAACTGTTACGGTCCCTGGTAGAACACGTTTTATTTGTTTCATCAATTATGTTTACCTTAAACATAAGCTCATGTAGAGTAGTACGGATTAAAAATAAAAGAGGAAGAAAGAAATTGTCGAGTAACCGTTTCCATTCTCTTTACCCGTCTCTTATAAAAGCGGAAGAGTTGCATTTGAGACAATATTTCGGATTTGATGATTAACAGTACTTTCTTTTAGATTTCTACGCATGCAATTAATAAGTCCAGAGAAACAGTAAAACAAATCAAGAGAAGCACATAGAGCCTATACCGTAAAAACAGCTTAAGTGACTTCATTTTGCAATTTTGCAATTTTGGTTTTTTTTGTTTTTGATGAATGATGAATACATTTATTGACAACACTTGCATCATCTTCTAAAATGTCACGGTTACATTAACATAAGTTATCGTTACGATTTAATAGCAAAAACAATTTTAACTTAAGCGACAACCTTCATACAAAAAAAACGTCTCCTGTCAAGTTTGTTTTTGTCGCTTAAGCTTTTTTTTTGCGGTAAAAGCTCGACATTCCAAAAACTTTTCGTGTCATAATTAGAAAATTTTCTTCTTCTGTTGGAAGCACATCCAATTGAGGTACTAAATAATAGACAATCAAGGCCTTATATTGCTTAGGCGTCGTAACTAGTGTCTTTGATGCTCTAAAATTTCGAACAAGTTGAGAAAAAGAAGGAAAAATGTACACAATTTAAATTTTTTTTTTAAAATCAAGATTTATTGCATAAAAACGAAAAAACTGTTCCCACTTGCTTCAAAAAATTTCATGATTTTGTGTGCTGAGTAGCTGCATAAAAATATTGTTGGACTAGATTCTAAAAATGTAGATGATAACAAAAGTGAAGAATTACCATGGCTGGACATTTTTAATGCAGAAATTAGTAATAAAAAACGCTAGTTCGATTAAAAGAAAATAATTTTCTTTAAAAAAGGAATTGGTACAAGTTTTTAAAGGAAGAGTTGAGAAAACGGTATTGTTATGTGTTTTTGTTTAAATAAATTTACTTCGGCTAGCACCGTTTTATAATTAGCGGAAATTCCCGAAAAATTTAAAAATAAATTCCACTTTTCCGGGAAATGAAAAACTCTGGTAAAGTAAAACTCTAATCGTAACGTATAATTTTGAAAATTTCTGACAGGACTATAAAGTGAGCCAAACTGCCGATATTTGTTTTGCAAATTTGCTTTCTGACTTGCCTATTGAGGAAAATGTTCTCTCTTCAATGAGCAAATACTTCGAAACCGAATCACGATCGTAGTAAGAGATACATATTCACTATTCGGTTAAACCAAACTTAAGGGCCTGTCACAGAAATCAATTCCGATCGAAAGTGATTTCGTTTTATGGGCATCAAGATACGAAATCACTTCCACTTTCGATCGGAATTGATTTCGGTGACATGCCTCTAATTCTCACTTTTCGATTATAGAGCTGCCAGATCTAACAAATAATGGACAGTTTAACGCCTTTTGGAAATGAAAGCTTTAATTCCATGTAGCAAAATATAACCGCAAAAAGAGCTTTTTATATTGTGCGACTTTAAGAAACTTTTTAAAACAACTTAAAATGCCAGTCCATTAGGGTTCCTATTCAGAAAATATTCCCTAAAAAACATTTTTGGCATTTCCGAAAATTTTTAAACGGAAAATTTTGGGAATTTCTTTCCAAAGCGATTGATCTAAATTTAAGTATGTACTTGTTTAATTTAATTATCAATGTCAGAAATGTTCACAGGAAAAGAATTTTAAAAATTGATTTCAATTAAAAAATTTGTGATATTTATTAAAAAATTAATTGAATTTGCACCAGTAAACTAATAAATAGTATCAAATAAACATTTAATTCACTTGATTAAATTTTAAATTATATCCGATCTTATTTTGGATTTAAGCTTTAATTGTTGACACATTTTCGAAAATTTTCTGTGTACTTTTTGATACTATTCTTTCCAAAAAAATTTCCGGAAATGAAAAAAATATACATTCTACGATACAGGGAATCAAAAACATTTGTAAAATTAGAAATTTAAGTATAGAAACTACGAGAAAGGATCTTTAAGACGTTACCGTGTCTGGCTAAGATTGGTGTCGAAGGAAAAGTCCCTAAGAATAATGTTAAGGGGTTGGTCGAGTACTTAACCACAGGTTGCCCTTAAACGCAGCTACCAAATACGGTAGTATATGTTTTCAACAGTGTTGCTTATTTAGCAATTTTTTATTAAATTAAGCCATTGGCTATTTTTATTGCAAAGATATTACACAGAAAAAAATAACAACTGATTACAATTAAAAAATTTGTTAATTTAATTTACACCTGTAAACAAATTAATAGTATCAATCAAATGTTTAATTTACTTGATAAAACGTTTCATTCACCTGATAAAGTGTTTAACTCACTTGATTAAATTTTAAATTAAAACTGATTTTATTTTAGATTTATGCTTTAATTGGTGAACAATTTTGGAGATTTTTTTCTGTGTAACGACAAAATTAAATTAAAGCTGAGATTAAAACTTAAAATTTACTTCTGCAAACGACTTAATGTACGAAGAAGTCTATTCCGTCAAATAATTTAATTTGCAGTTATTAAAATAGTTTACTTTTGGAAAGTTTTATTTTTCAACAATTTTTATTTTTCGGAAATGACCCTATGTAAAATTTAAAAAACTGGTTTTAAAAAATTTTTTTAATAAATATATTTGTCATAAAATCGGTCTTAAATATTTTTGAGCCACTTTTTACACAAAATTTTAGCTACACTGGTGTTCTAAAAAAAAAAAAAAAAACAGTAGTAGCTTAAGTCTTATTAAATCAGGTGCTATTTATTTTAAATATTCTTGTTATTTTTAGTTTTCAAAAAAAAAAAAAAAAAAAAATACATCAGACACTTATTTATCCAATTATGCATTTCCTGTTGATGATGATAAAGTGAATGACAATTTTCACAAACTCTATTCCACTCTGCGTGTAGTCAAAGATTCAATTTTCAAATGAACAAGTATGTCTGGTTGTATGAAACATTTAACTGTCATTATTGTGTCAGTTAATCGTTTGAAATTGTTGAAAGTTAAATATTTAACTGAATAAACCAAGTGTTAAAATACAAACTAAAATGCATTTAACATTTTCAGAAAAAAAAATTGTGTATTGTAGTTTTTAAAAAACAAAATATATGAAAAAAAAATCTAAATGAGAAAATGAGTTAAATACAAAATGTGTATAGTGAAATTACTAGCGACAACAATAATGATAATGACAACAACAAAATATTTAAACTGTCAACACATTTCACGCAACACATCACGAGCAACATCAGAGCAGCACCTGGTTTAGAAGTCTAGAAATAAAAAAACTGAAATCACACTAAAGTCGGATTGTTATTAAAATATGGAAAAAAATAAACGTTTATTTTCTGTTTTTCGTTAAAAAAAAAGTTTTTTTATTTAAACAAAGTAATTATGTAAATTTGTTGGTTTCTTTTTAAATAAATCTTTTAAGATTTTGTTTATTTATTTAAAAATAAATTCTTTTTAATTTTGCTTCTATTTGCCAAAAGTCTGCGACTTATTTAATTTCTTTTTACACGAGTCAGCGCACATCCAACAATTTCGACATTTTTGTTGGTTAAAAAAACTGACAACGTAAAAATGAGGTGCTAGTGACCCCATCTGTGATACACCTGACTTATCACTTTTTATTATTCATCATCATTAACGCATATGAATTGAAATTTTTTTTTTTTTTGTTAAACATTTGATCGTTATTTAACATTTGAATAAGCCGCAGTAGCAGCAGCCAGATACCAGCTGAAGTGGGGTTTTGCTTGTGAAGCGGAAGTGATTTTTATCTACATCAAAACGTGTACAAAAAAAAGTGTTACATTTAAGCCCCAGTTAGCTGACAGTAACAGTAACTATGCAAATCAGCTTCTTCATTTTGTTGTATGTAAAGCAATTAGAACGATTATTGTAAGCAGCAATATGTATGTAACTTAACCGTAACGTCTAAATCTGTAGAAAATTGATTTTTCTTACTTTTTTACTGTACGGCTACATTACTTTTACTGTCAGCTAATTGGGGCTTTAGTATTAAATCCAGCAAATCCTCCTGACTTACGCTACATAAGCACGCGTTTTCTGAATAATATATAAAAATTTGTTGGTCTTTCAACTTACACAGAGTGTTAAGTGACATTAATGTGTACTTTCGGATTGCATATAACATAATTTATTAACATGTATTTATTTGTTCCAAAATAATTGATCACAAAGTTTGGTGACACACGCTACAAATAGAGGAAGTACCCTTAAAAGTTGGGGTGAATATTCGTTATTTTTAACGAATTTTGCATAGTAAAGTACACAAAATCTAAGTCCTAAATGAAAGATTAACCTGAAAGATTTAAAAAAAGAAAACTTCTTTGCAGCCAAGACATTTTGTCGTTTTTTATCAAAAGCCGTCAACCCGTCACCCATCACGGAGGCTTGTTTTCGTAAAACAGAGTTTGAAAGGGATTTTTAATGTTCGTAATAGAGGGTTACCGTTTCGAAAGGGACTTTTTGTTTCGATAAGATATATGCAACTCCCGTTTATTCGAAACAAATAGTACGAAAATCGTAGTACACAGTACATATTGTGTGATCTAGTAAATTAATTCTTTCGAATCAAAATACACGGCTTCTCCCTGTATGAAATTAGTTCTAGGGAAAACATATTGAACCATGTTCGAATTTTGCCTTACAGAAATCATATTCGGACCTGTTTAATTATAGCCTCCCATAAAAGTCACACTTTTTCTTACTTTTTTATGGTATTTGTCTCTCCTCTCTCTCCAATATACTCAGACTTTCTAAAAGAGTTTTCAAAGCTTTAACCCAGATTAAGTTATAAAAATTGTCCAGCTTTAATTTTAATTTATTTCATGTTGTAAAATTCATTCCTGCAATAAAATAATTAAATGAAATTTAAATTTGATGAACTAAAGCCTAACTCAATATCAAAATTTCAATTGTCCGAATTATTATTTCGTAGTTTTAATGGAAAACAGATTAACTTGTGTTTAAAATTCAGACACCGTTTTGACTTTATTTAAAAAATCTCTTCGAAAATTATTTAAAGGCAGTTTCGAATGAGTTCGAAATACGTTTTTAATTATTGCATTATAAATAAAACAGATTTGAGTAAGTTCAAAAAAGATTTTCAAAATCAAAAACTAGTGCCCATGTTTTTTTATAACTGTCGCGTCGAGAAGCTTTTCGAATGAAATGTGTGAAATGAAACAAAAATGCCATATATTGAAACAAACAGCTGTTTTTCTCACTAAACTGTGTCTGTAACGTTTTTAGAAAGAAAAAGTGTGTCTGTAACATTGTTGTGAGAAAAGTTCCCGCTTTGATCTGACAAACAAACTTACGAATAAAAATGGGGTGAGAAAACATTTTAACACTGGAAAACAATTACAAATGCAAAATGCAAAGAATAATAATAATTATATTTTGTTCTTGGCACATTTTTTCATTGTTTAATAATTTTGCTTTTAATATTTTTATAAAATAAACGAATGTTTTCAAAGCTCGTTTGCAAACAAGAAACATTAAAGTCGCGCTTTACATTATTTGGTATAGCCGAAGGTTATATTTTTGCCGCCGTCGTTAAAAAATTTAAAATTTTAGTAAATTTTGGTCGCCGTCAACGATATGTGTGACTGGCGTTCTGAACGTCTGCAATGTCACATCGGCTTCGAGTGCAATATTATGACATTTATAACGTAACGACTTAATCTCTTTTGATAGTTTTCGACATGAGTTACAGATACAGTTTTTTCTCATTTTTCGAGACACAATGGAATGTATTGTTTCACATCTTTTCGATGCGAGAAGTTCTCAATAAAGTTACAGAACATTGGTACAGGTCTACAATGCCTTAAAAAAAATAATTACTGTTTGCGATTTAAAATGTTTTTCTGGTCGTAACATTTTCTATAAAAAACGGTAACGAACGTTATAAAAAATAAAACTATCATTTAGTTGAGGGTGCTAAACGGAAATTCAAATTAAAAAAAAAAAATTAAAAAACCCTGTTTGGTTTTTTCATTTTACTTTTACAGGACAATAAATAAACCAAAATTTTATGTTGAACATTTACTAAAACACTATTTAAAATTTAACAAAGATTAACATCTACAAGTACAAAAAAAAAAAAAAAAAAAAAATAAATTATTTGATCGTAAATACCAGACAACAAACCACCACTTGTGCTCGGAAAAAAATGATCATTTGCAACATTTTTAGGTCTTTAGTGAAAAATACGGAAACTTTTCCTTAAAAAAGTTTCCAAAACTATACGTCACAACGTTTGTAACCGGTTGATGAATGACAATTACATTTTCGAGTTCACTTTTGAAAAAAAAAACCAACAAAAAATTTACATTTAAAATACTTTTTTATCTTTGTGGACTGTCCCTGTAGGGCTTTACTCAAACATTTGTATTTTCAAAACTTGTATTGTTGGAAAAAAATTTTCGCTTTTGAAATTAACATTTAAACCAAATTAGTCTCAGTACAAGTGGAGTAGCAGAGAGTTTCTATTTAAAACGTTGTCACGCTTGAGATCTTTTTTAATTGTTTGTTCCGTAGTTCGTTTTAGGTATTTTTCTCTCCGTTTTTTTCTGATTAAATCGAATTGTAATTCTCACTGCAGGTGTAAATTCATCATGGCTGGAGTGTTTAGATTTAAAAAAAAAAACATTGTGTTCCACTGTTTACCACTAAAAATGTAAAAATTATTCAAATTTTTGTTTTGTCTGCATTCTGATGATCAGATCTGATGTCTGACTGATGATGATCTTCCCCTGCTCACTTTGCTGAATTTCTTTAAGAAGCTCGAATGAGTGACAAGTATTTAATGAATTCTGCACTGATTATGTAAATTAAATGAACTTAAATGCTAGAGAAACTTAAATAAAAATTATTTTTAATGCTTATTCTCATTTTCTGCCTTTTAAATTAGTTGAAGAATGAACAAAAAAAAAAACAAACGGTTTTAATGGGTGAGTTTGTTTAGGCATACAGACATGAAAATAGAGTTTTTGGAATAAATAATGTGATAAGCTGGCACACAATAAATTAAGCAGGAAATTAACATTTACCAAGTTTTACAAATGTGTAGACTATATTTTAGGAAAATCGAAAGAAAATCACATGCTTTCTATAGAAAACCGAAGTTGAAACTCTAACGACATGTCGTCAGCACATTATTGGTTTGGCGCATAAGCCAAAAAGTCGTAGTGGAGAAATACAACAATGAAGGTTCACATGAAGTTTTCTGAAAATATACCCTACAGCTTTTCACCACTGCTGCTTTAAGGAAAAAATTAAATTTTTGTGAACATTCATGAACGAACTTAGAAGTAAATAGTATTTTATTGAAAGTGAAAATTAGTGCTATGTGCCGCATATGCCACTTTTCTAAATAAATTTTTAAAAAGCAGCTTTTGTGCTGCATACGTATTCTTACTGCTGTGTTTTAAGTTGTTGTTATTTTATTTTGCTTTAGCTACTTTTTTTTCTTACGGCAATGAAGCAAAGCAGGAGTGAAATTTATTTTGTACGTTTTTGAAATATTCTGCATTCGCCAAACAGTAGCGTGTAGAGTAAAATAATACTAAATAAAGCTTAAAATAGTTGATAAGAAGCAAAATTAATGCTTAATATGTCAGAAACCATAAAGAATTTCGTGAAACTGATTTTGGATTCGGAAAGGGGGCATTCATTTACTATATTTTTTTAAAAATGGTCGATAGGGCAAACCAATAATTAGTTGACAATTTGCTTGCAAAAGGCGAAATTGTTATGATATGTTTTCTATAGAAAAACGTAATCGAAAGTGTTACGATGTATTTTTTTTATAAAAAGCGTAGTCGAAACTCTTAAAGCGGATATACCCATGTGTACCGTATATTGTTTTATGTAGTATTAAATCCCTTTCTGTTCAACAGACGTCGAATAAACCTTTTTTTGCCAGAAAAAAATTTTGTTCCAAACAAATCCGTGAACCCGTCTTTACGTCTTGTTTTGTATAGAGAAACTTATTCGAAACAATTGCGACATGTTTTCTCTAAAAAAAAACGTAATTGAAAATTCTACGACGGATTTTTTTTTAAAAAACGTAATCAAAACTTTTACGACATGTTTTCTTAAGAACACCGTTGTCAAAACTGTTACGATATATCTTCCGTAGAAAACGTAGTCGGTACTGTTACGATATGTCCTCTCAATAAAAACCTAGACGTAACTGTTACGACATGTTTCTAAAGAAAACCTTATTTCTACAGAAAACGTAGTAAAAACTGTAACGAAATGTCTTCTACAGCAAACATATGTAGTTCAAACTGTTACGACGTGGTATACAGAATGTTTCTTAATGCATGAAATAGGTGTTTGGCTTAATTTAAAATTTAATTGATACATTGAAATTACGTCATTCCCCTTTCAATTCTTAATGATCAATTGTTTTTTTTTTTAACGAAAGAAAAAATTCAAGTCATCAAGTCATTGTTACAATCTTACATTATGCTTTTACATTTATCAAATATTAATATTTCATAAACGATCTCTATGAGTTAAAAGAACTTAAAAATCACATTCATACTTTTTCGCAACATTCTTACAAATTCATTGTTGGTAGTCCAGCAACCAATCGGCCGACCGGCCAACAACACAAAGAAATATTCATTCATCATTGAGCGGCTGTCAAATATGAAAAGAACCAAAACTAAACATTGACGATGGATGGATGGATGGATGGATCTACCATATAGCCGACTGTATGCCACCATTACTTGCCTCCTTTGACTGACAGTCAAAGCAACAACTAACTACTATTTAAGCAGTAGCTCTAAAAGATTATTTAACGCTAACTCCCTCCGACGGTGTGGATCAAAGCTTAAGCTACCACTTTTTTTATTTTGCCACCACAAACAAAAGAGGCCAGGCCACAAGATCAAGAAGACGGTGTAAAAGAATTAAGGAACGAATAAAAAAATAAAGAAATGGAAAAAAAGCTGCTGTGAATGAACAGACGCCCTAATGATTTTCAATATTAGTTACACAAAATGATCTTTTAAACAAAAAAAGTTTCTTTTGTAGAATACAACAGACAAAACTATTAAATGCCAGCTAAAATTGTCGGTTCGAAGTCGCCTTATACCAACAGAAGCAGTAGGAGTCACAAAAACACTTAACTATGATTACGCAGCAAAATGTTTCATAAATAATGTTTTTATTAAATGAAATCTTATTTAAAAATATTCTTTGGCTGTGATTACCATTCAATAGATAGAAGGACGGATATTAATTCAAAAATTTCATTATGATCATTTAACTAAAATTAAAAAATTTCATTTCAAATCCCAGCAAACGTTTTTAACTAAAAGAAAATCCTGAAATTTACATTAAACAGTTTTTAAATAAATTGAAAAATATCAAAATTAAATCTCGTAATTAATCCCTATATCGTTTAAGTTGAATTGAGCAGAAAGCTTTTTTGAAAGATTTTGAATTCCAACAGAGAGTCAACTGCCAAACACAGATCTGGCAACTTCATTGTCATGAATAGACTAACAGCTGATTATCTTATGCTAATTGTGTAGCGAAATCGCGGATCAATTTGGGAATGTTACCGTTTTCTTTTATTTAATTTTAGTTTAACAAGTTACAAGTACAATTATAAATTATATTATAACTTCAGTTACCGAGCAATAGTAACGTAGACTTTCAGCATGTGTTGTGAAATAGATCACAGTCTCTGGCTGAAATCGAAGCCGAAACTCCGAGCTGATAGACTAAATCACTACCAACCATTAACAAAAAAAAAAAAAAAAACAAAATTGCTAATTGCGCATGTCCCTTATTTTGTTGTGTGACGTGTTGTTTACAACAAATACTTATTTGCATTCTATGATGACGTAGATGTGCAGCAGACAATTTTTTTGTACGGCTGTGTGCATAATCTTGTGATTACCAACTACGATACCGGGGTATCCACCGTTTCCTTTTAAATTGACACAATCTTCCATATCAAACTGATTGATTCACCTTTTAGGTAAAGTCCTCAATTTGTAACATTATAAGACCATTTGAAAGTCCCAAGGAGTAAAAAGATCTTAAAAATGCCAGATTAGGGCTTGATTTCGCTTTGTTGGTGAAGTCAAGCCTGACGTCGGATGGTCCTGTGTGCCATTGCTATACAAATACCTCCATCTCCTAAGTAGGGAGTATGATTAAGATACTCATAGCCCTTTGCCATTATTGCCATCGGCCTAGGTGTCCATACACGGGTGCATTAGTAAACGCCTTTTTAGCACGGTGATGTTGAAACTTAAGGCGGGCACTCATGTTAATCCAGAAAAATTCACCCAGGAGTTATGCGTTTGTGTTTTGAGAAGCACCTACCTCTTGGCTCTTGTTTCCAGATTCTGTAGAGTATAAAATTACAGGAAGATATGAGTTAGACTAGTAGTTGGTGAGCTAATTTGGTGATAACATATTGAAGATGGTGGCTTAAGAATTCTTTTTAATTTAGATTAAAGTTGTACCCACTAGCATACTTATTCTTATGTTCAATAGAAGCTGCTTTTTCCATGGAAAGGTCTGTGCAAAATAATATATAAAATTACAAATTGTGTACTGGTTTGAAAGCGGGAACGTTGGAAGTCATCCTACGGGAGTCGTACTGACAGGTCCTTGGGATCATTTTTAAAACTGCGGCTGTAAAGGCTCATTTAGCCGGGAGTACACTGAAAAGAAAAATCAATCCATTCGTACTTAAATCAATACGAAGCGATATTAATAGTACGGTAAGTACGGATTTTCTTGAATCAAGTACAGAAAGATTGATTCATGTACGGATTTTCAATCGCGAAATACCCTACTTATCCATATTCAATCCCGAATTCGTGCTTGAAATGATCCAAAAATGAGATTGATTTAAGTAAAACTAATGCTTTAAACACATTCGAGACAGCAAGCTACCGACTTCAATATGTCAAAACTAGAATACATGTGTGCATATGGAAATTATTATTTTCACGACGACACGGATACATGGCTACAGGTTGTTGTCTGTGCTTATTTTGTCGTTGTAGTCAAATTAACCCATTAAGGACGGATGGGTATTTAAATACCCAAAAACAGAGCCTTCGTAGAAAAATTCTGGCTAACTTCAGGTAAGAGGTATCGGAAATTGGTTTTTACAGATAGATTAAGAAAGGATAAAACTACTTAAACAAATTTTTGAAATTAAATTAGCAATTTTTAATATTTGGAAAAAGTGAACGACAACGGCTCTGGAAAATTGGGAGAGTGGAAGATCGGAAAACCCTCTTGGTGACTTATAGCCTTAGGTGTGCTCTGCTTTAGAAAAAAATATTAGCTAAATTGGGCCAATAACGTTGACCACAGGCTTGATTCAATGACATGGGTATTTAAATACCCACTTCGCTGTCAGAGGGTTCAAAACATGGAAAATTAACTATTTATTAGTAAAAAATAAAGAAATAAATATCACAACAGTGGTCGATTATTGAGATAATTTTATATTTTTAATGTTTTTTGGGACACCTTTGGGTGTAACTAAAATTTGCATTTTGTACAACCAAACTCAGTTTTGCTTCACATTGTCCAAAACGGCCAAGCTGAATAATATGGCTTATCATATGGTCAAAGCTCTCCATGCGCTTTGACATTTCTTGTGCATTTGTGACTACTTTTTCTCTTACACCAATGTTTCATAAAATTGACTCATGATTGAAGATCCTTCAGGTTTTCTTAGCATGCAGTGTAAATTCCTGGCATACACCATAGCAGCATCCAAAGCATTAGTAATAAGGACTCGGCTCTTTCGTATAAAATATAAAACATTCCACATTCCCTTCTATGACAACAGAGAAGAGAAGGAGTAACATTTTTTGTTATGTTTTTTCGCACAAGCAAAAGCAAAAGAATTTTTTTTTTTTTTTTATCCCGTTACCATTCTTATGTAACTGCAAAAGAAGCGAGAGCAATGACAACGTGTGTAAAAAGATATGAGAGTGGAATAAAGCGAGCAAGCCTTGTAAAGGGCCAATGTTGAATGTGAACCTCACCTTATTATGGCTTATTATTAATATGGGCGTTCAAATCAAAATGCACATCGTGCACTTCGTGATTCAGTGATGAGGCACATTTTCACCTCAGTGGATTCGGCAATAAGCAGAGTTGCTGCATTTGGGCGAATGATAATCCAAGAGTGATTGTCGAAAAACCAATGCGCTCACAAGATTGACTGTTTAGTGCGGCTAATGGGCTGGCGGCATCATCGGGCCGTATTTTTTCCAAAATGAGGCCGGTCTGGCAGTAACTGTGAATGTTGTTCGCTATCGTGAGATGATAATGAACTTTTTATGGCCCGAATTAGAAGATATGGATGTGGCCGATATGTGCTTTCAACAGGACGGTGCCACAAAGCCAATGGCTCTTTTGCGCAACGAATTCAATGGCCGTGTTATCTCACGTGGTGGCGATGGCAATTGGCCGAAAAGATCATTTGATTTGACACCGTTGGTCTTCTTTCTTTGGGGTTATTTGACAGAAAAGGTGTACGTCGATAAGCCAGCAACAATTCAAGAGCTAAAGAATAAGATAATTCGGCCCATTAACGGCATAGAACCTCAATTATGCCTCAGCGTCATCGAACATATAGACCATCGGATGGAGGTGTACCGCCAAGGTCGCGGCGGCCATTTGGCCGATATTTTGTTCCATACATGATTGAACCATACCAATATTTTCATAATAAAAGTAAATGACAATAACTTCCTAAATAATTGGTGTTTTATTCAAAATCAACATCGGCCCTTAAAATTTAACCATCCTTTTCATCCAAAAGAAGGAATACAAAGGGCCTCTAGAAGGCAACCGTACTTCTTCCTTTTCCCACTGGGACAGATTCAACGTACATAGTGAAATAAGCACACAACACACACATCAATGCATGCAATAAATGAATTTTTTAATTTTTGGTTTTCAAAAAATCTTGTGTTTTAGAACTCTTTAAGAGCGAAGTGGGTAGAAAAATACCCATGGTCTAGGGGCCAAGGTTTGACAGGTAAAAATAAAAAAAAAACGCAATGTCAATATAAATGCCCATAATATCAGATGTGTGAAATTTTATCAAAATCGTTCCACGAAATCGGGGTTCAGTCTTAAATGGGTTAAACTAATTTCTATTTTTGTCCACCACAAAACAGAAAAAGTGCTGCTAATATAAAAAAATATTTAAAAAATAAGTGATTAAAATTGTTTTTTGTTTTTTTTGTTTAACAGAAGAGAATCGGCTTGAAACAAGAATATTAACTCGGCTCAACACCAAATTGTTATTTATATAATTTTTTTTATATCCTTGAAAGAAGTTCTATAGGAAGATGTTTTTCGCGCCAACGCTTCTAGTTCAGGAGTTATAGGTCGTAAAAGTTTCAAAATACTTTATCCATATCTCTTTAGGTATAAAATGAATCTATAAAATATGGGAATCATTGGAAAATTCTTAAAAGTGTGTTCCACATGGCGTTTATGGCACACCGATTAACGAATTAAGATCCAATTTTATATATTTATACTCCGTGGCTGACTTTTTTTTTACAAAATTAGCTTTATCAATAATTAGTATTGTGGTTATTTTGTTGAACTATTTATGGTTTTTAATCCAAATTTTTAATATTTTTAATTAGGCTTAAGTTCATTAAATTTAATTTTCATTAAATTATTTTTAGGTGTTTTACAACATGAAAATTAATTAAAATTGTTATTGATAATCTTTCATTTTTTGACCGTGGCCGGGATTATTATTAGCTTTATCTTTAAATCATGTCGATATAACAATAATTATTTAACCCTAAGATATTTGCTTAATAAAGTTTTTCTGAATTGCGGGTTTTCGGCGTTGCAGAACACTTATTATTTATGTACATACGTATTACAATAATTTAATCAGCCCAATCATGAATAAAAATTCCCCGGGAGTTTTTCCCTTTTCCTACTTTTACAATTGAATTAACATAGGAAAAATGAGAGAAGGGAGAAAACTCCCGGGGAATTTTCATTCATAATTGGGATGAATATGTAAGAAGTACATAAATTATTACCAGATATATATTTTTAATCAAACTTTTAAATAAATTGACTAATTTTCCAAAAAAAAATTTTTTAAAGCTTAATAAATTTAAAATTTTATATGATGAAGTTACTAATAATATGGAATATAAAAGATTGAAGTGTTCTCCCCTAAAGATATTATGTTTTAATAAATATGTATATTGACAAAATTTTAAGTTTTGTAGAAAAATCTTTCAAGAAATATTTATTTTTGAAATTGGCCCTTAACGGGCTAATAAATCGGAATTTTTTAAAGAACAAGTGAAAGCCATTTCGAAGTAGTTTCTAATAATACCACTACTTCTTAGATCCAGTTTTTACCTAAAAAGTTATTGATAAAGGCTACGTTCGTAAATGCAGTTGTTGGGTATCGTTTGGCAGAAGTAAAGTTTAATGTTTGTAAAAGCATCACTTGTAAGAAACTTGGCATCACTCTCATATGTCAAAAGTTTTTATGCAGTAATGTCGCAGCTCTGCAGCAAACTTCGGCAGTTATGCTTCAGTTAATTTTCTGAAGCAATAACTTTTGACAAAAAAGAAATCGTGTAATCGTCATTTATAAGAAAACTGTTACTTTTTGGTTCAATATTTTCAATTAAATTTGTCATCTTTATTGTAAAAAGCATTTTTATTATTATTTAATGTTTGCTTATTAAACTTTTGAAATTTCAAAAATTCAAACTTTGTACAGCTGTTGTGCAAAGTATCAGCAACACAACTGCAACTGGTGATCACGCATCAGCAACAACATTTTACATCACTGCAGCAGTGATACATAGTTTTTATGCATTTACGTACGCACCCAAAGTGTTCTGAAACTTTTACGAACTATACCACGTGTGTTGAAGGAACAATTTTTTTTATTTTAAAAGCATTTTATATGTATTTTTGTTTTATCTGCCGTTAAAATTATATTGTTTATTAGTTACAAAAACAACAAAATTAAAATATTTTAATTTTTTTTAAATAAATTCATTTGTTGATAATCTTAAATTAAGTTTGAATAAGAGTCTGCAATTATGCATGTTTTTTCCATTTTATTAAAGAAAAATAAAATTATAGTGGCACCACTGAAATAAAAAGACATAGTAAACAAAAACAGCTGTTTGTATTTTTTCAATTGTAGCTGCCGTCTTCAAAATAATTCAGTAGCTGACTACACGACTAAAATTTCAGCCAGCAGCATATGTAGTATTGTGTTCGTGTAGCCTGCTGTGGTGAATGTGTTTAATGCATAAGATTAAATCAATATTAAAATGCGCATGATTCAAGTTTTTTAAAGTTGATTCTATCCCGAATTTGTACTTGAAATAAACCAAAAGTGAAATTAGAAGAAGAATTTATGTTGTTTTTCTTATTTCTAAACACAAAAATAGTCTTTTTATTACTTGTGTGGTGTTGTTCTAGTGTCTGCAACAAGCTTTTCTCTCAGAGTGGCACTACAAACGAAAAAAGTTCAATCTTCTTTTTTACTTGGTTAAATAATTTTGAACTTATTTAAAGAAATTCCGGGATTGATTTGCGAAAACAACCCCATTAGGAATGTTTTAAGTACGTTTTAGTGTTATTCGTACTTGAATTTTTGACCACGACTCATACTTAAAGTAAGTATAAGAAACTTAATTTATCCCAAGTGTTTTTCTTTCTGTGTACAGCTTACAACTAGTGTATTTTTAAAATATTGCGACTGGTGGGTTTATGTGTTAGCAGAATCATATGATCTTAAGTTCTTTAAATATAAAGCTGCACGACTGCTGTGTGGGATGGCATATCAAACAATTGACTTACATTTGTTTGTCCGAATTGTTTAAGTCAATTGGCCAGCAAGATTGCTGCGTTTAACTTTTTTTTTTGGTATTTTTTTTTTTTGTCTTGAAAAATAATATTAGGTCGACCGGTTTAAATGCTTGAACAGATGCTCTGAAATTAGAATAAGTTTTGGCCACATATAATGATTGCTTAAGTTAAAATATTCGCTGGGATATTTCTATCTCTTCAATAAAATCTATAAAAGTGGGTAAAATGCTTTCTCAAACGCTAAAACGTAAAAACCCTCTTACAATCATTAAAAAAAAATTTCAGGGCGTTTTTAAACGTAATTGCGAAAAATTGGAACAATTCACAAAAGCAGCGACGTAGTGAACCCACCAATAATCATTTTCATCAATTTTATTCCACTCTCTCTCTATCTTAACGCTCTCAACCTACAGTTAACTATATTTGCTTACAAAATGAACGAACAGAATAAGTGAATAAATGAATGCCTGCATTAAGCAACGAATTTTTAATAAAGTTTAGCACGATTTTAAATTAATCGTCATGTTACAACAAACTGCAACTGCAATTTCAAGTTCATCCTCCATTTTTTCTGAAGTTTTTTTTGTTGAGGATTTAGGTATTTGATTTAAAGATTTAGTAGTTGTTTCCCCCAATTTACTTACGTTTTTGTAGTATAATGAGATAAACGCCAAAAATTAGCGTATTTTAGTCAATTTGCATGCCTTAAATTCGTTTTTTTTTATGGTTCTGCTACCGCAGTTATTGTGCGGTGTTGTTGTTTTTTTCTTTTGCAGCAAGTAGTTATTTATTGTTGCAAGTAATTTTCATGAAGTTGCTGAAAATTTACGTTAAAAAAAATGGATGAAGTAACAAAATGCTACTGTTTGATTTTAAAACGGCATCTTATAATCCAATCACGTTATTAACTTCAGGCTGTTGCGTTTTTGTATTTTTTCGAACTAATTGGCAAATTATCGTTATTGGCCAGGAATTAGGGTGACCAGAGTAATTGATACAAGATTTTTCGTTCATAACAAGAATACCAAATTCGGTTTATAAGAGTTGAAAGTCAATTTTAAGACGGAGATTACTAGAGAATTTACAAATACAGTCACTCAAAAAACTGTCCCAGTGATACTAACAAATATGAGTGCAACAACCAAAGCTAATG
Organism: Pollenia griseotomentosa; assembly: GCA_963931875.1. Taxonomy (NCBI): domain Eukaryota; kingdom Metazoa; phylum Arthropoda; class Insecta; order Diptera; family Polleniidae; genus Pollenia; species Pollenia griseotomentosa. Next base: position 85,388,655 of record OZ007563.1, read on the forward strand.
GCATAATATTTCTCAAATTTGCTCCGTTTACTTTATGCACTCTTGTCTAAATACCATAAATTTGTTGTGATAAGTATCGCATACCAGGACACAATTTAAGTCGCTTGTCATTAAAACATTTTGGCGAAAGATTCGCGATATGATGAGGGCCATTATCATGTTGAAGAAGGATAATCGCCGTCTGCAATTCGAATATTTTGCCAGTAGCTGGAGCTTAGTGCCTAAAATACCTATTTACGTAAGATTGGCGCAGCCATTGCTTTAAATCTTCTTCGGACTGTTTTAACCAGAGTACCGAAACGTTGACTCATTATGCAGTCATAAGCCAGAGTGAATGTTTAAAAATGTTGCTACTCATTCATCCTCATGAGCAGAATGTACTAATAAAGTGACCTCACAAGCACAGCTGTTTGCAGTGATTTTCTTCGTGTGTGACGTTTGTCGTCATTTTTTTTGTTTATTTACTTTTTTTTATAAGGCATTTTGACATTTGCCGTCTCAATTCTAGCAACAAAATGCCTGTTGTTTTTTCTATTGTTTCATTGTTGTAGTACTGAGGTCACTTTGTTAATACATTTTGCTCATGAGGTTGAGGAAAAAAATAAATTTGAATTTCCTCACTTATAAAAAATTGAACAAACAAACAAAAATTTGATTTATTCATAAACATATTGGCATTTCCGGCTCTGATGTAGCCTATTTTGAATTATTATTTCTTGTACATATCAGATTTTTTTAATATTCGCTGCGTTTGGCCGGAGGATGACCGGCTCCCCATTTTCAAACCCATTTTCAGCATTGACTTAGCTGCTTAATCTTCTTTCCACGATCTTCCGTGCAGATAAATAAAAAATGCTGTTATCTTAAATGTATTTACCTGCCTTAATGTGCAGGGCCACAATTGTGGCTTCCTGCATAAAAGTCCAGCTAAAGCAAAGTGTTTAAAAAATATTAAAAAACGTTTTTATTAATAAATTGCTATTTAATTAAAATTTTTTTAAATAGAATATTTATGTGAAAAGTGGCCACCATATTTGTTTCATGTGTGCAGCTAACTTTGACTGTTTGGAATGAAAATATTTTAAAGCTGCATAAAAATATAATAAATATGCAGGCATACAAAATGTACGTAAACAAGGATTTTGAAGAGAAGAATAATTACAGAAAATATATTTTGGGCAGTTGAGTCAAAGTGCAGCGAACTTAAATTAAAACTACTGTACTCAAAACCTAAATAAATATAAATTTAAACAAATATGTAAGTATGTTCAATATAAGTAACTTGAATTAGGAAAAAAAATGTCTTTAAACCCCCAAAGCCCAGGAACCCCCTCCTTCCCACAATCTCAAAACCAATCCGGAATTTTTTTCTCTTCCTGCCCTTCGTCTGGACAAGCATTCCCCTCGCATGCTTGCCACCATTTTGTCTTTTCAAAATCTAATGGTGTACAATGCCATTAGCCGAGCACTAGAGTTTTTTTTTCCCGGACTTTTTCGATTCCCGGGAAAGCGGTAAATTTTTTTAAATTTCCCGGGATCCCGGGATCCCGCTACATATAAATATTACAAAGTAAATTTTGGTATTAATTAATGAAAAAAAAAACTTTTATAAAAAAAAACGTAAGGGAACTTGTTTACAAAGAAAGTAAATGAAATGGTTCAATACTAAAAAATTAAGTGAAGATTGAAATAGGAACTTGAATTATTATTACCTCACGCCTTTATTCCCTATTATTATGCTTTTATTCAGTATTATTATGCTCTAGATAATTCATAAAACAATAATAAAAACAAAATAAAAATTGAGGTACTCAAGATATGAAATCAAAAGTTAATTAATAAAATAGATAAAATACTTTAAAGAAATATATAACATTTTTTAATGGCTTAGGAAATAACTTTCTGACACACTCGTCAAAAAGTATATTCCCGATTTTATTTACTAATTACCATGTTTCCGAAAAATTTCGTTCATTTTTTACCGAGGTTGGACAAATTGTTAAAAGTGCACCGTTGTAGAATGCTTTGGATTCACAATCAGAAGCAATTTTTTCTTTTTTATAAACAACGTCTATATCAGTCAAATGTATGACAAGGTTGATGCAAAAATAGCATCAACCGGACTGCTTCTTACAATCCTATTCATTTCAATAGTTCCATTTGTAATCTTTAGGACAATGTGTTTTTCAAGTTGTATGTTGTAGTATCTTACACGAGTTTCCAAAATGTTATTTTATTTCGGTTTTCCCGCACTTCACGGGTATATAAACCAACACAAATTGAAATTGAAAATTTGTGTTTATCACCTAATAAACATATCGCTCCTTCATTGCATCATAGTCATATCTCAAAATGTTAAGTAACTTTAGCAAAGTTTTCCTTCATACCTTCTCGTATTAAATCTCAAACTGAACCGAAGTTATAGCAAAATATATCTTTAAATCGGCACATTTTGAAAACTTTAATCGCATTTTGCCAAGATCGTTTGTTTTTGTAGATATGACTATGTTGCAATAAAGGAGCGATATGCTTAAGACTTGTCCATGGACAATGAAACTTTATCGCCTGCATCTTATTTTGAATTAATGTACTTTATTAACTCTTTAATTCACTAAATGTAATAATTATCAACTGTTGCACTTCCCATTCTGCTTTTAGTAGATTTATTGCATCAGGAGACACTGATTTAAATACATGTACTCACTTCTTGTAATTGATCTAATCCACAACCCATCCACAGATGCTGATTTTTAGAGAATAGAAAACTAAATTTCAAAGTATAAATAACTATTTTCTGAAATTATTATTTTTAATTTCCCGGGATCCCGCAAGAAAAATCCCGGGAAAACGGGAAATAAAATTATGGAAATTCCCGGGAAAAAACCCTACCGAGCACTCAATTCCTTCTTTTCTTTTTTAATTAAACTAAATCATCGCCCATTTGGATTTTTTTAGTTGTGTTTAGAATAAGCACAAATTAAACAGTATTAAAAATTCTTTACAAGAAAAAAAAAAAACAAACAAAACTTGTATACAAAACACATACAGGCTATTCGTGCTGTGGTCGTGAAAAATGTCGAGCAACAAAAACAATACTAGTGAGAAGCGTTCCTAATATTTTTTATTGCTCGTACCTCATGAGTGAGGAAATGCTTAATTTTTTTTTCATGAATGTGAATGATGAAATTTATGAATGCTTTGATATAAATGATCTTATATAATTTTTTCTGAACTCTGGTTTTAACTTCTCATGCAATGCAACGTCATACCATCGAGTGCTCAAACCATTCCTTGTCATCCGACCAAACACGATACTTTTTTGTCTTATCTCACCATATGGTTTTAAAGCATGGAGCGTGATTTTACAATCATCTGACGGAAAACTTTAGCCAGTGTTTTAGACATGAGTATAAGTAACTAAGGCTACCCTTAACATTCGAAAAAATGCTAAACATTAATCTGAAAAGTATTAAATGCCTAAAAAGGCATTGGTTTTTTTTAAACTGCAACTCCTGGTTTGTAAAGTCATTTTGTTGCTACTTTACGGATAGTTTAAAGCAAAATTTCTCATCATAATAAAATCTAACGAGATTTTTACTGGCAATTTGTGGCAGTAAAGTGGTAAATGTATTGTCAAATAAATTGCAAATTCACAAAGGGTTCTATTGCGTCATATTAGTAGTATCAGTAGCCCTGAGACACGGCCCAGTCTGACTTATGGTTGAGACCACCTAGGATTTTTGGTTATACCCAAAGTCACGGGAAAGGAGATCCGAAAAAGTCAGCGTCAAGGGCTGACTTTCGACCACTTCTGAGAGAGATCGGCCTGATGCCGGATCTCCGTAGGTGCTCTTGCTATTTTACAGATGCTGCTAGCATATTACAAAAGCTCCTTAACAAGGAGCTTGCTTTTTAAACCACAAGCTTCAAATCTAAAAAGCGACTTATCAGTTTTATCACATTAAGGGATTTATTCCGAAATTATAAATTAAACTTAAACTGAGGATAAAGATTTAAAATAAGAGGTCGGGGAATTTAGTGACGCCATTTTGAATAGTAACTTTAGATAAAAGAAACTGAAAAATGAGATGTTACACTCACAATATTATTACAGTAACGGACTGTAGTTTATTTAAGAAGTATTCCGTTCAGTAATTTTTAAATAAATAAACATTTAAAATTCCAAGCAATTCTAGCAATTCTGATTCTAGCAGTTTTTCAAAAAACTAAGTGTATATTAACTAATACGAATTTTCAGTAGCAGTTAATATTGTCCGTTGATTAAGTTAAATTCTTCTTTATGTAAAATTAAATGAAAATGTAATTTAAAGTAACGAAAAGTTCATTAAATTTTTACTGTCAAAAATTCAACCGCGAATTCCGTAAAAATAAATGAATATTCACTTATTTTATATAAATTAACTATCAAAAAATTAACTGAATATTATTTTATATAATTTAAGTACCAAAAATAAATTTTTACTGACCTCAAGCTTAAATAATTAAAAATTATTATAAAAATAAAGGTCGAATAAGAAAAAATAACATTTTTACTTATCTATAAAAAACGATTTGCTTGTTTTGTGTAAAACAATTCCCAATTTCTATTTGTTAAAATAATTTAGTTAAATACATCAAATTTTTAAAGTAAAACAAGTAAGAAAGTACAGTCGGTCAAGCCCGGCCATATGATATCTAGCACCACAGTATTTAAAAACACATCATGCTTATGTGTCCATATAAATATGGATCTATCTATGTTTTAAATTTCATTAATATCGGTTTGAGAGGCATAAATTTCCCCTATTTCCCCTCGAGGTCCTATTTTTTTAACAAATGCATACCTTTTATGTCCATATAGATATGGTTCTATCTATGTTTTTAATTTCTTTAAAATGGGTTTGATAGTTTGTGAGAGGAAGAAGATAGTTTGTGAGAGGAGGAAGATTTGGCCCATTTTCTTGGCTTGGTCCTTGTGCCAATCAGAATCTATGTACCAAATTTTATCAAATTATCTCCAAAATTGCGACCTGTACTTTGCGCACAAGGTTACATGGACAGCCAGTCAGCCTGCTAGTCAGTCAGCCAGCCAGCCGGACGGACATCGTTAATTCGACTAAGAAAATGATTCTGAGTCGATCGGTATACTTTAAGGTGGGTCTATTTAAAGGTGTTACACACATCAGCACAAATGCATAATACCCTCTCCACTATTGTGGTGTTGGTATAATAATTGCGAAGCCATATGGGTCATGCTGATGGTGTCTTATAATTGAGACTTCTTCTGTATACAACGTGGTCAGTACAACAAAACTAAAACACACGTGTATAACGGGGTAAGTTAATTATAATATTCTATCTCTATAATTAGAAAAACAAGCGGACAGGTGTCTATCTGGTATTTTTTTTTAGAAATTCGGCTCTTTTGTGGAGTAAACGAAAATTACTGAATTTAATAAAATAACTGAATATTCCTTTGTTTTTTCGGAAAATTCTGTTAATTTTTGATAGTTAATTTATAAAAAATAACTGTATATTCTTTTGTTTTTTACGGAGTATGTAGTTAATTTTTTGTCAGTTAATTTATATCAAATAACTGAAAATTCATTTGTTTTTACGGAAAATGGAGTTGAATTTTTGACAGTAAAAATTAAATGAACTTTTCGTTAAAAATAAGTGAAAAATAAGTAGACCGGGTTTTAACTGAATTTCCATTTATTTTATATTACAATTTCAGTTAATTTTACGCACAAAATATTGTGAGTGTAGAGAATGTTCGAAATAGAGCTCAGTTGGTGTTTTAAGAATGAGATAGATACCTGATTTCTTTAAAGCTAATATTTTTGCGTTTTTATACTATCCACTTAAACTTTTGGTAGTTTGTGTATTGTACGTGATATAATTCAGTATTCCATTGATTTTAAGTTGAAAATTTAACATGCTGTAAATAACAACTGGTCATCCTGGTCAATTAGGATTTAGCATAAATCTTTTATTTTCAAAAAATTTCGTAAACTTGTTTTCCTTAAAAACAAAGTCAATGAGTGCTGCTGTGTTATTGGCCAATCAAAACAACTCCCAACATAAACGAAAACGTTTTCAAGCTATTTACGGCAATAGAATATTCGCTTCTTCTGCTCCAGCCGAATTAGTAGCATGTTAAAAAAAAAAACAGAATTAATGAGGTACTAACGCCCTGTGGTAATGAAATGGAACAACCCGGAACCTCATATGAGCATTATTTTAATAAAGTGCCAGATAACTGCATAGAAAAATGTTTGAAAAATATGACCTAATTAAGCAACAAACTAACTTCAAAGAAGTTAAAACTGAAGACAAAACTTTTGGATAGTCAAAAACAAATGACTAGCAATTATTTAAAAAGAAAAAAAAAACTAAAACAAAATAGATTTAATAATATGGTTTGAATATTGATTTGAAGAGAATTATAAGAGAGCTAAACAAAAAAAAAAAAAATGTGAGGACCAGGAAAGATCTGATAAGCCGCGGGATAAATTTTAAAAACACCGCAAAGATTTCCGGTTGTTTACAAGCACACACACAAGCATTCAACAAACATCATGGCGCCATATTTGTTAGGGAATTTAAACAGTTTTGTAGACAAACATTTAATTTTGGGTGTAAATAGAAATTAGGGCGTTAAAGTGAAAGATTAGTAAAGAATTTTTAATTATTTGAAATTAATCTCTCTGTTTCGAGTTTGCCTTTTCGTTGAAAAGATTTTCCACTTTTCGAACGTCCTAAACAATTTCATGGTTGAATATTCAAACAAATCATAATTATTTAGACAAATATGTTTAAAAAAACGGTAAGGTCAACGGTTTTTAAAAATTTCTTGTGTTTATGGTTTTTTTTTTGTAACTTAAAACGTTTTGTCTTATTTGTTTTTTATATAACTTACAGAAATTAACTTTTTTTAAACGGAAGCTGGTAATTTGTAGAATAATTTATACTAATCAAAATATTCATTATGACATGCGGTAACCGAACTTCTTTCCCTGCCTTTTCATTTAAAGTGAGTTTATCTCATCATTTTTTCTTAAAATTTTTTCCAACTTCAGATGGCCGGTTTAACCAACCAAATAACGACCCAACTAATAATCATAAATTGTTAATGTGAGTTGTCAGTTTTTTTTTTTTTTGCAGCAGTGCGTAATGTCTGTAGTAAGTAGTTTATTTATTTTATTTGTTGTCTATTAAAAGTTTTAGCAAAAAAAAAAAAAAAATTTTACGCAGTTACGCATTAAAAAACACGCAATAATTCTTCAGTTGACATTAACAACACATTTGCAATTACTCTGCATGTCAGTACACTTGGAAAAATTTGTTGGTTATTTCACTTAAAATCCATGTGATAATTTTTACATAGTCATATCAGACCTAATAAAGTATACATATTTTGGGTCCTTGAGTTAAGCCATGTCTATCTGTTGACAACACGATCACTTTCGAACAACTCAAAAGAAAAGAACAATATTGTTGTAAAAATGCCTTTAGTTATCCTAAGCAGTTTGCGATTGAAATCCAGCAAAATCGGTTTAGCAGGATAAGAGTTCCGATACCAAAAATGGAACAACCACACTAAAAATGTTATATTTTTGTTATAACATAAATGGTGGCGAATTGCACCGCTTTTTATAAAATTTTGCAAAAATCAAAGTACTAAATTTCGTGAACATCGGTTCATAATTTATCATGAGCCCAATATAATAAAACATACTCTCGGAAAACAGTTTAGTACGCCTAAATCAAAAACGAATCATGCCGTTGCACAAAAATTTGCTTTGTCATAGTTTCTAATATTAGAAATGATTACGAAAATTACGCCCCATAGATTAGGTAAGGATCCACTGGCAGCCGCAATTAAACACAGCTCACGTGGGTCGAGTAATTAGTTCCCGTTGTGGTCCTACGTTACCTGGCTATTGGCAGTCTCACCCAGCCATTCGCTTGATTCACCGAAAGAATAGATCCTGATCAACTCAATGTCAGAGAGACAAGTTTTGTCCCTGAGGATTTTTGACCAAACAGTTTGAGTCTTAGGTCTTCGAATGCCGGGCAGTTATAGAGAAGATGTTTCGTTGACTCCTCCTCATCCTCCGCGACGCAGCTTTTTCATAGGTCATTGTTAGGGAGTCGCAACCTGTGGGCGTGTTTCCCAATGGGCCAGTGGCCAGTCATAATCGCAATTAGGTTTCTGAGGTGAAGTCTGGACAGCCTTAGTGAGTGCCGTGTCCTCTTTTCATCTATGATGGGCCTGATTTTTCTGGTTTTCCCACATGGCAATGAGGTGAAATTGGTATGCAATAAGTTGCTTACTCCTTGGGAGCGACACACCTATATCATATGTCGCCTAGCGGTCGAGGTTCAAGGTGGTGCCTGCGTGCCATAACGAGTGAGCCATACAGTTTCCACATATGGCCCTGGGTCGTAGATGAGCATTATCTCTGCCTGAATGGCACTGCAGTAGTTCGGCAGCCTAAGTGGAATGCTCCAGTTTAACTGCTCGGAGTAAATGCCAAAACGACACCATGCAGTGTTTTAGTAACACATCCGCGGGAATTTTTAGGTCATCATAATGAGCCATGATATCCAAAAAACTTACGGTGAAGCCAGAATCAAAGATTCTGTCGTTTTCGAAAAAAAAAAATGTTTCAATCATCTTCTCTAAAGTTATTCCATAATATATTCAGCATCTAAGTGGGAGGCATTTGATGTTCAACAATTATATTCTTGGATTTTGGGTGCCTTATATTCTGCAATTTTGTTTATTCACGGGACCATTGAGGTGCAAATGGGCTTCATCGATAAGACCTTTGTGTCTGAATAATCGCATGCTGACTTTCAAAATAAAATTGAACAACTTTGGATATTCCCAAGTTCTTCGAGTTCTTCAAAGATAAAGTAAAAAAAAAATAAAGAACGTTTATAGAGTTTTATTCACTTCCTTAATCATAACGTTACTTATGCGTCACCCTGTATGACTAGAAAATCACTTATAAAGTTTTTATAAAGATTAGTTAATTAATAAAGAGCCGCCCACTCCTGAATATTCCAACTGTCGGTGGAGAGTATTAAAGATTCGGCACAGCCGAATAAAGCACTCTAACTTGTTTGTTTTCGTTCTGATGTTGCTTTGCAAGGGAAGCTAAGTTAATTATATGCTTCTTTTCACACACTAGTGGATCTAACACAGAACGTGTGTTGCCCACCACTGGTGTATATCAGGGATATTCAGCCATTACACCTAGAAGTCTATTAAGATCAGTTTTTTTCATATCAGCAGGACTAGCGTCATTAGATCTCTCAACTGAGTCTGAGAGGTCGTTTATCCATTTGATTTAAATAAATCTCAAGAAGGTTTTGGCTTTTGTGTCTCTACAAAGGGTAGCTCTGTGGGTACGACCGAATCCCACGTCAGTCACATGACTCCCTGAAGAATGCACTTAACTCTTAGCTTAGGAGCCAAAGCTATTTACCATTAACGTCCTAAACAAGGCAAACAAAAGTACCCTTAAAGCTGACTTTTTTAAAAATAAAATTAACAGCGACAAAGAAACCAGCCCCTTACGCCCTGGGTGCCTCTGGCTCTGTTACAACATAATATATAAAACTCTACAATTAAAACGATCCATCTAAGAAAATGGAAACCAATTTCATATGATATGTTTAAATGTATCCATTTCTCTCCGTCTACCTTTACTTTTATACCAATTCCAATTACTTGGAAAAAATTTCCATAATAAAGTCATTTTCCCTCGGTTTGCTAAATATGCGTATTTTAATACTAAATTATTTGCATTAAAGACAGCAAAAAATAAAAAAAAATTATTGTTATGGAAAAAAAGGGTTTTGCAAAAATTTATGCGTGACTGAGTTTTATTCTTTGATATTCCACAATGGATTTTAAAAAATAAAATTTAAATTAAGCAATAAGTACCTTGACTTTGAAAACCTCAAAGTTCAAATACAATAAATGACATGATTAACATGTTTATCTTAATTAATTTTTGTATTCGTTCAATGGAAAAATGGGTAAAATTCAATTTATTTCTGAACATTAAATGCAATTAAAGTGTAACAGGGTGGTCTTTAGACATTGTATAAATTTATTTATTTATTAAGAGTTACAAACAGTGTTGCCAGTGAATTTTTCGAAAAAAACCTACACATGCTAAAAAAAATCCGATTTGTCCGAATTTCCTCTACAAAAATCCCTACGCATTATTGTCATTAAAATAGAAGAAAAAACGTTAGTTCTAAAAAATAAATTTTATTCGAATATGTATATTAAAGCTTTGACAAAAAATAAGTACAAAACTAAAAAAAAAAAATTAAACCGGGGATTTCATGTCGAGTGACCCAATTTTTAAATCGATGTCTTCCGATTGGAGATTTTTCTTGGCGGTATTTACGACTTTATACAAAAGGAACTTTTCTTTAAAGTTTTCATTGTGATTGAATTTATTTTAAATTGATTTTATGAAACAACAACAATTTATTGTTTTCTGCCTGGGTGTGCGTGTGCGGCGGAGAGTGTGTTTTTTGAATATTAACTAAGGAAATTTTTTTTGAATTTATTTGATTATGATATATTTTCATTAAGGGTTTTTATGATATCGCCTAAAATTGCCATTTGTGCAAATGGGCAAACTTGCGAGACTCGTTTCATGAAGAACCTTTTTAATTTTTGTGTAATTTTAAACAATTAATGTCAGTTTGTCAATACGAAAATAAAAAAAAGAAAATTCAACAAAATAAAAATAAAAGTTGAAATTTGGGATTTTAAATTTTGAATTTGTTTTTAAAAATGCACAAAGAAAGCCAAAATACTAATTTGCTCAAACTATTGCTAGAATTTATTCTTTGTGATTTATAAACACTTGGAGTTTTCATTGAAAACGACGTTAAAACCACTAAAAAATCTGTTTGTATAAATGCACAATTGAACAGCGCAAGTTTACGGGACAAAATTGTTGGGCAAATTTACCAAGTTTGTGTAAATGAATTCTAATACAATTTTTGACAGTTCCTTTACGAGGGCGTAAAAATGCACAGTTTGCACAGGTTACGAGACTTATAAACGATATCATGAGGACCCTTATTTTGTTTTTTTTTTAAACTAAACTATTGACAGGCATTTATTTATTAAAGAGTTTTTAATATGAAGATCTAGACAAAAATCTCCTAATACACGGAAAATATTTTTAAATATTTACTTTTAGTTTTATATCAGTCGCGGATCCAACTTTACAGTTTTTTTTTTTAATTTATCTATCAGCCTTATTACGGTTCTCGTTGTCGGTAACACAGTAAGTCGAATTTTGTAGTAGATTAAAGAACTTTAATTTAATTTACTTTAATCTACTACTGAGTCGTTTTCGACATCGAGAACCGAAATAAGGCTGTATATATATATATAAATAAAACGGTACATGCATGTAATCGCATCATGTGAGAACGGCTAGAGCGATTTAGCAAATTTTTTTTAATCGATTCAAAATTTTCAGGAGATGGTTTGTAAAGAAAAAAATATATATATGTACATTAGAGTGGTCCATGCTTACATGAAAAAAAAAAATTTCCAAGAAGAAGTTCCGCCACCCCCTAGTTTGGTTACACGTACCATTCATAATATGTCTACAAAATTTCAGCAACTTATCTTATATACAAGGGAGTGCTCATCGACTTTAAAGTATTTCAATGTAATGAAAAAATCCTGAGATAGAACTAGTCAAAACATGAAGTAAAAAATGTAAGCAATGTATCAAAAATAATTTTTTTATACAGATATACATAGTATTAAAACACACAAAAAAGAATATAAATAAAGAAATACTTAAAAATAATATTAATTAAATTTTTTTTTCAACTTGACACTAAGCTTGTTAGCATAGTTTTAGAAGTTTCAGTAGAAATTGCCTTTCTGTTCTGTTCAACGACATGAAGTAAAAAGAGTTTTTCCTCCTCATTGTTAGTAAGTATCGTATTGTAATCTTCAAATAGTAAAACCACACGCAAATTTTTTATGTAACTTTTGCCTTGAAGATAATCAACATTTTCATCCCAAACCTCAGGAGGTTATTGTAAGAAAGAGTCCACGATTTCTAGAACTGAGCGCGTTTTCTGTATTCTTTGCGATGCAAAGGCTTCTAGTGAGGCTTCCATGGATAATTTGGCAGAGTCACCTCTTATTAAAGAACCGCCGTCAACATCCATTCTTTGAACAATGGCCATTTTCTCGCCATAAGACAGCTTATCGGAAAACAAGGAAAATGCAATTAGCTCATCAGATAAACACCACAAGTGACGCTCTAAAATAACCCTGGCTGCTGCACTGATTTCGGGATCAATGACTTCGTATAATTTTAATCTCTTCCAAAGTTGGAGGTCATTAATTGCTGCATCTGCTGCCAAAGGCGCCTCTATCCAAATCTTCGTATATATGAGTGCACCGAAATTAACAAATCGAACAATTTGTTTTTCTTCTCTTTTGGTTAGTTTAAATGCTTGAGAATTATTTCGAAAGAGAAAAATCTTCATAGCATACAGTAGTTTTGCCATCCATCGAGCATGATGTATTGGTGCCGGAGTACGCCAACTAATCCTTTGTGGAGGTTTATTCAGAACAATCATTATGAGCTCTATTAGCTCATTGTATCCACCACGAACTTGTTTTTTTCTAGCTACATCAGTCGTAAGACTCTCAAGAGTATTTTCGGCAAACTGTTTCGCGATAGTATTGAAGTCAAGACAATCGTAATAATCTTTTGAATAATGGAATCATAGGAGACTTTGATGGCCCAAAGCACAGTTTAAATATTTTTGAAAGCATTATTTCAAACACGTGATGACGACAAGCAAGCCATAAAAGATTACGGCCCGTCTTTGCTTCAAGGAGGGTGCACGCTCCTCCTTTGGCACCGGTGTTAGGTAAAGTAACCACAAAGTCATCTTCTTGCTTTTCCTTCAAATTGGTAGTTGCACTCGAAGTACTACTTGACTTGATACTACTGAAATTGAAGCATTATGCTAAGCGGCATTTTTTCTTAATTCTTCAGCTCTTTGTTTTCGTTTAAGAGAATGTTCTTTGGTATTTTCTAGCTTCTTGTCAATCGATGTCATGATCATCTTACGCTCATTTCTTTGATCCATTAGAAACTCTCTGTCTTCTGCAATTTTTATTGAATTCATAGCGTTTGCATGGGCGACATCGAAAAGTTTGTCTAGTTCTTCTGTAAACAAATGCTCTCTGTTTTTCTGTGCTTGCGAATCTCTTGTTTTATTTTTCTTTAAAAGCAGCCAGTTCTTATGAATTGTTATGAGTTTTTCAACGCAGTGATTTGGTTGCCTGGTTGGAATACCAGATTTGCTCCACACTTCTATGACTTCTTGAATAAGCATATGCGCAGAATCTTTCACATTTCTTGATTCATTTAATATGTGGTGATAACGAAGAAGAACTTGCAGAAGAGTTGGAAATTGGTTAATTTTTACCGATGACTCAAGATCCCGACATCCAAGTAGAAAAATATCGGCTTTTTTCGAGTTGATGAACTCATTTTTTTTGCTCTGAATTTTTCTCAAATATTTCAAAAACAGCACTCGATTGAGCACCCTCTTCCGGTAGAGCTAGACAAATGAAATTATACAATGTCATTGCTATGGATACATGTTACAAATTTACGGGGTGGCCAATTTGAAAATAAAAAAAAAATTTTTTTGGACCACTCTAATGTACATATATATATATATGGGGGATTTCATGTCAATTTGCACCAAGTTAAGTCCTATTGGATAGTAGTTTGGACATACATTTTCAAGAAGATCGGTCAAAGTTAGAGGGGTTGAAAGTTTTAAATTTTGGCCATACTGGTGTTCTTTCTCATCCATGAAACTTATTACATATTGGTGTTAGCAAAATTTGTCCCAAGTTGCTTCGATAGCTATTTGATCAATCTTTTGAAAACAATTTTTTTTTTAAATTTAAAACTTTTTTTTATTTTTTTTAGCGGGAATGTTTTTTTTTGCTTAAAAGAAAGCTTATGTCTTTTCCTTTAAGGTAGTTTTTGTCGCTTTTTGGGATGCGAGTGGCTTATGTACAGAAAAAATAATTTCTAACTCAAGACGAGGGTTTTTAAATTTTAGCATATGCAGCACTATTTTTAATTTTTTCCTAAAAGACCTTAACTAACTTAAAGGAAAAGGTTTCTTTTGAGCAAAAAAAAAAAAAAAAAAAAAATAAATAAAAACACTTCCGCTAAAAAAAAAAATAAAAAGAAAGTTTTAAATTAAAAAAAAAAAAAATTTTTTAATTTTTTTTTAAAACCAAAAAAAATTTTTGTGCGCAAATTTCATCCAAATCGAAAGACATCGATTTCAAAAGGGGGTCACTTGACAGGAAATCCCCCATGTACTTTTTATGTACTTTTAATTAAATTCAATTAAATCTTTCAACATTGAGTGATATCTTAAGGTCCAACAAGAATGTGCATAAACAAACTAAGGGTACTGTCAAAAATAATCTTAAAGCCTCTCAAATGCATTTAAAAAATAAAATAAAATAAAAAACATTTGATACCGTACGGAATGAGCGATCAGTTTCGCACTTTGCTTAATCAAATCACGGTTTTATAAAACTTTAAAAAAAGTTTCCTAAAGTTCAATATGGTTGACGCATATGATTGACATGATTTGACATTAGAAAAAACATATACATACATATTAGTGTCGTTAACTTTTTAAACCACAAACAACTCTGGAAATATATTTTTTACGAAAAGAAATTTTTTTGGACAAGAAAATATCACTAAAGAAAGGTTTATTCTGCATTTATTTTATAAATAGTGCGATATGGCTAAAAATTCCTACATTTTGGAGATTATAAAAAATCTGTCCGATTTTCCCTACGCTTCTATTTTAGTATCAAAAATAACTACATGTAGGGATTTTCCCCTACTTCTGGCAACACTGGTTACTAATACAATTAATTAATTCATTTATTATTCTAGCTAAATAAACCAAACAATAGTAATTTAGACCATCTGCACGCTGTAGTGAATCATATCAAAGTCTCTTGTAGTAATCGAACCTGCAACCCTCGCTAAGTTAGCTAACTACAACCTAGCCTTACGTTCCTACAGTAACAGTGAAATAATTTAAAATTTTTGGACGATGTGTGCTTTTAACCAGTAGTTCTCTAAGTATGAGCACGTTTCCATAATTTTCAAGTTTTTTAAATTTTTGTTGGCCAATTCGGGACCATCGCATGCACAGGATTGGTTCAGGGATACCCATTATTATTGATATTTATATGTTTTTGGAATAACTATACATTACTTAGTAAAAAAATTGTTTTTGAAAAAAAATTTATAGAAAACCTCTCCGTGAAAACCTGGATTCGATTCCCAGTTCAGTCAAGAATCAAAAATTATCAATAAATTTTAATTCATTTCATGTTATAAAATTCCTTTCTTCATAAAAATAATTTAATGAAAATTAAATTCAATGAACTTTAGCCTGATTAAAATACCAAAATTCGGATTAAAAAATATTTTTTTATTTAAAAAAGAAGAAAAAAATTATGTACCTAGTATATTAAGTTTATAAATTAAATTCACCCTAGACCCTAGGGCAGCAATAATTTTTGTACTTGAGTTGATAGTAGTAAAGTGCCGAAATTTTGCTCGTTGGATGGCGAAATTGATATAGACCACACAAAAGGAAATAATCGCAGTCAGAACGCTTTCTGAAATTGAGGGTTCTTAAATATATTGGTTTGATCACAGGGATTCTGTATCGAAGCCAATTGTTTCGTTTTAAGATATGTTAGAAATAATTGATTAAGACGAAAAATAAAGTGGGGTTGGTCATACATTTGACCTATCTAAAAGCTTCCTACGCGCTAGGGGCCAAATTTAAGAATTTTATTAAACCGCCATATTTGTTTGGCTAAAATTCTTAAATTTGGCTGCTGCAGTGCCAAGGATGCCCCTAGATGAGTCAAATGTATGACGAACCCCACTTTATTTTTCATCCTTAAGGAAGCTCCCACACAAAATGTTCAATGCAGACTAGAAATATATTGAAGAAAAATTCCCACAAATGCCCAGGAGTCGCCCCTAGTGGGATATAATGTATAACCGACCTCAATTAATTTTTTGTCCTTGACATTTTCCCGAGACATACTTGCCTCGTATCTCCACTTCTTAGGGGGGCTCCCATACAAATATTGCGTTTTATGAAATTCTTAAATTAATTAATATTTTTGACTTTTGTGAATAAAATAAAAAGTTGCTTACAGATTTTTATCATTTATGGCTGGTTTTGTTTTCAGCTTCGTTCTTCATACGTCTGGAAAAATTCAAAAATTAGAAGCCTAGCTGTACTTGCCAATTTTTTATGAATTTTGAAAAACAAGAATTTCGAAATTTTGATAAAAAAATTATTTTTTTTTTCAAAAAAGAAAAAAAAAATTTGTTTCTAAAACTACTGCGCTTATTAGAAAAAGGTTTTACTTTTCTTAAAGGAAATTTTATTGCGGAATTTCGGTGTGTTAGAGTTACGCGGACATATGATGCGCATTCTCCTTTATTATCAAAATAACGGTATATCTCGAAAACCAGAGCTAACCTAAAAAAAACGGCTAGCACCACTGGATTCAGCGTATCCGAATTAGGTTCAAACGCCAAGTGCCCAGCTTGTCTAAAAAAAGTGTCAATTTCTAGCACAGTGTAACATTTTCCTTTTTAATAAATGCGCGCTTAAAGGCTCAGTTAGCCGGGAGTAACAGTAACGTTGCAAATCAGTTGTTACATTTTGTTGTATGTAAAGCAATTAGAACGATTATAGTTAGCAGTAAGATGTTACGTCGCAATCTATAAGAAACAGATTGGTCTTATTTTTTTAAGGTAAGATTAAGTTACTGTTACTCCCGACTAACTAAAACTTAACGTTGACGACTTGCAGCTAAACTAAAAACCACTTTAAACAGGCGAATATTATTAGATTCATGCGCGAATTATACCCAACAATTTCCTGTTAAACAACATTTAATCCAAAATTTATGGCTTAAACGTTCGACTTTCTTAAAAACTTAATTCGCTACTGTTTTAACACAAACAAAATCGTTTCTTATCTTCGAAAGGCACTAAACAAAGTGCTTTACGTTACAGTCCATAACCTTGAAAAAAAAAATATTATTCAATTAGCATTTTTAGCTTCTTAAAATCAATTTAAATTTTATATTCATTGGAGTATCATCATTTCAAAACATTTATTTACTTAATTCAGAAAATTTACAATTTCATTTTGTCTGGCCAAAACGATTTTTCACATTTAAACTATCGATAAACAGACCGCACACTTCATGTTCGATACAAGAACATCAATTGCTACTGGCTTTTTTTTTTTTTGGGCTGTTGGTTATTGCAGTAAAGTGATGTGCTGTTGGTGGAGCTGTTGGTGTTGCTTTGTGTTGCAACAACAGCCACAGAGAGTGTGTTATCTCCAGCCAGGAAAATGACAATCTGTTGTTGTAATATATTCATCATTAATTTTTATCCATTTGTTTAGTTGAATTATTTTTTGTTTAACTTTTTTTGTGTTTAAGAATTCTGACACACAGCGGCTTTAAAGGAATTTTCAGTTGCGGCCAAAGACAATGATGAAGATGATGATCGTTTAGACGTGTATGTGTCTACCTCCCTCAGAGGCAGGAATAGCAGTTGTAGTTGAAGTGGCAGCCGCAGTAAAAACAGCAACAGAAGCAGCCACCACACCACACCATTACCATTACCAAAACAAAAACAAAAATTCTTTATCGTAATGAAAAATTATTGTATTCTGCGAAAATTATTAATGAATCTTGAAAATAAAACAAAATAATTTCAAAGCCACAAAAAGGCAGACACAAATGTGTTTAATTGATGATCGGAGACAATTTGGATTTTTTGATTGGAAGGAATGAATACGGTCTTTAAAAAAATGAAAGTTAAAATATTCTAAGGGGAAAAAAAAATTTTTTTGATTCCAGAATAAGCGTGAATATTTTTTCCATTACTGCTACTAATTTTTATTTTTTAAATTTCGTTGAATTTGTAGAAGTGCATTTTGTAAATTGAGTTTTTGAAGAATGGGTCTAATTGAGTCAAATTATAATCTATCTCAAGAACTAAACATATCATGAAGACTACTGATAAATAGGGGAAGAAATTTCATGTATTTTTGATTACAAAAAATACGCATAAACAAACTCTAAAATCCCAATGCCCTTAAATTATTAATATATTTATTATAAGAACAATTTTGATTCTTAAGTTGAACTGTTAATTTTAAATTTTTGATATTCTTTAATTAGGCTTGAGTTCATCAAATTTAATTTTCATTAAATTATTTTCACTGAGGAAGGAATTTTACAACTTGGAGTTTTTATTAAATTTAATTGATAATAATTCTTTGGGTTTGAATCCGGGTTAATTTTTACGTGTTTCAAGAATCACCACATTCTATCTTCAGAAAATCTTTGAGTTATAACCACTGCACCACTGCGGTGCCCGCCAGCCAACAGTTAAACATCAATCTTTTAACCAGTTTTAATGGTGGTTCGAAATTTGCTGTTATTATCATTTTCAAATTTCAAATTACATGTTGCCACCTTTCCTCTGTTTTGTTCGTGTTATTTCTGTCAGGACTTTCTGCCTGTTTGTAGAACGCGAGCGCAAAAGTGACTCGTTCAACTTAAATGTAATTTAAACGAGTCACTTTTGTGCTCGCGTTCTAAAAACAGGCAGTTTGTCTTGAAACCTGATTACATTTGTTTATTATGTTTTTTGGCCACTTTCGTCGACATTTTATTTGTAGATTTTTTTTTTTGTAATTGGGGATAAAAATTTCGTGAAAATCCCCTGGGGAAAAGCACTATTCTCGCTGGGGATTTTTGGGGATAATATATAATTATAAATTCCATTTTTGCAATGGCAAGACCGATTTGGTCAAGATGTTGGTACAAATTTTAATCTTTTTTGCGGTTTAAAACTTTTTCAAGAACTTGTTGAAAAAGTTTTAAATAAGCTTTTTGTACCAACTAGTGTTACTTCTGTTAAACTAGTCTTTTTCTGTAATGAATACAACCAAAATCAATATTTGCAACAGAATGCAATATAAGTTATGAGAATCAATAAAAATAAATACACACTTTAAAATAATGCAGCTTGCTGTGACAAATTTATTAAAAAAAAAAAATTGCGCTGGCTGATGAATCAGAAGATCTTGTTTCCCTAGCTTTTGAAATGATAAATATTGACGCATTATTATTTTTCTTTAGTCTAAATTTACACGTTTCATCTTTTGATGCTCAACTTTTTTTCAATTCCCTTTTAAAGATGCCAATATAATCACACGCAGCAATCGGTTTCAACTTTTTTCGTTTCAAAACAACAACAATTTTATTTACAGCGAATCAAAGAGAAAAAGAAAAGAAAAAAATTACATGCATCCATCGTTGTGCATATACCAACGAATAAAAACACAAAGCGTACTGACCGAGTACAGGCATCTCCGTACTAATCCCCTTTCTTCTTTCTTCTCTCACCTAAAAACATAAGAGTTGAGCATCAAAAGATGAAACGTGTGAAAGCAGACTTAGCGGTTTTACGTTACCCTTGTTACATACTATACATCTGTACATAGATACGTAGAACTCAAAGAACAAATAACATTTTAGTTTTAAAAATATAACACAAATGTATTTATTTACATAAATCGATTGTGCATATTTTTCCATTGACATAATAGTATGTATTTTATTTTAAGGAAAATGTGGGAATTTTTGGGGATGAAAAATCGCAATAAGGCTTAAATTAAAACTGGGAACCCTGCTCGAAGTCCAAAGAACATTTTGTTTTTTTTTCATTTTTATGTCTTTCTTTTTCTTGTTGACTACAGAAGTAAGGAAGAACATGTAAATCAATTAAAATAGATAATCATTAAAAGCAAATTTCGATCTACCAAAGGTTAAATACAATTTGGCTTAAAGATTGATGCTTAACTATTGACTGCCAGCAGTCGTCAATGGCTGGAAGTGTTTAACGGCAAAATCTCTAAAGAAATTGAGTGGTTACAATTGAAACATGTAAGGGTAACGTGTCCGTGAAAGCCTGGGTTCGAGCGCCTCGGCAGTCAAGAATACAAAATTATCAATAAATTTTAATTAATTTCATGTTGTAAAATTTCTTTCTTTATAAAAATAATTTAATAAAAATTAAATTTGATGAGCTTTAACCTAATTGAAAATTTTAAAATAATTAAAAAAAAAAAAATTTGATGAATCTAAGCCAAATTTAAACAATACCAAAAATTTTAAATAAAAATATATTTTCAAAAATAACCACTCAAAGTCAAAATTGCTCTCTTGCCAAACTTAAAAAAAAATAGACTTTAGCCCTTTTTTCTTATTGCCACAAATATGTTGCTGCGTTCCTAAAGGAAATTGTTATTGAAATCTGCGTTAACTTTTATACCTTTTTCTAACTCATATAAAGCTTTCTCCCGCACTTTTTCTGTCACCTACTTTATTTGTTATTTTTCTAAATGACCTCCTATGCCAAACTTGCAACCCTATCTACTCTTTTGCAGATGACAGTAACCTTTGCCATTCGTACTCATTTGATTGCAGACCAAGCATATCCGATGTCGGTGCTATGAGGCAGAATATGAATGATACGCTTGGCCGAGATCTTGACACAGTTCCGGAATGGGTCGATTTTAATGCCAGAAAAACCCAATGTTGCGTGCTGACGCATAAACGCGCGACAGACCAAGGTACCTCATCTGTATATATGGGTGGTATAATTATTGAGGAATCAGAATCTCTTGATGATCTGGGCATGAAGATACAATGTGATGCCCAATGGACAGAACATATCGCTGGCTTAATATGAAAATCTGCTAAATCCACTTTTTAAGTAAATTGGGATTTTGATGCCGTGTGTTAGAGAAAGAATCGCCTCGTCGACCAGCATGTAGTTTTTCATCAATTTGAGTCTTGAAGTGTGTAAAACCAACTATATTTGTGGTTTTCCTCTAAAGCAGCAAATAGGAAAAATAAAAAGTTTTCTGTCTCTCCTGTAAAATGTGTTGAAAGGGAGTTAGCAAGTTTGCATATTAATCCGACGATGCCTCGGTTTTTTAAGTTGGTGTAAGATATACTTCACTCCATCTGATCTCCTTACTACTTATACCACCTATATCCGACCGCGTATGGAATACAACTCTCATGTGTGGGCTGGTGCTTCAAAGTCTTTTTTGGAGCTTCTCGACCGCGTAAAGGAGAGGGCGAAGATTCTCATTGGCGACAGAAGGGTATCCAATTCTATTGACTCCCTTGAGCACCGTCACAATGTAGGTTGTATTTACCTGTTTAATCGTTACTACAATGGGATGTGTTCCGCCGAAATTAGGGATCTGGTTCCCGAAACCCGTACGTTTCGTAATAAAGGTTTTTCTCAAGAGCATATCCTTTTGTGGTTGATTGACAGTTGAATCGTACAATGCATTACAGGGAGAACTCGGTTTTTTGCCGGACTGTTCGTTTGTGGAATAACCTTCCTTCTGAAGTCTTCCCTCTCACTTACAACATGAATGAGGTCAAGTCGAATGTTCACAAATACTACTCCCTCTATCCTTCTTCCTATAACCAATTTTCCTAGTTCCAACAAAATGCAGTGCATCAGTAAGGGTCGTCCCCTGAGTGCTGGTTTAATAAAAAAACTCTACAAAACAAATGTGTAATAGCGTTTGGATGCAAAGTTCCTAATTTAAAACCAGATAATATGAAGACAATTAAAAAGAGCATGGCTAGACATATTTAATTAGACGTTAACATCATCGCACAGTGTATAATAACGGGTATAATATTCTCAAATAAGTCAATTTCATAAAAGTTTGGCTAAAACTTCTGGGTCCTAAGGAACTTTAATTAACCAGCCAAAACTTCTTTAAAGCTTTTTAGAGTAAAATCAGAGTGAAAAGACTCATTTCGTTTTCTAATTTTGATTATATGTATTTAACTTAAATATGCGACTGTCTGTAGATTACTAAGTTTTGCTATACCTTTCTTCATTTCTTCATTTAAAGTCATTTAACGAACAATACCCGATAAATTGACTGCACTTAACGAGCTTGCAATTCCTTATAAAAACTTAAAGCTTTGGCTAAAGCTTATATCCTACAAATACATTTTTGGCGCGGGCTCATATCTTAAATCAAAAACAATAAACTTTAAAGCTAAATAAATGTTGTTCATCAAACTCTTTTCTTTTCACTTCGTTTCTGTAGATCTTAATTTTCTACTCTACTTTGTACGCATCTTGCATCTAATCAATCATTTTGTGATTGATATTAACACATTTAAGGTAGAAAATAAAAGAAAAGAGTGACTCCAAGATCATAAAGCTTTTTGTATTTGTATCCACATTCTAATCTCTCTTTTCAAAAATGTTCATCTGTGTTTTTTTTTTGTCTCAATGCGATTGTTGGCTGTTTGCTTTGGCTTTAAAATGAATGATGGAAAAGTAAATTCTTAAGAGCCGACATTGCGAGCTGCAAAAATCATATTCTTATATGAGTGAGCGATCAGCAGCAGAAAACAGCAGCCTTTAAGAAATGAAAATTTTTCAACTCTATACAACTGATGAGCCTTTGAATGATGTCGCACCCTGGGTATTTTATGACAGACAGCTTGGCTTATGCCAGAGATCATCGAACATTAGCTGGATTGAATGCGGTAATCAGATTTACTTTTTATTGTTGTAGTAACTCCTTTACGGATTCTTCTATTTTGAATGTATACAAAGCGGTTATTTCAAACGGAATTTTATTGTAAGTTACTGCCGAAGTCAGGCTTTTGGAGATGGTTTTTTTGCGATGTTACTAACTTTATACACTTATTGTGGTAAATTTCGAGAAATCATTTATTACATATGAGTTGTTTGTTTGTTTGTTTGTGATGATCATCATTCAGGGGTGGAATTATATGTAAATGCATGATTTTTCTCGAACGCTAAAATACAAAGTACATAATTTGGCTAATTAGCCGAATCACACGTTTGGCTGGAATATCTCAGTTATTTGGTTCTGCTTTTTTCGGCATATTAAAATACGGTTTCTGACATAAGCTATTTGCATAAAAGAGCAAGCAAATTGACATATTATTATAATTTTCATGAAATCAGTTTCGGTTTTAATAAAAGAATAAGGCCTGCTCAATAACAGAAAATTATTGCTTATTTTCAATAATTGTTACCAGTAGGTGTTTTTGTACTCGAAAAACTTGCAATGAGTGATTAAAAAAGCATAAACATTTTAGAGACAAAACTTTTGTTTAAAATTTCTAAAAGTACAATTTTTACTAGCAAGAATTAATTACACTGCTTTACAAATTTTTAATTTGGAAAAATACCAAGAACGCCACATGCCTAGATAAGTTAATTGGCACCACCTGAACACGAAAAATGCTGTAATTTTTTTTTTTTTCTAAGTACCGTTTTTTAGATAACGGTACTTTTGTGTTTTCTGGTGTATGGTCGAGATAAATTGCATATCGTTGGGAAGGTAATTGAATGCCTTTTCCGCCGATATGCTGCAAATTTCTATCTGATAAGAAATGGCTGAGTTATGGCACCTCAAAATTTTGGAAAAACCTTAATTGCTTAAAAATCCGATGCACAATAATAGACCTGCCTGTTTTTTAAAATTAAAATGTAAATCCGGGAACTTGTATTGAAAACAAAAACAAATTTTATTTTTTTATTGTCGTTTCAATGTAAATTCCCAAACGTAAATTCCCAAATTCCAAAACTGATGGACGCCGAATATAGTGTGTGAGCAATGAAGATGAAAATATTGTCGTTCCACAAAATCCTTAATAAAAACTTTATTTTTCATCCGATTTTTTTCAAATTACACTTAAAATGTTGGTAATTTAATAAACTATTAGGTAAAAAAATAAATCATTCCAGATTTTTACTATAACGTAGAAAAAAAACGTAATAAAAATGAAAATTTTTGAAACAAACGTAAAAAATAGGAAAATTTTGAGGTGCCATAACTCAGCCAAAAAATTACAGCGTTTTTCGTGTTCAGGAGATCCCAATTAACTTATCTAGGCATGTGGCGTTCTTCGTATTTTTTGGCTGTAAACCAGTGTTATTCAACCACCTTTTTCTTGTTTTCGCTTTCAAAACAAAACCAATTTTCATAAGTTTTTTATTAAAAGTTTTTTAATACTAGAAAATATTTATATTTCTAAAATTTCAGAACAGTATTCTTGCGCAAATAGTTAAAAACAATTCAACTCAGGAAGAATCTCGTATGTTTTAGTAATTTTTAGCGCTTACTTTGAATATATTAAAGCATATTAAATGCGCATATTTTTCAATAAAAAATGCATAAAATTTCTGCCCCTTTTAATCATCATAGTTGTCAGGCTACTTACCATCTCACTCCTTCCCAAATTTGTTGCTTTACAATGTTGTTTGTTAATTTTTAAGCCCACTAGATATTTTTAAGTTTGAGTTTGAAATTTAGAAATAAATTTTTAAGTCCCTAGCCATAGAAAAGTACTAGAACAGATGAGAGAGAGAGAGGGAGAGAGAGAGAGAGAAAGAAAGAAAAACACCTCAGCTATCAAGAGAACATAACTCTATACCAGTGGACTTTTTATCACATACGACCTCATATCCAAAGTTCCTTCTAACATTTACACAGCGATAGCCTAGTGCGATGACAACTATTTAGATCTATACATCAAACAAAAAGTCCATATATAAGCCTTACGTTGCTGTAAGGTACTTTAAATTCGCCTTAAACGTTTCAATAAATTTTTATTTGTTATTTGCTACTTTTTTAAAATGCTTAAGCCGAAAAAATGTTTTCAGTTGTTTTTCTTCTTCAATTTTTTTCAGTTTACCAATTCGGCCTTCTTTACAATACAATCATTTATCATGTTTTTTACACAATTTACAAAGAGATAAACTTTGTAAAGGCATTAAGTTGCTGATTGTTTTGTGGCTACTGACACTTGCTTTATTGTTCCTTATGCTCCTTTTTTTCACTTTTCCATTGCGGTTTTGGCTGCAATTCTTCTTAAACTTTTTAGTTTTTTTCTTTAAATTGATATTTAACCAGGAATGTTATTCGATTATCATTGATTAGCGCTGGCAATTGATGCGTTTAAATTGCGAAGAATTTCAATAAAAGGATCATTATCGGAGTTCAAAAAAAAAATCGTTTTTTCTTAACACTTAATTCAGTTGTTGTATTGAGTTGTTTTTAATAACCAACTCCCGTTTTTAATTTCAAATAGTCGTTTAGCTGAATTTGAATTCGAGATCAAAGTTGGGTAAAGAAAATTTACCTTTTTAATCGTTTTAGTAACCAAAATAACCGTTTAATTTAGTGTTCTGAAGTGATGCGTACTCTAGGAAGAGCTGTCAGCATCGATCGAAAACTTATCAACCAATATTTTCTTAATAGTTTTTATCTGGTATTGAAACATGTAGCCGAACGTAGTGAACGTTGTGAACGCTGAAAAATACCATACAAGTTATTAGGGACACAAACCATGTGTAAAAGATATGCTATTTTTCTGAATTCCGCTTTTTATATTTGGGGGATACTCAATTGTCCAATTCACAAGCTCTTATTGTTTAATAAAATACGATTTTTGTTTTCTTCTTCATTTATAAAAGTTGACATTAACATCATTCGATACCATGAAATTTGACCAGGTATGGGAGTTTAAATTTGATGTGAAATGGTAATAAATATCAATTGATAAGCAATGTTAATTAAATTCGTTTAATAATAATTTTTAAATGAATTAAACCTACATTAATCATAAAGAAGAATTAAATTTGTTGTGTTATTCTCATTCTCATTCTCAAAAATTTGTAAAACTTCACCGAACAATTCCAGGCCTGATGTGAATACAACATTTTTCAAAACATAAAAATCAATCGTATAATGGTATAACACATTTTTATGAAATTAACCAAAAAGAAATAAAAAATATTTTATAATTAGACGATTATACGTTAAATACGATATTACTACGAGCTTGAGAATTGGACAAATGTGTGCTATCAAGTCATAATATCCTAAAATTTTACAATAGCTTAATAAATAAGTGCTGTGTTTTAAACAAAAAAAGTACTAAAATAATAAGTTTTACACAGTAGAAATCTAAATTATGGGGGGTTGCTCACAGCATTCATATTTTTTTCTTGTTATTATTTTAAGAAATATGACCAGGGAAACCAGAAATATGCTCCAAAAAACGCGTTTTATGCGCATTAAATATGCAGTAAGAACTTGAATTTATGCCCTGAAAACTGTTAGAAATATGCCCCGAAAAGTTTAAAATGGCTAATTTTAAATTAAAATATTCAACAATTTATTAACAGTACCATTTATTAAAAACAAAAACCCAAACACCATAGTATTTACAGACGATTTTTAAGATTTTTAGGGCGAATTTAATCTAAATACAAACATAACAAGATGGTCAACGGACACAAAGAGTGTTATTTGGAATGAAGTTTTTAGGGTAATTTTTAATATTTTTAATTGTTTAATTGTTACAACAATTTTAATTGATTTTCATGTTGTAAAATTCCTTTCTTCATAAAAATAATTTAATGAAAATTAAATTTAATGAACTTAAGCCTAATTAAAAATATTAAAAATTTGGATTAAAAACCATAAATAGTTCAACAAAATAACCACAATACTAATTATTTTTAGGGTAATATGTGAAATTATAGACCGATTCTCACCACTTAGATAGACTTCGTCCACAGAAAAAATTATTAGTAGTTTTTTATCAATTAAAAAAATTATTTAAAAAGTATTTAAACTTAATTAATGTAATAATTGAATGAATTATTTTTTTTTGTTGAACGAAAATTAAAAATATAATTTTGATTTAATTAACGTTTTAGTTGTTTTGAAAAAAAGTTTGAATTAAAATAATAATCAAATAACAAAAAATTATTTCGTTTAAAATAAAATAATTAAAACTTGTGAAATTGTTGTTGGAAATTTTTAAAATCAATTAAAACATTGTTTGAAACGGCAAAGTTTTTTGATCAATATTTTAATTAATATTAAAAATATCATTTATTAAAAAAAAAAAAATATTCAAAATATTAAATTTTTTTCAATTTTTAGTAATCAATATAATCATTTTGGTAATAGGTGCAAAATCAACAAATGGGTTGCTTGATTCTATGAATTTGGTATAAAATTGGTGATTAGAGACAATTTTTAATTTTTTCTGTGTCCTTAGTACAATTAAAATGTATTTACCTAATTTGCTCAAATTAACTACAAGATTGCAATTTGTACTTTGCGCTCAAGGTTAACATAGGCAGATAACCAGCCAGACGGACGGATGGACATCGTTAGAGTACTTAAAAAAATGTTGGAGTAATTGAAGCAACACGTTGGGTTACAGATAGAAATTTAAAACAGAATTTCGCAAAAAAAATTTTTTTATTTATTGCGAAAGCTCTTGTAGGCACCAAAAAATGTATCAAAATATGCCTTAAAAAGGCAAAATATGTGCTACAAACTTAAAAAAAAATGCTGCAAAAAAGCTGTTTTAACTAAATTATGCAAAAAATGCTGCAAACGGTCAAATATGCAAAAATATGCACTAAAAAATCGATGCCAAAATTCTTAAAAAGCTCTAAAACGGATAATTATATTGTTTTTGCCTTCTTTGGTCGCACAAGGATAAACATGCAATTGCATATTTATGGTTTCCCTGCATATGACTATATGACTACCTTGTGAACCCCCCAATAATATTATTTTTAATGTAATCAAAAATGTGGGCATGTTCCCTTTTCTTTTAATAAAATAGCGAGATCTTAATTTTTTTTTGAAGAACTTTTTTGATTATACACATTTAATATTTTTATATATTTATCTCTTACTTATTAAATAACCACGCCAATTATCGTTTAAAAGTTATTTAAGTAATACTTCATTATAGTACAACGAGCATAAATGTACCCTTTAAGCTAAAATAAAATTGCAACAATTATTTTAATTTTTATAAAAAGGAAAACATTAAAAATATAAAAAAAAACAGAAATTGAACACTGACTGCAATTGCAGCAAAATTGTTGGTCGCCTGCAAAAGTCAAGCAACGAAAGCCGCAGCAGCAGCAACAACAAATAATAACAGATAAATTGCCACCGATATGAAATACAGAAAGAACTGTGCAGTTCTGTTTAAAAAAAAATTATTTATTTTTAAAATAAAACCAGACAACTATGGACACAATTTAATACCCACTCTCCAAAGATCAAAAAACAAAGTGAAAAAAATTGTAACTCCAAGGCAGCCATAATGGACATAAACAGTATAAAACGCCATAACTAAAAATAAAAATATCAATATTAAAAAAAATGAAAATAATTCTACGTCAGAGAAAAATTTTGCAAAAAAAAGTGGAAAAATATAAAAATAAAAAAAAGACTGAATGGCAATAAATACTGCAACAACGAAGAAGGAATGATTGCCTACAGCCACATAAAGCATTTTGGCCATTTGTCTTGAATTATTGGTTTCTTCAAAAAAAAAAAAAAAAAAAAAAAAAACAGCAACTATAAAACTTTGCAACAATTTGCAATCAAACTAACGAACACTTTTATATTGCAAGTATGTATGTATGTCGTATGTATGAACACAACTCATACTGCTGTGCGACCAGCGAAAGACACAAATCAATACAATTTTTTTTTAAATGCAACCAATAAAAATGAGGCAAATGTTAGGCTCAGGAGAAGCAGGGGCAAAATGTAAAGCGAAAACAATGGTGATTACAGACACACACACAAACACTTAGCTATCAATTCATCGACAATTGTGGAGTCTACTTGCAATCGACAAAAATAAAACAATTAAATTACTTGCATTTGCCATTAAAGTCTGGGTGGAGTTAGGAGCTTTTTAAGAGTATAATTTTGTTGATGTCTTGTTGTTGTTGATGCTGTTTTCCATTTAATGTGTAATTGTCTCCAGTTATGGCAAAGTATTTTTTGTCTTCCTTTGATCTGTAGAATGTCTGTAGAAACAAATTTTTAGATTTTTATTAAGTGCAGTCAGCCAGAGGCAACATTTTGTAGTCAATTATAAATAGACCCGATAGGGTTGCCAAGTGCCAAAAAAGTTTTTATAAAAAATGATTTGCAAAAAAAATCTACTTGAATGTGTGACTATGATATGATATGACAATATTGAAAAACTTTCATATTTATTCAAATGTGTATTCTAATTCAAATTACAATTTTAAAAGCTTTTATTGAAAAACTTTAAACAAGCATTTTAACCAACCTCATAGATAACCTTTTTTTGATAAAACCTTTTAAGTCAAAATTTAAAAAAAATGCTCAAATTTTTTTAAAAAAGCTCTTTTCTAAAGGTCTATACCATAAAAAAAACTTACAAGTAAAAGGCTTTAGCAGCAGAAGCTTTTAAAAAAGGTTTTTACAAAAAAAAGCTTATATTACAGTTGACATAGAAAAACTCTGTTCGATTTTTTTTTTGCTTTTCAGACTCGCGTTCCAAAAAATTAAGGAAACAGTTTTCATATCTAGCAACATGAAAAGTTTATCGAAATTTTGTCGTCAGCTCATTATTGGTTTGGCTCATATGCCAAAAAGTCGTACTGGAGAAAACTGACAATAAAGGTTTTCATGAAGTTTTCACCACTGCTTCTGGCATATGTTTCGAAGAAAATTAAAATTTTTGTGAACGTTCATGAACGAACTTAGAAGTAAATAGTATTTTATTTAAAGTAAAAATTATTGTTTTGTGCCGCATACCCCACTCTTCTAAAATCCTTTTTAAAAAGTAGCTGTTTGTGCTGCATACGTATACTTACTGCTTTGTATTGACTTGTTGACATTTTATTAAGCTTTTGCTGTGACTAGTAAGTCTTTCTTATGGCAATGAAGCAAAGCAAGAGTGAAATTTATGTTGTACGTTTTTTTTTTTGAGATATAAATAAAAGCATTCGCCCAACAGTGGCGTATAGAGCAAAACAGTACTTAATAAACTTTAAAATAGTTGAGCATTATATTTAAAAAACCATAAAAATTTTATTGAAACAGATTTTAGATACCTTACTTAATTTGTTAAGATATGGTCGATAGGTCAAACCAATAATGAGCTGACGATTTTAAATAGATATTATTACAATTTATTAAATTTAATTTTCATTAAATTATTTTTATGAAGAAAGGAATTTCACAACATGAAAATCAATTAAAATTGTTATTGATAATCTTTCATTCTTGACCGTTGCCGGGGCTCGAACCCGGGCCGGCAGGTTACCATGACATGTTTCGATCGCAACCACTCGATCTCCTCAGATGGATTTGCCGTTTTACACTCGCAGCCATCGACGACTGCTGACGTCAATAGTCAAACATCAATCCTTAAACCAAATTGTATTTTAACCTTTGGTAGATCGAAGTTTGCTTTTTTGAATGATTATCCATTTTCGA
This sequence comes from Pollenia griseotomentosa, assembly GCA_963931875.1. Classification (NCBI taxonomy): domain Eukaryota; kingdom Metazoa; phylum Arthropoda; class Insecta; order Diptera; family Polleniidae; genus Pollenia; species Pollenia griseotomentosa. Next base: position 85,419,255 of record OZ007563.1, read on the forward strand.
GCCCCGGCCACGGTCAAGAATGAAAGATTATCAATAACAATTTTAATTGATTTTCATGTTGTAAAATTCCTTTCTTCATAAAAATAATTTAATGAAAATTAAATTTAATGAACTTAAGCCTAATTAAAATTATTAAAAATTTGGATTAAAAACCATAAATTGTTCAACAATATAACCACAATACTAATTATTATTACAATTTAAAATTTTTTGTTTAATTTTATGTATTTTTTTACAGTTTTGCAGTCGTGAAATATTCGCTTGAATTTGGCAAATACGAGTAGAAATACGATTGCCGTGAATAAGCCGAGTATTCGGTGATACGAATATTCATAACACCACTAGTACATAATATCGAAATTGAGTGACAGTAAAAATGTTCATCAGTCAACCAAAAAATAATTAATAGTTTACAGTTGACTGACGAAAATTACCGACCACATTATTAAACAAGCGAAATTTAAGCGCAACTGTCACTCACGTTCGATAGTGTGCATCTCACTTAACACTTTTCATTAAAAAAAAATGATTTTTCCCAAAAAATTGTCTTTAAAAAACTAATTTTCTTCACACCTTTCGATTAATTCGTGCACAGTGTAGAATTTGACATTTTTTAACAAGGTGGGCCCCTTCCAGCAAAGCTAATTTGAGTAGGCTGAATTCAATGGTGGTAGCCGTTTTTCAAAGTTAGCACTCGTATTCGCGATTGAATAATAATGTATCATAATACGATATTTTTTATACTTTTGGTATTATTGTTAAATTTAAATCAATCCAACTCTGTTAAATACAATTTTATTATTATATTTTTTCGCGGAAAAATTTTTTTTCCGACTTGTTTTTCAAGGAAATTTGTTTTCTCAACTTTATGAAAAACCCTGTTTTAGTGGAAAATCGTAACAAGCTGGGTACCCTACTGGTAAAGCGTATTCAAGAACGCTAAATTCAAAGCTCGTAATCGCGATTACAAATTTTAAGGAAGCGTTAATTTTAATGCAATTTTTTCGTATATGTTTTTGTTTTGATTTTACAATTAATTTAATATAAATAAAAAGTTTTCGCAAAAACATTAAAATAAAAAAATTACAATTTTATGTTTTTTTGAAGGGGCTTAGGAAAATACCCAGTAAAAACTTCGCTAACTTTTTGAAAATGACTAGCTTCTTTAACTCATTATTTAATAGCTTTCTTCTATAACTACATTTATAACAACTTCTACAACTACTTTTTTCTGGATGTATGTAGGTAAAAAATAATGACTTACTTTTAAATGCGTTCATTTTGGGACGTCGCTTGTAGTAGTGCTCTTATGTTTTTCTGATTACTCAACACATTATTTTGTAGGCGAAGTTTTAGCTGGGTAACGAAACATTTGTTGAAAAATATTTAAAACAAAATGCTAACTATTCCTTATCTTTTTAAGTAAAGTGTCTTTAGTTTTTGTTTAAATTTTTCTCTCTTGTTAAGTGTATAAAGAACATAAACAAATATTAGATATCGACATTTTTTAACAACTTATTTAAATAAAAACTTAACTAACAGAAAAATTTTTCTTCTTGAAAATTTTATTACTCATATTTCAAAACTTTTTTTCAATTTATTAAAATAAAAATTTTATTTTAAACCCATAATTTAGTTAACAACGAATTGTTATGAAAAAAAAAAATCCTAAAATTAATAATACAAGAAACAGTTACTTATTTTCAAACATATAAAAATCGAAATATCAAATCTTTTGAAAAGATTTCCATCATCACGTTTCAACAATCATTGCCGAAAAACCTTACAATTTGAAAAGATCACCAAAAGATCATTTATTGTAAAATTATATATTTTAATATTTTTCGCATTTTATTATTGTTGTAGTTTTTTCTTATTTAAAAACTATAGATAAATTTCAAATTACTGATTTTAATGCAAGATGAGGCATGAATGACTGCAAAATTTAATGTTGCCAATTTGATTCGTTTTTGTTTGGCTTTTATGGAATAAGAAAAGCAATCAACTGTGAGTATAACTTAGTATTTGTACGTGTCATTTAGTTAGAATACAATTTTAAACTGATGTTATTTTATAAAATTAACCTTAAAGATGAAAATTAATTGTCTTGTCCTAAATATGTACACACTGCAAAACATAAAGTTGTTTTGTATGAACTTTGTGTGATTATTTTTTTTTCCTTAACAAAACTAGTGATCACACTTTCCAATGATGCCATTTTTATACTTAATTTTTTTATTTGCATTTAAAATTATTTGAACATTGTAAATGTTGTATTTGATTTACATTGCAGTGAAAAAGATTTATAGTCATTTTAAGACAATTTAGATAAAAAATGCATTAAATATTTATACAGCCATTTAGAATCAGTCTGGCCATTAAATACACTCAAAGAAATTTGTTAGTGCAATATATAATAAAAGTCGTCTTTAAAGCATTTTTGTTAACTTTTTTTTTAAGTTGAAAGGAGATAGAGTGCATAAGCCTTATAGGAAATGAAAAAGTCAAAGGAAGTTCCTTTTAAATGTCGTCAAATTGACTACATAAATGAAAGAAAGTATTTACGGGATTGAATGATGATTGATTAATGAGTTTTAATACTTTCATCGGGAAATCCGGTTTTTATAAATCAGCATTTTTTTAAACAAGGTTTCGTTTAATTTTTTATTTCTTTTATAAAGTGTGAAGTATAATTAAGATAATAGCTTTTACTCGAATAAAAACAAATCGAAATGAAGTAAAATTGAAATCGAACAAGATTTTTTATTGAATTATTTACAAAATCATCATATTTTTTCTGGTTTTAAGAGCTTTGATTTACATATAATTAGTTCTAAAAGTATGAGGTATACACTTGTTCAACAATAGTGTTTAAGCCCAAAATATTTATCTCTACACTTTTTGGAAAAAATTGACACGTAATATTTATATCTACCCGCTGTAAAAATATCGTGTTATTTTATCTAGTTTTTGGTCATAAAACGGTTGTAAGATTCAAAATTGTTTTGCTTCTACTGAGAATTTTTAAGTTTTGAGTTAAAACATTTTTGTTGAACAAGTGCTATTCAAGGTGGCTTAAAAGTAATCACCCAATGTTCCTTTGCTCTAATTTTTTTAAATGACAAACTTTGGTTCTGCTTGTGAAATTTGTTTTTTTTTTTTAAATTTCCTAAGCTAATCCCGCGAAGCTCTATGCTTGTCTGCAGGAAAGAAACCAGAGTCTCTCGCAGAGAAAAAATATGGTTTGGCATTGTTACAGCAACTACACTTTGCTTATTGTAACAATATATTGTTGTCGTACACAAATAATTGTTATTTTTATTTAATATCAACAATATTATAGTTACTGTAAACATATCAATGTTTATCGCAATTATGAATTTGAGTATTGTTGACCGAAAAATAATTATTTTTCTAACAACTTAATTATGATAACTTTCTAAACATAGTATATTTCTCACAACCATATCATGATATTTAATAGCCATAACATGATAACTTTCTATACATTTATCATATTATGTTAAAGATGCAATCAAACTATTTTTACTCTAATCATATTATGTTAGCGCCATTTGTAAAATAATTTTGAAGAAGTTGTGTCGTTTTTTTTTTTGTGAGCGGTTAAACAATTAAAAGATAAAATTCCCTAAAAAAAAATTAGTTTAAAGAAATTAAAAAATTAAAATATTAGCGGAGTTCATTCAAGTATTAGTAATGTAATAGTGCAAATGCAAAATATCATAGTTTTTTGTAAAATCCAACAACAAAACACACAGAGATTTCGTTATATTTTATAAAAGTGCTACGATATTTCTGTGGTTTTCATGGGCAACCGCGTATGTCTTAAAACAAATTGTTCAGGAAAGCCGAAAACCCATTCTAGATCAAACTATGGGCTAGGTATTGCACATTTTAAACTTTGTCATTACGTTACAAAACGGAATTAATCCATCTTTTTTCAAAAAAATATAAAGAGCGTTCGAAATTAGGCAATATGGCATCAACATCTAAAAATCAAAAAAATGGACACACGCGGTTGCCCATGAAAACCACAGATTTTTCATTTGCTCTTTTGCAAGCCTTATATTGAACTCCGCTATTTGATTAACATTAAGAAAAATTGTAAAAAGCCACAAAATAAAATATCGATTCAAAAATATTTAAATTTATTTTGTATTTTTATGACAGCTATGAAAGGTGCTGTATCATAATATGATTGCTTCTAAATTTATTATGATTAACATGACAATAATTTGATTACTTCTTAACTTAGTATGATTAAGAGGATAATAATATGATTAAGGGAAAAATATTATGATGACATATTACGAGTATATTGAGTCATAATATGTTTCAATAATAATCTTAATATGGTGACTACAATCATAATTCTTATCATAATATGTTGCTCTTAGAATATGTTTACCACAACCATGTTTTTTCTTTGCGTGTAGCTTTACATTTAGTCAAGCATAGAAAGTATTTGCACAAAATGAGCCTAAGATTAATAGACAGCTTTTTGTAAAAGTGCTTATATGTCAATTTCAAACCCTTGTAATGCTTGAGGTTTTGGCTGAATTTGTCGCCTGTCTGTTGTTGTAGAAACTAAAGTCAAAATTGAAAAATCTAATTTCTTGGAATTGTTAAACCCTTTTTTGAGAGTGCTGATCGACTTACTTTCTTAATCTATCTAACGATGTCTGTCTGGTAAACCTATTCCAATTGCCAGAAGGTTAAAACCTTATAAAAATGATAATTAGTATTGTGGTTATTTTTGTGGAACTGTTTATGGTTTTTAATCCAAATTTTGATATTTTTATATTAGGCTAAAGTTCATCAAATTAAATTTTTTATTAAATTATTTTTATGAAGAAAGGAATTGTACAACAAGAAATTAATTAAAATTTATTGATAATTTTTCATTCTTGACTGCCGCGCGGCTGTTTCAATTGCAACCACACAATCTCTTTAGAGGGTTTTGCCGTTAAACACTCACAGCTATCGGCGACTGCTGGCAGTCAATAGTCAAACATCAATCTTTAATAACAATTGTATTTAACCTTTGCTAGATCGAAAAAATTCCTTTTTTTATAAAAATAATTTAATGAAAACTAAATTTGATGAACTTTAGTGAAAATCGTTCCATAATTTCATACAACCCATTAAACTTCATTCCGGAATAGGGTCCCATCTTATTATGTTGGTATTTAGGTTAAATTTGTTCAAAAACTGTATTATTGTCAACTAAATCACCTAGTAAAGTTTTATGCGAATCTTATTAACATATATCAGGGGCCTGATACTGGCAGTCGTGATCGAGTAATTTCTCGATTCGAAAGCAATTTAATATCTAATTATTTGAGTCAATACTGAACGAATCGAAATTATTTTTTCATTGTTGTAAAGCATTAATTTGAGTTTCACAATACTGAAAAAATAATTTCTATTCGTTCAAAAATAAAATTGCTTTCGAATCGAGAAAGTACTCGATCATGACTCCTAGAATTAGGCCCCTGGACAATGTTCGGCACAAAGAAATCTTATCTGAATCTTATAATTTTATTTTGCCGGGGCCATGATTGCCCATGAGTCCCAAATAGGGTAAACTAACTAAAGTGAATCTATATACTGTAGAGTAGGGTATCACAAGGTTGGGCTTGAACGACTATACTTTCCTACTTCTTTTAAATGATTTTATTGTTTCATTTAAACATTAAACATTTAAGCTTTCAGTTATTTTCTTTTTAAATATACATATAGACTTTTTTATGCCAATCTCTTAAGAAACTTAAGAAATCTCTTTTGCGGATTTAAAAATAAAAGGACCCTTCATTTTGTTCTTAAGCCTTTCCTTTTTTTCAATTTGAAATTTTTCAATAACATTTCTTAGTTATTCATTTCCTTAAGATGCTGTTCTAATGATGGCGCCAGGCTTTAACTAGAGTCAAATTTTAATCCTGGTTTTGTAACCAAAAATAAAAAAAAATAGCAAAAGAAATTTGCAACTTTGTAAATTTAACAAAAACTCTACTATTCAAAACTCTACAGGTAGAAACAGAAAATTCAAACCACTACTAACTGACACTTGTAAAAATTATTTTGAGAGAAATAAAAACTGTTAAATGTAAACAACAGCAGGATCAGCCCGCTTTTTGTAGACGTCTGTCTTAAAGGGAGTGAGTGTGGGTTAATTCCAATATGTCCTCATCATTTGGCAACAACATTGAGGCTTAAAAAGGAGTGACTAAAAAAACAGCAACGTTCGTACAAGACAGGAAAAGAAAAACAATTAGGTGCGAAATTTTAATAGTTTCGTTCAAATGACAGTTGGATAAGAATTAAGAAAAAAGAAAACATATACACACACAAGATGACAAGAAAAGGATCATATCCTTTTTGTTCGAAAGGTACAAAGTGACTTGGCATTTTTTTTCATTAGTTGCTTAATGAAAAACATTTTTTTTTCTGCTGCTGTTCGAAGTTGGAAAATGATGTTATCTGATGAAAATATTTTGAAACTATTAAGGCTGAAAAAAGTAAAAAATAATGAACTAGCTGGCAGTGGAAGCTTGAAAAAAGATGATTAATAGCAAAACAATTACAAGCGGCTTTTTTCTCACTTTTTTTAGCTCTTTGTCGCTTTTATTTGTTCTGCACATGGTATTTTTTTTCTTTTAAGGATATTTTCCAAACAACTGTTGTGTAATTTTTGAATGACTTTTAATCTATTTGATTCAATAGTGAAAATCTTAGTTTAATTTCCCGCAGTTTTTCCTTAAGGATGCGAAAATACTTTTAATTAATCAATATGCAAGAGCTTCTCCTGCAAAACTCAATTTGCCGACATAGCATGTTTTGGAATTGAGCAATAGAGCTTAGAAGTTTTTTTATTTGTTGTAGAATAAATTTAAACGTAAGATCTTAAACAATTAAGATTCTGTTTAATTCAAATAGTAACACTATTTTGCAACATTATTCGTCTTTTTAATGATCTCATTTTAAAAACTTTTTACAACAAAATAATTCGTTTACTTTATTATTAAAATTTTTATTATTTTCCATAACAAAAGATTAATTCTCAGCATGTAACCAAATTATTTCAAATATGTATTTCTTTAAATGTGTTTAATTTGATAGCCACAAGCGATATTTTATTACAACAAACACTTGAAATAATTCTCTTTTGTATTAATTATTTTTAGAAAAATTCTTTTATTCTCTTTTCCAAACCAAAAAGGATACCTACTGTTTTTCGCTGTGTGTCATAATTATTTCAGTCATTGATTAAAATCGATTTTGAATGAAATGTCAGTTGTTTGTAGCATACGGACACGTGTCATATTGTATTTAATGGAAAAGTGTTGAATTTAAGAAAACTACATTCGGTGATTGACTTGATAAAATTATTGTTCAAAACTATTGATATTGAAATTATGTTCGTATTTGTGATCATTAGCATGCCACAGTAAGTGTGTGGTACTTTAGTTATGCGCTTATGCTGCCACACTTTTTGTATTATAATTTGATCTTAAAGTGGCCCCACAGAGTGTGGCTAATAAAAGAGGAATGTTTAGAGTGAAACTAATAAAATTTGACATATGTATGCCCAACCGTTGTAGGGGAAATACAAAGTGGATGGATTATGGTTTATTATGGACTTCAAATGTACTAAAATTTTATGTGTTAATATTGTGGTCACTTTGGATCAGGCTCGTGGTTTTGACAGCTGCCATAGACAAAAATAATAAGTTTTTTTTTTAAATCCTTTGCAAACATTTTTTAATTAGAGTGACAATTTACAAACCCATCAAGAACAAATAGATGGTTCTTTAAAGTTATTTCTTAACAAGTCAAGTAACTTTAATTAAACAAGTTGAATATAACAGGAGCCGGATTTATATGCGTTTCTTATTGCAAAAAATTCACATAAAATAATTAAAAAAATTACCAGAATCGGAACAAGTTATTTTAAAAAAAATTAACCAAACTAATCCATACACAACAGTTCACTGAGTTTCCAAAGAAAATTTCGCTAGTAAAAAAGTGCAGGAAAAATTCAACTTGTTCTCGATAAAATAAATGACATGTTGCTAGAAGCTCTAATAGGAGTGATGTATTTGTATTAAATATAAGTACGTTAACTAAAATAAAAAAAATTACATGTTTGCTTTCTGATACCACCTGTAGCAATTTCTGGTGACAAAACAGATCGTAGTGTAGAGGATAAAGAATTAGACCCATTTCCCGATGAATATTTCTGACAAACGTTTTTGTTTATTAAAAATTACAAAAATAACAACTGGAATGAGTTGTTATAGAATACGTCGACCTAACTGTATTATAGTCGGGGCTGTGGAGTCGTCAAACAACAGTTTTAACTACGACCCCAACCGTTGAAATGTTTAAGGTTCGACTCCAACTACGACTACAAGTACAACTCCGACTCCTACTCTAACCTTGATGCTTAAAGTATATGAGACCGATCCTTATTTGACTTAAAACTCGTTTTCTTTAGTGCAGTACCTTTAAATGGAAAAATAAAGCAAGATAACAATTCTGTAAAAATTTCAAATCGATATTTTTATTCTACGCATTGAGCTTTAATATGGTTTTTTACATATGTAAAGTTGTGGAGTCGGAGTCGCAAGATTTTGTGGATACTTAGACTCCGTCTCCGGTATAAAAACCTCAACTCCGACTACGACAAGTTCCGACTATGACAAGTTCCGTTAACAAAAAGCACTGTAGAATGGCCCGTGTAGTAAAAATAATTTTATCTTAGTAGTTTTTAAAAAACCCCTTGTCTGCTTTTGTACTTTTCTAAATCAAATCGTTCCTAAAATGGACAACTCTACTAAATTTACCAACCCTGAAGTCAATTAAAAAATTCTCTCTTTGTTCTGTCTACGTCTAACTGCCCGTCTATACCAGAGAAAATGTACGTTAAGCAAACGAATTACGTTTATTATAATATTTTCGTTGGCTCAACGAATTATTCGTTAATAAAATGAAAATTTAGGTATTATTTTCGTTTGGGCCAACGAAAATGTTTTAATAAACGTAATTTCGTTTGCTTTACGTACATTTTCATTGAATTTTTGGTTTAGTGTATGATTTCCTTGTGATTCAAATTTAGATAGTACAGTCTATCTTCTGTCATTGTTGATCTGAGCCTTGTTTTTATTCGACGAAGGGTAGAAAATGACCTCTCGCTCGTACCTGACGAGCATTAAAACGAAAATTTGAAATATTATTTTTAGATTTGGGTAGATATCTTCATCACAGTTTATTAAAGCATCTACAACGTTATCTGATAGATTTTCAGATATTTTCCATGTTTTTTGCCAATGCAACAGTTCAGGCTCATGTTTAGATGTTAGTAGGTGTTTATCTCTTTAATCAAACATAATCAGCTTATCAGCTAGTTGTAATTTTAAAAGTTTTGTATCTGTATATGACTTGATTACACTTTGAGGTAGAAGTTTAGAAATGTTCAATACATTTAGGATATCTATTGGGAAAGGTGTTTTGAGATCTTCTAAAATAAATTCAATAAGACGAGTCTAACCTACAACTCGGTAGTAATCTTCAACATTTTGGATGTGATTATTTCGTTCAAATCTTGTCTTTTCGATTGGAACCTCGATTTGAACGCAAATAACTTTAACTTTTTCAAAATTGCTTTAATTTGTTCTTTGGCTTTATTTCTTTTCTCTTCCAGGCACATGATTAAAGTTTTGATAAAGCTTGATCCTTTTTGAAGATCTATATCGTGCTTTTGTAAAGTGATACTAAGCGGCTGTGTTGCAATAAGTATCACACTTAATATGTACATATATTCCGCAAATAAATTCAAAAGTACTTAGTGACTTCCTTAATAATAAGGCTTTTGATGAAGTATCTCTACCTTTCCACTCAGATATTTTTTCCAAAGCTATATGATGTACAATTGTTGCAAAGTGTAAAATTGAGTGGTGACGGTCCACCCATCTTGTCTCGCATAATGTTGAGAGTTTGACTCCCAAATATTTTGCTAAAACTGCGTTTCGCTTGGGATGATTATATCTAAAAAATTTTGTCGTTTCTTTAACAAATGACACAACTTTTTGTATTAATGACACTTTATTGCTTTTAGAAATTGAGTTGTTTGATTTATGGGAATAGCAAGGCGTTTGTTTCGCATTTGTCGCGGTTTCCAGAATTTTTATCAGCTTCATTTTCTGCTGACATCAGAGGACACCCATCTGTTCCAACTACTTCACAATTTTTTGTCAAAGTCTTAAGAACTATTGATGATAGTGCCTCCGCATCAATTGACACATCCACGTCATTATTAATATCCTTTGAAGCCTCTTCAAATGCGTTTACAACAAAGCCAATAAATTCTTCTCTAACAACTTTTTGTTGTATGTTGAAATATCTTAAAGACAAGGAAATCTGGCTTTTCCCCGACAAATCCGTGCTTTCGTCAAAAATTATCAAATAGTATTTTGATTCATATAAAACACATATACAATAAATATTGCATATACTAAGGCTTATTAATAACTCAACCGCACGCATTTTCAAGTTAAATGTTTACTCTTTGGATATTGATGGCACCTGCTGGGACTGAATGTAGAATAATAAGTATTTGAATACAGTAAACTAGATGTTTCGTTGGAAATATCTAATAAACAACTATTAGGATTAAGATTTGGATACTTATTGAAAATTTCGTCAGAGATTCAAAAAAAAAAAAAAAAAAAAAAAAAAAAAAAAAAAAACTTGCTGGGATTTCCAAAAATTTTGTACATTTAAAAAAAATATTATTGTTGGGAATTCTTGTGTTATCGAAATAAACAAAACATTTTTTTATAACTTAGGGGGGGAGGTTTCCTATTGCACCCCCCCCCACCTGAATCCGCGCCTGCCTCTCCACTAATGTGGTGTGGGTATAATTATCAAAACAAATTGTCCAAATTATTACCCAAACTAAAATTGTAGGGAGACGATCGAGCAGAATAAGAGAATTATCATAAATTACTGCCGTACCTAAGCAAAAGCAGCAGGCGTTTTTTTAGTTGTCACAAATTGTCATGCCCATACAATTTGTATGAGGCATCCATAATTAGCGCGGCGTCAACGCTTTGAAATTGAAACAGTGAAGTTGACTGCTATTCTTAATAAATAATGCCAAGTTAGCTAATTTTTGGTCAATCTAGCGGCTTTATCTTCTTTTTTTTTATTTTTAATATGTGGGTGCTATTAAACAAGAGAGTTGAAACTACTGTTCGTGACACAACATTAACGCCCTTGTTAATGTATGGCATAGCAGCGTAAAAGCTAAGCGAAAGAAAACGATTCGCCTTCCGCTCTTGTTATTGTAGGGTTGTTAGAAACATTCGAGAATGAAAAGGTCAACAAGATGAGAGAGGTCTTCTGAGTGCTGTTTAATTCTCAAAATTTTATTACAACTATAATTATATGATCGCTGAAATCCGAACATGGATTAACAAATAAAGAAGGAAAAGTTTGTTGCTCACTACTAATTGAAGAGCATAAAAATTTGTATGCTCTATTTAAAAAGCTATTTACAAAAGTGGCAGGGGTTTTTTAGTTGTCAAGAATTGTCATGCCCATACAATTTGTATGGACTTCAAACATAAGAAACATCAAAGCTAAAGAAAAACACGTATTTATCTCTTTATCTGCCAAATTAATCGCCCTTATTCTATTCCTAAATTCAACCTGTTGCTTGGCAAAACAAAAGTGACTCATATTGTTGCATGATGTCAACGATTAAAATTGTTCAAAACTTAAATAGTTTTCATTATGATTATTTATAAACATTCACATTTTTTCCTCTGGTTCTTGATAAATATTTTATAACAAACGTACCACATACGTAACGCCAAAACCACTACAAAGCTCAAATAGAAATGTTACATTAATAATTTCGAATGAAGAATTTTATGCTTGTTTAATTTTTCTATTAAAGCAAAATTATTTTCAACAAAAAAGGTGCATTTGGTTTAAGACTAATTTAACATTAAACACGTTGCAAGTTAAAAGACTATTGCCACAAGTTTCATACAATGTTGTTTTAACAACATTGTGTTGTTAAAGCGACACATACATTCATATAAAAAAAACGTAGCTTAACATTTTTTCAGCTGTTTGTTAGAATGTTGCTGTGTTAAATGCGATTAATTGTAAAATTATATTGTAGTCCTAAATATGAGCGGAAAGAAAAATGAATAAATGAATTGTTAAGTTAAGTAAGTTTGTTTTGTTTTAATTTTATAATCGTAAAAATGTTCCTTTTTGTGTTTTCCTATTTCAGTTCTTATCGTTTAAAACCATTTTTATTAGACTTTTGTTGTTGTTTTATTTTAATAGAATTTGTACTTATTTTACGCTTTCTTCTTAATGGACTGTGCAAGTCAAATGAACTATTTTAGTTAAGCAATAACGACTTTTGAAAAGCCCTTCTTTGTATAACCTACACAGCCTGAATTTTCGTACCCATAAATCTCTAATTTTTAACCATTAATCAGTGTTGCCAATTTAGCCATTTAATGGCTGGATTTAGCCATTTTTCCCCTTGTTAAAAAATGAGTTTTGCCATTAGCCATTTTTTTTTTAGCAATTTTTTTACTTGTTTAGCCATAAAAATTTGTTTGCCGTTTTTCTTATAAAAAAGTAATTTTTATGTACTTATAACAATTTATAAAATTGCTTAAAGTAAAAAAACATTTTTAACAATTAAAACGCCTTTTATTTAAATCACAAAATTTACAAATGTTGAAAATCGATATAAACGATGATGATGACATCAAATAAAGGAACAGTATTCTAATACTCAATTTATAAAATGGATCAACAATAACAATACTGTTTTGCCTCTGTTTGCAAGTATTTCAATATAGCGATGCAGGCGGCAACAAATTGTTTTTTAGAAATTTCCGAATTTTTTATAAAGTTGCTCTCACTTCCATGGTCTTATGCTGAAATAGAGAGGGTATTTTGCCAAGACACCATCGGTAAAAGTAATTTAAGAAATAGGTTACTTTAAGCAACCGGTAATTCGGTTTTATCAATACGGAAAATATTTTTACTATTTTTTTTATTTCAGATCTGGACTCAAAAGGTTGGGTTAATGTTGTTATGATTATGATTCACCTTCAAAATATTAAACACTTATAGTCATAAGTGACTCCTATGAGGTGTACAAAAACGACATCGAATTTATCGATGATTTAATTTTTTAAATACTAAAATATTTAATTTACGTTTATTCTTATGTAATAAATTGAACTCGATTTACAATTTCATTGTAACAAATTTTTAATGAGTTATTTTTGCTTTTTTACTGAATTTTAATGTGTTTTAATAAAAACAATTTTCAGCAATTTTTTCCGTAAATTTGGCCATTTTTGGTCACCAAGTTTTGGCAACACTGTCATTTATCCTCGTCCATGTGCACACGATGCACACTTTTTTATTCGTATTTTATCTTTTTTTATTTTAATGTTTGACATTCTATAAGATATCATAATGAAATTTGGCAGGTTGGAGTGGACTTAAAACATCAACATTTTAGATTAAGATATTATTAATAAAGAAGAATAATTAAGATATAACCCAATTCCAAATCCCGGGAAAATACCTTTACATAAATAGTTTTTTTTTTTTTAAAAAATATCAATATCAAATATCAAAATCGGTATGTTGAATTGTTAGAATTTTTGCTAAAATTAATTTTTTTTTTGCTTGAAAACATTGATTTTTTTTTTGGATTAGGCATGTGACAGTTACAAACGTCAAATTGGCTAAAACTTGCTTCTTGAAACATACTCATAATGTTTTCTGTCGAAAAATATAAACATTTTTATATATTTGCGGAAACAAATTTTTTTTTTATCAGCGAAAGAACAAAGTCGTCTTTGGGTGAAATAATTAAAATGAATATTCATATACATATATTACATTTATATGCATATACATTCGCCTCGTATATACCACTATACTTATAAAAAAATGCATAAGTATTTAATAATACCTCGCATATTTTCGTGATAAGGTTTCTACATTATCAACTCTACAGCAGGTTCAACTCGAACCCGAAATGTTCAATAACTTTAATAATAAGTTCGCAGGTGCCCGTGCAAGAGAACTGTTTTTCTTTTCTTACGAAAACAATAAATTGAGGTAATTTTTTCTTTTCACCCACTTACAACTACAATTCGAATCAGAAAAGAAGCCAACCAATTGTAGGGAAATGTAAGGAAAGATAAGCTCACTGTTTATTGTTGGTGTTTTGTTTAAGCTTTGATATTGTTAAAAGTAGAATTTTAAGAGTTTATAATTCGTATTCGCTTTACAGTTTTATTTGTATAATATTTTTAGCTTTTCTAAAATCTTTGGAAAAGAAATTTCAGTATATTTATCGAAAATGGAAATTCAGAATTAAGCAAGTCATAAGGAAATCTTATTAATAATTGAGCTGGTTCTAGACTAGACCACTAGAATATTTTTTAAATAAAAAAAAAAAATATTGTTTAAATATTCTAAAGCTTATTTTTTTTTTTGTTTTTTAAATAACAATAAGAACAAAAAATTTATTTTTTTTACTCAAATAAAAATAAAAGTAAATTAAATCTGCTATTCATTCGGTTGGAAAATTGCCTCCAAGCATTCCATTATTGATTCTGTATTGTCTCTGTCCTGTAGCCAGACAGATGGACATGTCTAAATCGACTTGGAATTACTTTAGGAGCTGGAATATGTATACCTTATGGGGTCTGAGATGAATAATAAAAAAATTTCACACGAAATGACAAACTTCAAATACCCTCATTTACCCTCTCTCTACCACCACTAGTGGAGGGTATAAAAATGTTGCGAGTAATTTCATTCAAATCAAAAAAGTTTTCTACAGACATATGTTACAAAAGTACATATGGGGTTAAAGAGGACACTTTGAGCTTTCTGAAGATATTAACATTTCGTTGACCCATTTTGAACCTAACAAGTTCTATTCCTTTAAAATTCTGATGTAACTTAAATACACACTCAAACGAAAAATCAATCCATTCGTTCTCAAATCAACTCGAAGCGGTATTAATAGTACGGTGGGTACGGATTTTCTTGAATTAAGTACAGGGTGATTCAAGTACAAACTTTCAATTGCGAAATCCCGAATTCGTACTTTAAATAATCCGAAAATGAGATTGATTTAAGTGAAACTAAGATTGAACCAATCTCAAAATGCGCTTGATTCAAATATTACGAATATTTCGATATGATTTTTACTTTAAAAACTTATGTGCTGTTTTCACAACACAAGTGACTGAACGTGTAGTAAAATTTATATGAAAAACACCCAAAAAACTGAGTGCTTATTATATAAATTTGATAAGACGTTCAATCAGTTGTGTTGTAAAAACAGCACATTAATGTACATATATAACTGAAAATATAAACTAAATGAGAAGCAAGAGTTCTCAATTTTACTTTTTAAACATGAAAATAATGTGTTTTCGTCTTGTTTTGTTGCTTCTACACAAAACAAGCAAATCGTTTATTAACTACTTGTTTGGTGTTGTTGTAGTAACTGCAACAAACTTTCATAAGTTAAATGAGATTAAAATGCTCGTTGGCACTACCAACGAAAAGTTTAATCTATTTTTTTTTACTTGGTTTAAGAATTTGTACTTATTTTATGAAATTCCGGGATTGATGTTTTAAAATTAATCCCATTTAGGATGGTTTTAACTACGTTTTAGTGTTAATCGTACTTGAATTTTTGAGGACGACTTGTACATAAAGTAGGTAAAAAGACAACCTATCCTGAGTGTTTTGCTTTCTGTGTAGAGCCTGGGAAAATATTAAATAATACATCAGGTCTAAATGGCACACTGATACAACAACCAGTTTTTAAAGACTGCTTTCCCTCCAATATAACAAAACAATTTCAACCCATTATTGATAATAGTTTGCGAGAAACCAAACATTTTATTCTAATAATATTTACAAATATTAAATTTTTTTTAAAAAATAACATAAAGCAAGCCAGAGCTACCATGAGTTTGATCCAGTTTTTTGTATACCGTAGTTCTAAAATGTTTGCTATCGAATGGCATTAAAATTTTTGAAATCGGCAAACACAAATAATTGGACTTTTGGCCGAAGAAATTAAATATTCAGCCACTGTGCGTCGCAGTTATAAAAATAGCCCCTTATATAAACCGAAGTCACCTATTTTACAGAGCACTATTAACACTGTCGATTTATACGGCCTTTTGCCATTAGTAAGGGTTAATTGTTTTTGGAAAAAAGCATGCTACCCCTTTAGTGACCAAAACTTTTTTAAGTCACGAACACCAAATTGCAATTTTTAAATAAAATGTCACAATTTGTTGTAATATTGAAAATTCGTTAGCTCATTATTGCTTTGACCTACCGACCTTTTTTTTAAAAATTGAGTTAGGTATTGGGAATATACATTGTAAATACAGTACTTTACGTTTATAGTCACTACCGCTTATAGTCATATTAGCGATATAGTCCATTTTATCCACAATCCATCCAAAGAAAGAATTAATTAAATCGTTCATTTTTGTCATCAACTCTCTACTCGTAAAAAATTTGTTTTTGCCGTTGGTATCAGTTATGAAATATCTTGTTATTATTTTAACTATTTTTTATACAGTATGCAACTCTGTTGCGAAACCATAAGCCTGATGTCGGTGTAATTTATATGAATTTTTTATTTTCTTTATTCACATAACTTGATTTTATTCGAATTCGGTTATGCATATGTCTCATAGTGATATATATATGTGAATTAGCCTTATAGTCACATTAGCGACATAGTCCACGTTATAGTTGCAACTAAAGGATGTGACTATAAGCGAAAAGTACTGTACCCCCTTTTTGAATCCAAAACCGGTTTCACCAAATTTTTTATGGCTTCTGGGATAATAAGCATTCATTTTGCTCCATATCAACTATTTTAAAGTTTATTAAGTATTGTTTTGTTCTACACGCCACTGTTTAGCGAATGCAGAAAACAATCATTTTCACGTTCAATAAAATGCTATTAACTTCTATGTTCGTTAATGAGCGTTCAACAAAATGTTAATTTTTCTTCAAAGCATATGCCAGAAACAGTAATGAAAATACAAAAATATCTACCGCGCATATTTTTAAAAAACTTCATGTAAATCTTTATTATTGTTTTTCTCCACTTTGACTTTTTGGCATATGCGCCAAACCAATAGTGAGCTGACGAATAAGCAATCTCGCTAAACATGAGTGATAGTGATGTTAAAAAATTTTGCAATAAGAAAATATATTTTAATTTAAAAAAAAAAAAACACTTCAGTTTATTGCATTTTCTTTTTTTTTTCACTCAGTTGAGTGCAAGTTAAAATTTTACAAAAAAATTTAAAAACACAAAAAACTTGTTTTTTTACGAGTAAAGTTTATAAATGATCAAGTTAAGAGAAATTCTTTTCTTTTTTGTTCCCAAATAATAGTTTTGGCACAATAACGCCCATACCATATGAGTTACACAGAAAAAATTCTAGCCAATTTTTTTTTTAAATCCAAACATTAACCAAAAATAAAATCAGTTTTAATTAAAAATTTAATCAAGTGAATTAGACATTTATTTACAATAAAAATTCTTAAAGTGAAAATGTTTGCGAATTGCTTTCAATTTGAAATAAAAGAACTTGGGGTTTATTTAAAGGAAATAAAACAATTCGTTTTTATAACATAAACATAGCAATATATAAAGACCGTTCCAAACCTTTTCGACTAACTTATTTATTTGAAATATTAAAAGTAGTGCAACAATTATAACAAGAATGTTACAAGGTTTATTTTCTTTTTTTTTATCATCATAATTGCATGACACATGAGGTCGAATCGCTCGGATTTATGACTCGTGACAACATGCAATGCGAATTAAAAAATTCTTGAGGAAAATAATAAAAAGTCCAAGAAAAAATTAAAGAATAAAATGTTTAACCCTAGAGTACGAACCATATTTTACGTACGTTGTAACTAATGATCGTCGATTCGACGATGTATTTTTTAACTGCCTATAACTGTGGCTTAAAAGCAAATATACTTTTTCAATAAATGTTATTATTAATTATGGCACCTAATAAGTTTATATAAGAAAATAATTTTATTTTAATTCATATAGATAAACGAAATATTTAATTTTAGAACTTTTTTATTTTATGTTGCACATATTTTTGGAATCATAAAAAATTACCTATAAAATATTGTTAGGAAAACTGAAAAACTAAAAAAGAATCAAAACTTAAAAAAGACATTTTTGTCTTTAAAAAAAATAAAAAAATTTTTTTTTTAAATAACACTTTGAGCCAGAGTCACAAAGTTAAACTTTGTGCTCTCCGCATATGGGTTTTTCGCATATATCACTTTTTGATTTTGACATTCGTCATTTTTTCGTATGGGCATGATCTACACATACTTCATTTGTGTTCGTTTTTATTTTCTCCTAAGCTGGACATTGGTGCCACTATTGTTTGAAGTAACAACATTTGCAATATTTGCTCACAAAGTTGAAAAATAAAAGTCACGTTAATACTAACCATCGACGATTCGACGAGTACAAAACCAATAAAAGCAATGTTCCAGCAACGCAATTCAAAAAACACAATTACACACAGCAAAAGTAAATCATCTACTAACAGCATACAAAATTTGAGAGTGTTAGACACACCCATTTAAAAGTAAATTAATTAAAAGGAAGCGATGCTCGTCGAAACGTCGATCATTAGTACTCTAGGGTTAAAAGCATTTATGTCTTTTGTTTTATAACACAGGTCTATTTAAAAGGCAAGAAAATGGATTTATGTTCCTGAATTCTCGTTAAAAAAAAACCAACTAAAGTTGCTTTTGATAATCTTAGATTTAAATCAAATAAATTATGATAATGTTTTTAAAATGTTGGAATGTTAAAAAAGATCTTATCTGAAGAGTGAAATCTTTAAGTTGATGATAATTTGATAAATTTGTCCAGTTACTGAAGTCGAAAAATGTCCATTAACTCGTGTTTAAGACTTGGCTTTATTTTTTTTTTTTAAATTAAGACAAATTAGCGTTTTTATTTATAATAAAAATCAACACTTTTAAATTATAATTTTCAAGCTTTTGGCTCTTTTTTTACCAGTGAAAGAGCCTTTAAATTTCCCTTAGTTTAATTTATGATTATCTTAAAATTTCAAAGCTAATTTATAAAAATTCTTTATAAAAAACTTATTTTCTTTGTCGGTTAATCTGAATTACGACTAAAATTTTAAATGAGTATGTCTAAAATGGTTTTACATAAATTTTCACACACTAATTTTCAAATGAAACAAAGAAAATTAAATAGATCTTAGAATTTAAATTCAACATAATTTTTCATATCTGTTTCTTTAGGTTGTTTTGAAGGGAGTTTTTCTTATCAGTTTTTGAATATAGTGTACAAAAATCACTCAACCTAAAATTTAACCAAAAAGTTTATGATTTTGGTTAAAAAAAAAAAAATATATAAACAAGAAAGCAAATAAAGTCAGACAAACCCGAAAAGATGATACCTTACACCACAGTATTTAGAGAAAGATTTTCAAGAGTGGACACTATTTGGGACAAATAGGCAATCATGGACCTGCCAGAATAAGATTATGTTATGAGCTTAAGACCCATATAACTGTTCTTTGTGTTGGATATTACACACACTCGTAGAAAAATACATCTTCATATTGATGATTCCCTAACATCAGAATTGTGACATCAATTTTATTACTTTTTTTTTTTTTTTTGATTTTGCTTAAAACTAAAAGTTTTTGGCGAACTATTTAAGTTATAATGCCAGGGTATCACACAATTTTTGGAGCTTCAACCGCAAAACCTCGTTCGACCTAAACCTTCGTATAGGAAGGCGAGAGCTTCCAGAATCCGCTCCAGAGTATTTTGGTCTCCACCAGTAAACTTCTGAGTTATTTCCTTGGTACTCCACCAGTAAAACGTCTGAGTTATATATGGTTCTCCACCAGTCACGTTGATTTAATTAAGACAACACATTAAAACATTGAGGTTAAAAACGATTGCATATAGTTAATGTGGAAACCGCAAAAACTGTAACTCGGTACAGTTATACGACGCCGAACCACTAACCAATGCGGGTTAACACCGCAAAACGCACGAAAAGCAGACAAACAAGAACGACCTGTTTGTCCTTAAAAAATAATGACAAAAAGCGCGAGCTGCTTCTCCACTCAGAGCAGTTTTACGAGTGTCAATTTTATTACAAATGGCATGAATGAGGCAAAAAGTGACATCAATCCAATGACGAACGTCATCATAAAACTTTGTTATAGTTTTTGCGTCATCTATTCTATGACTTCAGTGACATCAATTCGATGCCATAGTTTGTGTATAATTACTATATTTTCATGTTCAAATAGTAAAATAAAAAGCAAAAACTCCCATATTCTCTTTGTTTAAATTATTTAGTTAAATAAATCAAATTTTCAAAGTTGAATGATAACGAACCCGATATCGGGCATGCTGCTGGTGTCTTATAATTGATAGTTCCTCTGTAAACAAGAAGGCGGAATACAACAAATGTGAAACAAACATGTGTAACGGGTAAGTAAAAACCAAATTATATTCTCTGACATAGACTTAAGTCAATTCCAATGAACCAATTTAATGACAGTTTCTTTCATTGCTGGCTTCAACCAGACGTGCACTTTTCATAGAATTACCTATAATTGTTTTTAGAATGTCAGGTTCAGCGCCCTCACTGCTTCTGGTATATTCGCCTTAGGCCATTGAATGGTTCTTAACTTATTTAAATCGGCCCATTTAGCATCAGAAAAAAAGCGATATTATTCGATCGCCAAAAAATAACAGCCATTGGACGAGCTGTAGTTTTATCTTGTTGATTCCAGAATTCGGAATGTTCCCTTCCTTGGGCCTTAAACAATTTTCAATCATTCTCCGGTATTGAATGCCATTCACATCAACCGCAACTTATTCGTTGTTTTTGAAAATGTATGTTTCAATGATCGTTTCTAAAGTTATTCCACGCCAGACTGTGCATCCCAGTGTGGATTTTGTTTATTTACGTGACCGTTCAGGTGGAAATGGCCCTGATCGTTTGTTATTCGATATGATTTTTGTGTCTGAATAATCGAATGCTGATTATTCGATATGATTTTTGCTTCTGAATAATCGAATGCTGATGTTGATGTTCAAAATAAAACTGAACAACTTTGGTGCTTTATTCTGTTCTGAGTCTTTCCATTATAAATTTCCAAAGTTTTTCAAGTGTTTGTCGCCAAATTTTGTGCCAATACAAACATACATTAAGACCTCAGCGGGAAAACTCAGAAGACCTTCTTACTTCTATAAGAAGGGTAAAGAGAAGGAGTAATTTTTTTTTGTTTTGTTTTTTTTTTTTGCCAAAGCCATTCTTATTTAACTGTGAAAGAAGCGAGAGCAGAGCTAATAGCCTTCTAAAAGGTCTTCGGAGTCTTTCTTTTTCCCGCTGTGAAGTTACGGCATTAAAAGCTTTTTTCGGCAGTGGTATTTGTATGGGATGACGATAAAATATGGTAGAATGATACAAATTTCATTAAATTGTTTTCAGGCTACATTTAATCGAAATACCAACAGAATAAGATGTTTTAAGAGCACAAACAATTTTTTAATAAACGCTTGTTAAATTTTATAAACGTTAATGAATACGAGGGTTAGTTCTTATGACAATTTTAAAGGCACATGCCGAATTTCCTTAAACAATCTCTAAAAATGCGAACGGTAATTGGCGTTCCAGGTTTACATGGTGGGTTTTAAAACGAACTGTACATTTGTAACATTTCATAGGTGGAGATTTAACAAAAGATTTAAAAAAAAATCTGAAAGTTAACGTTTCAAAAAAAGTCTTCATAATACGATTACCGAACTTTAAAATGGCTGTTCTCTTTTATCCATGATATGAGTGTTGGCTTATTAAGTGGTCCTTCGCATCGATTGGGCTAGAGAATAATCTGGCAACACTCTCACGTCAATAGCACTGCTATACAAATTAAAAATTTTTAAGAGCTTCTCCTGCAGTACATTCTTTTTATACATAATAAGTTTGAGACACTAATCTTGTTTTGAGTGGCACGGTTAGTTTTCGTGATATTTTTTTTTTTTTTTTTTAATTGAACTCCCTGTGTTTTAAGAAGTTTGGTAAAGTCTTTAATTCGAAAGCGTAAAAGCAGTCTGTGTTTCGAAACACAGGTGTTATAAAAACTTTAACTTTAAACTCGGTTTAAATTAACTCCCTCGTAAAGTAACCCCTAAGTAGAATATAATTAAAACGGCAATTTACTAATTTAAACACATTTCAGCCAAAAAAAAACAAAAAAATAGGCAGTATTCAACTCAACTGCGACGACTTCATATATTTAAACTCGAATGTGTTTGTTTGTGGTCATTTAGCTTAAGTATCTTTAATTAATGACTCGTATTTAGTTTAACATTAATTTTCTCATTGTTTAAACTTCCCTAACCTCCTCCAATTTTCGGTCACTTCCTCTGTTAAAGTTGTGTTCTTTGGATATTTTTTTATATTCCCAAACAAAAACTCATCACCAAGGCAACCAAAAATATGATATATCATATTTTTTTGTGGGCGTCGTAGAAACATTAAAGGTAATTATTTATCCGATTCATAACTTTTTAAGGATTTTGGCATCGGTTTGTTAGGGCATATTTTTGCATGTTTTGACCTTAAGAGCATATTTTCGCATATTTTATTTTTAAGGGCATATTTTCTTTTTAAGTGCATATTTTAAGGGCATTTTTCAAAAAAAAATTTCTTTTTAAGAATAAAATCGTCAAGTGATAATAAACAATTAAATCCGGCAGCTCTGTTTAAAGAAATATACTCCCTTTTAAGCAACTATTAAATATTTCTAAAAGAAAAAAGCACAGCAATTCTTTTGAATCTGAACGGAATTTGTATGTAACAAAGTGTCTTAAATAAAATTTGTGTTTCTTAGTTGGTAAAGATTAATTTACATTGTATATTTTAATTTACTTAAAAAAATAATGTGAGTAAAGTTCAATACATAAAACCAAAATATTGCTATTATGCTTTTTTCTTTATTTCTTAGAAAATGCCAAAGCAAAAGTTGTCTCAATCAGCAAAACTAAAAAACATTGTAAAAGAGTACTCTGAATTTAAAACGGATGGAACAGTTCTTCTTTGTACCGTCTGCAATAAGTCTGTGTCCTCAGATAGGATTTTTTTTGTGAAACAACACATAGCAAGTGTCAAACATATTCAGTTAAAGGAAAGGCATGCAAATAAAGACAAAACTCAAGTGTTCTTGCTTGAATCTGAGTCTCAATTTTCTAAAGATATTTTGTTTCAACAAAAGTTATGCGAAGCATTTGTGTCTGCTGACATTCCTTTGTACAAGCTTAGAAATGAAAACATAAAAAATTTGTTTGAAACGTTTACGAATTATAAAGTTCCATGTGAATCAACCCTTCGTTCGAAGCACATCAACAGGCTTTACGTAAATTGCATAGAAAATATAAAAAAGGCGTTAAAAAATCAATATATATGGATATCGATTGACGAAACATTGGATGCAAAAGGAAGAAATATAGCAAACGTAATAGTTGGAATATTAAGCTCTAATGAAGAAACCGCAAAAAAAAAATTTTTATTAAACACTGCAATCCTAAAAAAAACTAATCATTCGTCTATCGCAACACTTTTTGATGATTCAATTAAAATTTTGGATGTTAACTTTAATAAAGATATGATTTTACTTTTTGTAACAGACGCGGCTCCATATATGGTTAAAGCTGCAAAAGCCATTAAAACATTTTACCCAAAAATAACACATGTGACATGTTTTGCCCACGGTCTTCATAGAGTTTGTGAAGCTATAAGGGATCATTATGAAAATGTGGACAAAATAATTTCAAATGTTAAAAAAGTGTTTTTAAAAGCACCATGCAGAGTAGAAATATTTAAGGAAATTTATCCGGAACTTTCTCTCCCTCCTGAACCCATAACAACCCGTTGGGGTACATGGCTTGAGGCTGTAAACTACTATGCCATTAATAGTGAAAACATTTTAAACGTTTTAGATAATTTAAAAGATGATGCTCAATCGATAAAAAATGCCAAAGAAGCTTTACGCAAATCTACGACAAAAACTGATTTAGTTTTTATTGCATCTAATTACGGATTTATTGCCAACCACATAAAAAAATTACAAACTTCTGCCATTTCCCTTAATGAACAAATAAAAATACTAAATGATACAATTAAAAATATCGACAATGTACCCGATTGTAACGCTAAATATACTGTTCAAAATAAAATAAAGCAAATTGTAGAAAAAAACAGAGGCTTAGAAACACTACAAAATATTTGTGGTCAGCTAAATGGCTCTAAAGTAACTCCAACTACGGAGTATAATGTAAGCGAAGTTTTGGCTTTTAAATATGCACCAATGAATTCAGCGGATGTAGAAAGAAGTTTTTCTTTTTATAAAAATATTTTTAGAAGCAATAGACAAAATTTTCTTTTTGAGAATTTACGTCAACACGTTGTAATTTATTGCAATTACAACATGAATTCACCTTAAATACATATTTTACAGAGTATGAACTGTATGAACTTTTATACAGAAATAAAAACATAATTTTAATTCATACAAAACACAAAATAACACAATTAACAAGTTAAATTTATGAATTCGCGATACTGTTTATTTTATATTGAATTTTGTATCATTTTTTTTTTGTTTTAATAAAATATTCTATTAAAAAAAACGACTTTTGTTAGAGCAAATTTTTCATGGTTTTAAGGCATATCTTTTGTTTTTTAGAGCATTTATTATGCGCATAAAACCTTTTTTTTAAAGCTTATTTTTGGTTGCCCTGCTCATCACAAACAACGTTTTAAACCTAAAACTCATAGAATAAAAATTTTAAATTCGTATAAAATTTTTGTGGCTTGTGATGATGGAAATTTGTTAGAATAAAAAAATTTAAATACAGAAATTCAGAATAATTTTTTATTATGGTGTTTTTTTTTGTCTACTCAAGTTTTATAGTATTTAATTATTATTTTTGTTTGTTGCTGTAGCATTTTAATGTATTTAATGTGATTCTTATTTGTTTGCTGTTAAATTTACATAATTTAAATAATGAAGTATTAATAGCTAAAATTTAGTTATGATAATTATAAGTTTAAGTTGGAAATACTTTTTTAGGTGGACTATTATTTATGTTTGTTGAGTTTTAAGTCTTGTCTAAATTTGAGACTTAATCATCATTATCTTGTCATTTACTACAGTCGACTTTAACATATTAGTGGAATGAACTACTTCATACAGAGTGTTGTATAGAGACGCTTTTCGAGGGTCTTTAGCAAAACAAAATTTTTATTTAATTTTATTGTTTTTTTTTTTGTTTTTGTTTTGTTTTTAAATGCTTAAATATATCTAATTATGAGTAATAAATTAGTGCCATAATCATGTACATAAATTTGGTTTGTCGCTTCAACAGGTGTCGAATGAAATGAGTGCAGTTAACTATAACTTTTAGATTTTGTTTTTGGTAAAGAGTGCATACACAACAAACAAAATAGAATTTAATCTAATAACACTGTAGTCATCAGTTGATGTGTTCCATATCAAAACGATATTGATGCACTTTTAAAGATTGTTTTACTTGTATTCAATTATAAATGCTTAAATGCAGTAAAGTATTGTATTGTTGTACCAAAAGCCAATCAGTTTTGTCTTATTAAATTCAAAAAATTATGATTTAGATTAAAATAAAACATCTTCATATCTAAAAATTTTGTAAGTATTAGACATCTCAAAAACTTAAATAAATGAAAAATGTAAAATAGTGTGAAAACATTTTTTCACAAATATTTTTTTCTAAGAAAAATTGAAAAGTGATAAAAATAAATACAAAATGTCAAGTGATTTCTTTTAGATTTAAATAAATCATATAAGGGTATGAAGAAGTACAATTATTGTTAACCTTTTAAAAAAATTACAAAAACAGCTGTTAAAAAATTTGGCGCCAAAAATTAAAGCACTCCTAATGCAACAAAAGCTTAAGCCACAACAACACAAAGTTTACAGGAGAAGTTTTTTTTATTATATCTTGTTTAAACAATTAATTCAACCAAATTTTGTATCAAGGTTTGGTGTTGTCCTTTGCACAATAATAATAATACTATTACAATAGATATTTGTTAATGTTTAATATGGAACCATATATTAATAATCTAAAAATATTTCTTAATTAATATAATATGGCATTAACTTTTTTGTGATACAAATATCGGGTGGTTAAATTTTAAGGTCCGATGTTGAATGTGAACTACACCTAGACTTCAAGTTTTTTTTGTGCATTTCATTTGGCATTTCTCAATTTCAGACTAACTCAATTTGAACCATGGAAAGATAAACAATCGAGCAACGCGTTAAAGTTATTCAACAGTTTTATTTATTTATTAACTGATCTAGCGCAACAAGATAAAATCTTATAAATTACAGCGCTAGTGATATTATCAATATAATTTCAAATAAAAATGTAAAATATCAAAGTACATAGATAAAAACATTTATAAACAATACAAAAAAGTAAAAAGTAAAGATTATTACAAAAATTTAAGTATAAGGTATTAACCAAGTATTTCTAATAGCTCCTTTTTAAACGTGTTTGCGTTGCTTAAGAGTTAAAAGTGAGTTGGAAGGGCATTCCAAAGACGGATAGTAAAAACAAAAAACTGTCGTTCCGACATAAGGCTGACAAATCTGTGCTGAATTAATTTGTTTCCACAATTTGATCTGGCAAATTGCAATTTATTATAAATGATCAATTTTCAAAGAAAATCATCCTCAGTGATGAGGCATATTTTCACCTCAGTGGATTCGTCAACAAGCAGAATTGCCGCATTTGAGCAAATGATAATCCAAGAGTGATTGTCAAAAAGCCAATGCACCGACAAAGAGTGACTGTTTGGTGTTGTTTATGGGCTGGCGGCATTATCGGGAGGTATTTTTTTTTTTAAATGAGGCCGTTCAGGTACACTCACAATATTCTGTACGTAAAATTAACTGAAATTGTAATATAAAATAAATGAAAGTTCAATTAAAAACCGGTCTACCTATTTTTCATTTATTTTTAACAAAAAGATCATTTAATTTTTACTGTCAAAAATTCAACACCATATTCCGTAAAATCAAATAAATATTCAGTTATTTTGTAAAATTTTACTGTCAAAAATTCAACACCATATTCAGTAAAAACGATTAAATATTCAGTTATTTATTAAAATTTTACTGTCAAAAAATTGACCCCATATTCAGTAAAAACAATTAAATATTCAGTTATTTTATTAAATTTTCGTTTACTCCACAAAAGAGCCGAGTTTCTAAAAAATACCAGACAGACACCTGTCCGCTTGTTTTTCTTATAAGCGAGAGAGGGGGAATATTTTTATTTACTTACCCAGTTACACACGTTTGTTTTACATTTGTTGTACTGACCACGTTGTTTACAGAAGAACTCTCAATTATAAGACACCAGCAGCATGACCGATATGGCTTCGCAATTATTTTACTTTTAAAATTTGATGTATTTAACTAAATTATTTTAACAAATAGAAAATGGGAATTGCTTCCACAAAACAAGCAATTCATTTTTTATAGATAAGTAAAAATTAATTTTTGGTAGTAAAATTATATAAAATAACTGAATATTTAATTGTTTTTACTGAATATGGTGTTGAATTTTTGACAGTAAAATTTTATCAAATAACTGCATATTTATTTGTTTTTACGGAATATGTAGTTAATTCTTTGACAATTACAGCCAGGCCCACGATGTCACACGTTAACGTTCGCATAGAAAATTACATTTAAAACAAAAACAAATTTTAGAAATTGTTTTTGTTTTAAATGTAATTTTTTATGCGAACGTTAACGTGTGACATCGTGGGCCTGGCTGTTAATTTATATAAGATAACTGAATATTGATTTGTTTTTACGGAATTCGCGGTTGAATTTTTGACAGTAAAAAATAAATGAACTTTTCGTTGCTTTAAATTACATTTTTATTTACTTTAACATAAAGAAGAATTTAACTCAATCAACGGACAATATTAACTGCAACTGAAAATCCGTATTAATATGCACTTAGTTTTTTGAATAACTGTTAGAATCAGTTAAAAATAAATTTGCTTGGAATTTTAAATGTTTATTCATTAAAAAATGACTGAGCGGAATATTTCTTAAATAAACTACAGTCCGTTACTGTAATAATATTGTGAGTGTAGTTACTGTGAATGGTGTTCGCTATCGTGAGATGATAACGCACTTTATATAGCCCTTGGGAGATATGGATGTGGACCATATGTGGTTTAAACAGAACGGTGCCACTTGTCACACAGATAACGAAACAAGGGCTCTTTTGCGCAACAAATTCAATGGCCGTGTTATCTCACGTAGTGGCGATGTCAATTGGCAGCCAAGATCATGTGATTTGACACCGTTGGACTTCTTTGTTTGGAGTTATGTGAAAGAAAAGGTGTACGTCGTCGATAAGCCAGCCACAATTCAAGAGCTTAAGGATGAGATAATTCGGCACATTAACGGCATAGAACCTCAATAATGCCTCAGCGTCTTCGAAAATTTGGACCATCGGATGGAGGTGTGTCACCGAGTTCGCGGCGGCCATTTGGCCAATATTTTGCTCCATACATAATTGAACCATACCAATATTATTAAATAAAAACGAAATGACAATAATTTCCTAAACAACTTGTGTTTTATTCAAAATCAATATCGGCCCTTAAAATTTTACCACCCTTTATAATTAATAAATATATCGCCAAATCAGATCACATTGTAAAAGATGTTATTCAAATGGTATTGATATACTCAATTAAAGCTTTATAATAGGTATAAGGAGACAAACGATAATTCCTAAGTATATTAGGCAAATGATTCCATACTCTGGCAACCCTAACAAGAAACAACCTTTCATAAAACGAGTTATAAATTCAAGGTATAAAAATTTGCGTATTTCTTGAAGAATGCATAAATTTAAAGCGTCAAACTAAAAATTAAGGTGTTGAATTCTTAATAAGTTTGTAAAAACTTATAAGAATTTTAATTGGGGCATGGGGCACTTTACATCTTATCTGAGTGAGTAATAACGACGAAGAGTAAAATTAACACTAGAAATTATTTTGTTAATGTAAAGGGGATATAAAAGTTTATCGTTAATTAACACTCCTTAAGCTCGCATTTTTTCAACCCAGTCTATGCACTGGCCACCAATTTGAATACAAAAATGCGGTGAAACCAATTCTCCAAAGCCCATGACATTTGTCTTAGATAAATTAATCAGTAGGCAATTTCATTGCATCCATTCCTCAACCAAACTCAAGGTATTGCGTACCACATATTGAAGATTTGCAGAAGATTGTGAATCAAAAAATAAAAGCTGAATATCATCAGCATATACATAAGCTTCGCATGTTCTCGAATCAAGAACGGTCGTTAATATACATTGAAAACAATAATGGTCCTAATACTGAACCTTGAGCAACAGCGTCACTTTGATGATTGCGTCGGTTAAGATAGAATATTCTTACACTCTAGTACGCCTAAAAACGTAACAAATAATGCTTTAGAAAAAAATTCATGAAACTCGAAATATCACTGCCCAATTTCGTGAAGATCCTTCGATAATTAGCTTTATATGGCAAGAAATAACTCACCATAGGTTATATAAAGCGGCCGTCCTAAAAGGTTTTAAAACTCTAAAAAATCACTCTAATATAAAGCCTGGTTTTGGAGTTTAACTAAATACGACTAAACATTTTTTAACAAGATCCCATATAAATAAAGCTTTTTGAAATATTTTAAATTTCGGTGGAGGCCAAACATAGCATTCTACTTAGTATTGCCAATAAAGACATTAAGTGGCTATCTTTTTCAAATGTGATAAATGCTGCTACGATAATTATTAATAATGTAATGTAGAATTTTTCTTTGTTCATATATAAAAACGAATAATATTCTTATATAACGATGATTTTAATTTTTCGGTTTTCAAAACGTTTACTCATATTTATCTTTTTATTAAAAAAAAAAAAGTTGGGTATAAAGAAAATCTGCTTTTATTGTCTATTTTATTGCAAAAAATTATTTTAGTTTACTTTTTGGCTTAATATTTGGAAGTTAGTCTTTAAATTTAGCCACTTTTGGTCACAAAGAATTGACAAAACTGAACAATAACGACATTAAAATTATTGACAATTTTGTTGTAAAAAATTACTTAATGAAATATGTGTTGTTTTCTGTTAAATTTTAATGTGTTTTTCATTAAAAAAAATTTTTTTTTTTTGATATTTTACCAAATTCTTAGCCATTTTTTCGTAAATTTTTGATGATGAAACACAAATTGATATTCATATTTCTTTGAGAGTTTTATCCTAAGCGACAAGCCTCTGTCACAGAAAAAGTAGACAAAACTTAAATGGCGCTTAAGCTAAAATTGTTTTTTCAATAAAGCCGTAACGGTACCTTGTGTGACCATGAAATTTAAGGAGATGATGAAAGTGTTGCCAATAAATTCATTTACAAAAAAAGCGAAAATTGAAAATGATGTCGCTTAAGGTATTTTCGCGGTAAGAGCTCGATATAACTCTTTTTTTTACATTGAACAGCTGGTTTTATTCTACAAATAGTTTACTTTTTCTTAGAAATTTAACAGTAATATTACGCTTTTTTGAATTATTCAAAAGCCGGGTTTTTGTATATGTCGAATATTTAATAACTCTATTATTGCCTGCATCTATATTTCCCGAAAATTAAACGACAAGAAAAAGGTGTTCATAAACACGATATCAGCACCTTTAGGGTAATATCAGAAATCAGAAAGCTATAGATATCATTAAAATTTTGTTGGTCAGTTAAAAAAAGAGTCGGGCATGGAAACGGACCATCTTTTTGACATTGTCGTTCTATTTAGACTTGGTCCGGCACAAGACAGTAATCTACACAGAAAAAATTCTCCAAAATTTTTCACCAATTAAAGCATTAATCAAACACATAATCAGTTTTAATTAAAAATTTAATCAAGTGAATTAAACTTTTAATCAAGTGAATTAAACGTTTAATTAATACTATTAGCTGGTTTAATTGATACTATTAATTTGTTTACTGGTGCAAATTCAATTAATTTTTTAATTAATATCACCCATTTTTTTATTGAAATCAATTTTTATTTTATTCTGTGTAACAGACTTACTGACATTAACAGCCAGGCCCACGATGTCACACGTTAACGTTCGCATAGAAAATTACATTTAAAACAAAAACAAATTTTAGAAATTGTTTTTGTTTAAAATGTAATTTTCTATGCGAACGTTAACGTGTGACATCGTGGGCCTGGCTGTAAAATAATAAAATTGTGAGCACTATTTTTGTACTTAACAAATGTTTCTTAACATTATTGAATAACTTGAATATTTAGTTAGGCATTAGTTTATCAAATTTAATTTTCATTAAATTATTTTACTGAAGGAAGGAATTTTACAACATGAAATTTAATTAAAATTTATTGATAATTTTCATTCTTGGCTGAGCTGGGGATCGAACTCGGGGTGAATTTACGTTTCGAAAATAACCACATTCTCATCATCAGAATTCTTTGCAGTTCTACCCTCTGCAACACTGCGGTGCCTGCCAGTCAACAATCAAACATCAATCTTTAATCAATGGTATTGGGGTTCGAAATTTGCTGTAATTAATTATCATTTTTCAATTTATTTACATCCCAATAAAAAATTTTATCATTTTGCGAAGCACTAAAGGAACATTTAAGAAAATAAGCGCACAATTATGCGCTACGCAATAAGACACACAAAAATGCAGTAAAGTAAGTAAATAACTCTCAACAACTTTTATATAAAAAAAATAACATTTCAAGTGCTACGGTATTCCCTTACTACGAAGCAGGTTTGTAAGGGAGAATACTAAATAACAACTGTATCAAAACATTCACCCCCGTATTTATAAACGTTTATTAAATTTAACAAACGTTTATTAAGGAAAATTTTCATAGAAAATTTGTTTTGTAAACCTTTATTAAAGTTAAAATTTTTTTATAAATACGGGGGTCAGTGTGTAAAGCTGATCGTTACATCCAACAATTTTTATATGCGCTGAATAATGCGCTTTATGTGTCAAAAATGTATGGCTTCAAAGTGGGAACTCGCCTTAAAAAATTCATGTCTTCCGTAAGCGAGATGGTAAGCGCAACTCTTACATCTCTCCCTTACAAACCTGCTTCGCTCGAAGCACTATTTTTTATTGGGATGTTTCTTCCTTTTCTTCTGATTTTTCATATTCTTTCTGTCAAATATTCAAATTAAAAATCGACAGTTCAACTAAAAAATCACAATTATAGAATAATTTTTTTCTTTTATTTTATTTCGATCATGATTAAGAGCAATAAATTTTCTCATTTTTATAAACGTTTAATTTCCTTTAAAAAAAACGGCAAAAGCAAAAACCCAATCCAAAACCAACCTCTCCTCTTCCGGTGTTCAAGCTGAAAGAAAATCTAAAGAAAACATTGCAAATTTATGTCAATGTTTTTAAATCTAATCACACCTGAGCGATACACGTAACAGTATGCAAACAAATGTACTATTACGGATAGTTTTTTTCTTTCTTTGGCGATGTGTTTTTATAATTAATTGCCATTAGAAGAAGGTTTTAAAAAATTTTTGCCATTTATGCCCAACAAAGGCACGAAAACGTTTTTAAAACAAATTAAAATTTAACGAACATGCTGGAGGTAAATAGAGAATAATGTAAGCAAGGACAAAATATTCAAAACACATATGAGTGTAATTATTTTAATTACAAAATAAAATTCAAAACACAAAGTATCGGCGTTTGTTGTTCTAAAAACAAAACTGAAAAAAAAAATCATTGTGCGAAACGGCAAAAAGGTTGGCACATAAAATGTGTTAATAACGATTGCGGGCAGGCACTACCGCGTTCGCCAAAGCCATCAGTCAATTTGATTACTCCAACAAAGTGACGGCGATATTTTATGGTCTGCATTTAAGACCCCCTGCAATTGGACCTCAAATTCATTATGCAGTAGTTGCGGCAGATTATACATTTAGTCCTTTGAGCCTTTTGTTGATTATGAATTGGGGTTTTTGTTTATATTTTGTCAAATTTTCACCCTCTCGTAGACATCGTCATGTTGGAAAATTTATTATTAAATGTTATTAAAATGCAATGGCCACCCATTAAATGGTTTGCGTGTTGTTCAAACAGATTGCATTTTGCAACTGTTTAGTTTTAGATACTCATAGCTCAGGGGTAGATAAAAAGTTTCAAGTGCCCTACAGTAGGTAATAGGAAATTATGTTTTAGTAACGTACTCCATGAAATGTTTAAGTCTAAACTTAGGGGTTTATTCTACACATTGGCCACACGTAACCTGCCAACTTTTTTAAGTAACGGTACAATAATTGATTGCTACAAGTTTCCCATGTTTTTTTTTTCTTACCACATGCTGTGCAATCGCATTTCAGTGCAACATGGTAGAACAACGTTTGTAGTAGTTGTTGTTTAATTTTGCATAATTTAAAATTGTGTTACACAATTAATTGTTGTTTGTATGATTTACAACATTTAGTTGCATGCCTTAGTATAAGAACAGTTAAAAAAAGTAGACTAAACACTTACACTTCTTGTATGAAGAACAAGAACACACAAACGCACAAGTTATAACTCCTAAAGGTATGTAAAAGTAGTCCAGTAATTGTAACTCCTAAAGGTATGCAGGAGAATATATGTTTGTTATGCTTGTGTGCATACAAAATACACAAACACACACACAAAACTTTATGAAAAGAGAGCCAGCGAGTTTTTTTATGACATGCATTTTATGTCACGCAGCGATTTTAATTGGCGACATTTCATTTTATGTCCCTAAATTGTAGAGTCCGGCCAATTTTCTCTTTTAAAGTGGAAAGTTGTTTGTACTTTTGACATGTAAAATAAATAAAATGCAGTTTCCCTTTTGCTTTTCTTAAATTTTGTAAACGTTAAAGAAAGGGAATGTCGGTCTAGTTAAAAAAGAAAACTGTTTTAATTTTGTAGGACTTCAGAAAAGATATTTTTAATTTTCTTTTAAGTAGTTCTTTTATCATAAATTACCTAAAATTCTTTCATATTTAGGAATCTGTAATTTTAATTTTAAAATTAAATAAGTAAAATTATTTCAGTTTAACGTAGTGTTCCCTTAATTTAAATTAGTAAAGAAATAAATTAAAAAAAAAAATATATTAAAGTAAAAATTTAGACTTGATAATACGCGATTTGAGGTTCTTAATAGCCTCATGGCTTTTAACAGAAAGGCTGACTTTCAAAACGTACTTATACAAAGTTTGTATACAGTTTTACTACTGTATTCTAACCAAATACATGCACAAAGTACCAAACAATGCAACTATGTGCTTTGTTTATTTAAACGTTTTGAAATGTAAGTGATGAAACGCATAATATTAATCTGTATTGTTGGAAATTAAATGTTAAATGTCGCAAAGCATCAACTTTAAAACCGATGCTCTGATTGCTTTTTTGCTGCCGTACTTATACTTAATAGTGCTGTTTTGGAAGGGTTTGCATTGTACGTATATTGTACTGCGGCGTTATGAAACATTATACTTTGTTCTAAGTTAGAACAAAGCAATTAACGTTTTAAAAATCAGCCAAACTGTTGGTTGTCGGATACAACGATTGAACATAAATAGCAGGAACCTTTATATTAATCGGCAACGGCAAAACAGTTAAGAACACTTTCCTCTTCTGTTTGTACACTGAACCAAAAATCCAATGAAAATGTACGTTAAGCAAACGAAATTACGTTAAATAAAATGAAATATAATGAAAATAATACCTAAATTTTCATTATATTAACGAATAATTCGTTGAGCCAGCGAAAATATTTTAATAAACGTAATTCGTTTGCTTTACGCACATTTTCATTGGATTTTTGGTTCAGTGTAAATATTATTAAAATCTGAGGGGTTAAAAACGGGTGAATTCGGTAATTTCATAACTGCAAAATTAAAAAAAAAATACAAAAAATATTCAATACTTTTCGTTGTTCATTAGAAAAATTAGCGGACAGGTTTCTGGTTATTTTTTGAAATTCGGCCCTTTTAGGGAGTAAATGGGTAAAACCTGTATTTTGCAACTTCTTTGTCACCTTATCTAACTTTTAAACCAATTAACATAAAAATAAAGATTATGCCTTATTTGTAACTTATCTTAAAAATACTAATGAAATTTGGTACTTTCTCAAAATTCGAACGTTTAAGGGTGAAAATCGTTTTTTTTGGTGCTTTTTCTTAAAAAAAAATTTTCTCCATGTTTTGACATATACACACCTCCCAGCGGGAAAATGAGGAATTGATTACATAAATAATTAAAAAAATAATGTATTACTTTTGAAAGAATAATAATGCATTCATTGGAATCGAGAAGGTAATTTTATCAGACAAAATAATTATGAATTGATTACCACGTTTATTCCCACATTTGCAGAGCATGGAATGAATTGTTTGCGTTCGTGAGTATTATTCGTGTTTTTCTATTACATATTTTCTTAATAAAAATCCGTTTTTTTTGCTGTTTTTATCTCGTCTACCAATTTTTATTATCAAGGATGAATTATTTAATTCATTCGCAGGATACATTAAAATAATTTATTACAATCCTAGGACATGGGTCTGTGTTAAGAATAATGAATTCTGGAATCAAATATTATACAAGATATGTAT
This sequence comes from Pollenia griseotomentosa, assembly GCA_963931875.1. Lineage (NCBI taxonomy): Eukaryota > Metazoa > Arthropoda > Insecta > Diptera > Polleniidae > Pollenia > Pollenia griseotomentosa. The sequence continues at coordinate 85,455,199 of OZ007563.1, forward strand.
TACTTTCTCGATTCCTGTTGATTACCTTTTCCCGCTGCGCTATTAACTATGGGCTTTCACAATAATATTGCAATTTTTGATTCTTCAATCGGGAGAAAAAAGTATCAAAAGGGGAAAATAGGGGAAATTAAGTTTCTTCCTCTTACCTCTCCATGCTGCATGCGAAAATGATTGTATTTTCTATAATATTGAACTTAAAAATATAAAATTATAGGTGCATTGTCCTGAGCGGATAAGAATCTGTAAGGAGGAGCTTTTTGGAACTTTTTTATTCTTTAACAAGATACTTTAGAAACATAAACTTAAACATGCAATGTCCTGAGTGGATGAGAATCTATAAGAAGAAATTTTTTGGTATTTTTTTCTTCTTAAACTGGTACTTTTTTAATTTTCGTTAATACTAAACCTAGAAACATAAAATGCAACATACAGATTATGGACTGATTGAAAAACTATTAGGAGACTTTTTGGTACTTTTTTGTTCTTCAACTGGTACTTTTTGAATTTTCTTAAATTGGACCTAGAAGCATAAAATTGAACATACATGGTCCTAAGTGGCATGCAAGGTCCTATATGAACAAGAATTTGGTACTTTTTTGTTCTTTAACTAGTACTTTTTTGAATTTTTATTATTAAGACCAGAGTGATTGAGAAACTTGTTGGTTTTTGTTTTTCAATGGGCACTTTCTGATTATTGTAATTTAACAAAATTTTTGTTTTATATAACTCCACACTGAATTGTAAAATTGCTTTCTCAAAATTATTTATTTTTCATAATTAATTTTTTATCAAGCCCTCAAAACTAAGAAACTATGATTCATTCTATTTTACAAATAACAAGTATTTCTTGAGAAAAGTGAAAAGTACATTACATTATTGAACTTTAAAAATTAAATTGAAAATTCACGGACTTGAGTGGAAGATAAGATATAGATTGAAGGTTGGTCCCTCGCCAAATCGATCCTCTAAGAAGAAAAAAAAAAACAAATGCTCGAAACATATAAATTCATTTCTACTTAAATGTATGTTTACTCCATATTTGCGTAAATAATTATTGTCGAATTTCGACCACTGGACAAACACTAGCTGTCGTAAATTAAATTAACTTGGTATCGCCATTCGTTTAAAGGTCACGCCATCTTTTCATAAATCCTTAACCTGTAAAATAGAATAATGTACTCAATGCGTGTAAGTTGGTGCATGTAGTTAAAATTAAAAGGCAAAATTTATTTTAAGAAACTTTTGAAGGCAGTATAAGGACTCGTATCCTTTTTTACATGAGTTTCTACAAAAAGGTAGCTCATAAAAATACAATCGAAATTACAGTAGAACTAACATGGAGCAAAGTCTTATAAAAAAAATAATCCTTAATCGAAAAATTTTTACAAAACATTTCAACATTAGAGAATTTTTAAGTTTAAGCCAATTATTTTTTTCAGTAAACTCTAAATATCCTCTATCCTTATTATCCCTTCCAAACCCTTTAAGTAGTAATTTTGAAACTAAAATGTTTCTTCCTCCATAAAAATATTTGTTGGCTCATCAAATATAAATAAACAATAATTCACAATTTAATTCATTAAAGTATCATTAGGGTCTTTTTATATCGCCATTAAATATTTTGAAATAGTAAATAAAACGTGTCTGAATGTTTCAAATGAAATGATACACGTTTTTCAAATACATGTGCTCCAATTACAGTTCTGCGCTTTTATTTCGATTTAAAGTCAAGTCTTTTTCTAATTTTCAAACAAGCAAAACAAAGAAAAAAAAACATCGTGCAGGCGTATAATTTTTTTTTCTGGACTTGCGTGTCAACTACAAATTTTGGCTTTTTATAAAAATTAAAATGAAAAAACAAAAGTTTTTGTTTCCACCAAATTGGTCGTCATATTGTGTTTTTATGTTTTAATAAACATGATTTACTTATTAAAAATGGCTTTTTGTTTTAAGTTTTTAAAAATTTATACTGCAGACCGGATGTGGCTTAAAGGGTTTTTAGTATTTTTTTGTAATTGTGTTAAAAGAGGGTTAATATTTTATTATTGATATTTAATGATTAAAACGCTTGAAATTAGGGAAACAAAAAACCAAAAACTAAATAATAGACTGGTTATGAAATAATATCCGGTTAATTAATACTTTTGTTGGTAGATGAAGAAGACAAAAAAGATTTTTCTTAATACGGATTTACAGCAGCTCTCCACAGGTAATTATAAATAAATTTTGTATATTAAATCCATTTCCATTTTATTTTAAACGGAAATAACAATTATGAAATAGTATTGATTAAAGTATGACTTAAAATGAATTATTCAGACCGGATTTTTACAAATTTTAGATTTTAAAATATGAATATCACTAAGACTGGATTTTCATTATGACTTAATTTGCTTGGAAGAACAAGTACGACCATGAATTTATGGGCGAATGATGTAGAAAAATGTAACCCCTGCTTGCCCTTTTACACCCTTTGCCAACAAAAATTCTAAGTCATGCCTGGCTGGGGTTCTTCAAGAAAATAAGTTGTTATGAAAATAGGGTCTAAACAGATATTTTTGTATAGCCAAATTTGAAAATTGAAAATTTTTTCAATAGCTTGTATAATCTTTTTATTATGTTTATTTTGAAAAATAAATCGAATTGAAACTTAAAACTCAGAAATGGAGACGCCCATTGTGATTCTTCGAATTCTTATATCCTTACCTCAATCTAACCTTTGTGCTTGCAGCATTATAACCTGGTAAAAAGCCTTTGGATATTTTGCAATCACCACTACTTGTTCAAGTTCCTTAATAAACCTATAACGTGACAGTTTTTTGACCTAATGTATCTAAACATGTCAAATTTTCCGCTGAATCCGAATATGAATGGTCAGAATGGTCAAAAATATAACAGTTTTCGAGATATTCCAAAATAACCGTTAATTGTGTTTTTAAAAATTTTGATGTGACTCTTATGCAAATATCTTCAAAAATATATGACATATGGGTAATTCCAAAGTGTTGAACGTGACAGTCGTACGCATCAAAAATGCAATAACATTTTAAACAACAAATACTTTTACGTTCTTTTAACCCTTAAATTATAGCACTAAGAAAGCACTATTATATATGCTTAAGCTTATGGGGAGCGCGGTTCTAGGTCAAAGATAATGGCATAAGAAGTAGCGGTTCGAACGTGAAAAAAATAGAAGTAGTTTTTGTGGCCATGTATAAAAAGGGGTGATTCAGCGAAACCTGGCACAATTTTTTAGTCAAACCACTTTCAGAATTTTACGTAGCAATGTAACATTTAAATGTCTTTGGTTTGATTCCAAAATCTTCTATATTTTTTTTTGTTTAAGCCAAAATCTGGTTCGATACGTGACATTTCGAACGTGACATTTTTTCCATAATAATTTAACTGAATAATGATTTTAAAAAAAAAAAAATTTACCGTTAATCCGAATTACATATTTCTTTTCGAACTATTCCTCAGATTACGGACCATGTAAGAAAATTTTTTTGGAATAATTTTCATCAAATATCATCTCTTTTAAGGAAGATAATATTAAAGAAAACATGCAATAAAACATTCTCACAAATAAGAAATTACGTTTGCACAACTTTGCAGTCTGACTGTTCATCTAAGTGAACAAATTTACGGGTAAATTTATAAAATCTGTAAGATCTAAATATTTCTCTATAACAATACCGTAAAATAATCAGCTTTTAATAACTTTTAAGTTTTCGGTCACGGTGGACCTTTTGACGGAAATGCCCATATTTGGGGGATTCACAAGGTGTCATAAAATCATATGTCTTAAAATAATAACATGAAAAAATACGACTGTTGTGAACAACCCCTCATAATTTAGTGTGCTATTTTGACTTTAAGTCAGCTGATTTAAAACAAATATAAAAAAAATAATTATTTACCTAAAATCAAAATGTTTTTTAATTCTAATCCATTAATTAATAAATTAAATTAGATCTTTCCTGACTATTTTCCATTTTTCAGACGCAAATCACAAATATTTTATTTTGTGTGTTAACCAAACATCAGAGCCCTAGGCCGATCCAATTTGACGCCGCAAGTGTTTTGTTGCAAAAAATGCTAGCCGCAGGTTAAATTCGGATGTTAGCCGGATAAAACTATACCATCAACGGCGACGGCTACAAAATCATAGCCGCTCGGCGCAGGTCTCTTCTGATTAATTACGACAGCACAATAAACATAGCAAGCAAAGTTTTATTAATTTAAGACAATTTTTGTTTACAAAGCAACAACAATATTTTTAAACCATTGTAAAATGTTAGAACATTATGACAATACAACATGATAGCACACCTTGTGAATACCCCAATTATGTATTTCTTCTTTTTAACGCAAGATAATAAAATAACTAAATGCGAATTACAGTGGACAAAAGTTCAAACTTCATAAAAAATTTCTTGATTTTTTATGCAATTTTGCTCTTTCCTAGTTATTTTTTTTTAACCAAAGAATTTCATTAAACCGGCATATTTGTATGGTACAGCGCGTAGTATGCTCCTAGATGGGCCAAATGTATGACAAACCCCACTTTATTATTTATTGCGGAATTTCGGTTTTTTAGATATTTCAATAAGCTAAACCGTTTTTGAGTTACGCGAATATATGCTGTGCAACCTCCTACATTTTCGAAATAACGGTATATCTGGAAAACAAGAGCTAACCTAAAAAAACGTATTCTCTTTAAAAATACATTAAGGCCCGTTTTCACGACTTAACGATAGCTAAATGTAGGAAGTTATCGAACAGATAATGAGTTTTTAATTATCACAAGTTCCCTTTAATCTAAAAGCGAAGGATAAGCTAAAGAGAGGAACGTTCTACCTTTAACTTTTGTCGTAAGGTTTAGATTTGAGATTGCAATATTATATTCACATATTTTTTATATATGGAAACTCCAATTATACGTATATCTTGTAAATGTAAAAAAGTACGTAGTTGCCAGTTCGTATTTTTATTTTGGGAAAAATAATCGGTATTTTCTTTAGTATTGCCACATTTTCAAAAATGTAAAGTTTATTTTATACAGAAGTTGTGAAAACTACAAATAGTTGAAGGTCACTTTATTCCTCACTAGTGCTAAAGGTACCGTTAACTATTTCGAACATTATAGGTAAGTCGTGAAAAGGGCCCTAAAATTATCTACGTATGCAAAGTAGTTTTCGAGATATTGAAGAAATAATCCAACACATTCAGCGAAATTATGACATTTTGAATTTGATATAACTTTAGAAAAAAAAAATTTTTTAATTTTTTTTTCGGTCATATGTATATGTTTCTTATAGGATAGAAGGAACCTTCTTACCAAATTTTATTAAAATCGAAAGGGGTCGAGTCTTACTCTTGTTCGATTTGACATGGAATAACCCAAGTGTCAGATTCATTTGATCACGACTTTGTTGCAAATTTGTGCCACAATGTAATAAAGGCTCTTCATTGGTTAAAAGACGACTTTTAAAGATAGAAGCAAGGCAATAACTTGCATTTTTATCTGCAGTCATTGCAGTGACGTATGACCCAACAAAGTATGTATGACGAATTGGTTTCTCTTAGCGTCGTTTACAACAACGAACTATATTTGACAGTATGTCCCTAAAAAGATTCAAATGCTATCTGACTTCAACCTTCTTAACGTTGCACACTGGGGCCAAAAGCCCTGGATCAATTCATATCTCTTCAGCTACAATAGGGAGCCACACTCAGCTTTATGTATGTGTAGCTCTAAAAACAAACTGCATGTTCCAACAAAATCTTGGAGGTATAGGTGGGGCAGACGGATACCCCCAATACAAAGTATTTATTATTTTTTTATATATGTAGAACTACAAAAGTGAGGTTCAAACAAAATCTCTTGAAATGACCGCCTATGGCCCATATGTGCGTTGTAGCTACACGCAAAGAAAAAACATAGTTGTGGTAAACATATTCTAAGAGCAACATATTATGTTAAGATTATGACAAAATATATTCATAGTATTACTTCATAATATGTTTTACTTAATCATATTCTTATCATGTTAATCATAAACAGTTAAGAAATAATCATATTATTATCCTGTTAATCAAAATAAGTTTAGAAGAAAATCATATAATGATACAAAGTGATTAAACGTAATCATAACATATCTAAAAGAATCATATTATGATTACTGTAATCATATTATAATCGTAAGTTATCATAATATCATTGTCTTCGTTTGTCGTAGGTCGCAACTATTTATAAATCATTTAATAGAATTTTTAATAATTTTTCTATTAAAATGACATTAAACTTACATGCAATAGTCAATATTTTTTGCACTTTCACATAGAAAAATAAAATAAAATTTGTTTAGCAATGTTATTTTGTTTAACACTTTTTTTAATAAACAATTTGTTAACTTATTTTTAATTTCATTAAAATAATACTGATGCAAAATTATTTTACAAATGGCGCTAACAAAATATTATTAGAGTACAGATATGTATTTTGTTTGCATCGCAAGCATAGTATGACTGCACGTATATAAAGTTATCATGTTATGACTATTTAATAGCATTAAATGGTTGTTAGTAATATAATACGTTTTCAAAGTTATCATTATTTAGTTGTTAGAAAAAAAAATATTTTTTAGTCAACAATACTCAAAATTTATAAATGTGATAAACATTTAAATGTTAACAGTAACTAAAACATTGCTGACATTAAATAAAAATAGCAATTTTTTGTGTACGACAACAATATATTGTTGCAATAAGCAAAGTGTAGTTGCCGTAACAATGCCAAACCATATTTTTTCTCTGCGTGTAAGAAATTGTAGTCGCTTTAGACAGCCCACATGATACCCTACACCACAGTATATAAAAACAAATTTTTGCTCGTGTACCCTACCAGCCGCCAGAACAATATTATGTTATGAGGTTAAGATTCATATAAAATGTCTTTGTAGCAAATATTATTTTAATATTTTCATTTATATGAGATTTATTTGCTTTTGAACGTTTTAAGAAGGGGGGTATATAAGGGACATACCGTTAATTTTGGACCCAAGAGTACAAGATTTTGTCATGACATAGTAGCTATCGTAAAAGTTATTGTCGCCAAAGTTTATGTCAGTAGCACCAACATTAATAAGGAAGTTTTGGCATTAACACCTTTTTCGGGAGTAGTATTCGTATGGGAGTTAAGATATAAAATATGGACCGACTCCAATAAAATTTTGTAAGATAATTTCGGGTGAAATAAAACAAGTTTGAAGCCAATTTAATCTACATACCAAAATAATAATATGACTTATGGGCACAAATACACTATTCCGGAAAGAAGCTTTTTTTGTAAAAATTATTTTGCTTTAATAGAAAAGGTACATAAAAAGCATTAAATTCTTTTAACATTTTTTTCTTCTTCTTTCGGAATTATTAATGTAACATTTCTTTTTATGTTTTGTAGTTGTTTAAGCGTTACGTTTGTGATACATTTGTTATAAAATATTTACAAGAACTAGAGGAAAAAATGTGAATGTTTATAAATAAACATAATGAAAACTATTTAAGTTTCGAACAATTTTAATCGTTGACATCATGCAACAATATGAGTCACTTTTGTTTTGGCAAGCAACAGGTTGAATGTAGGAATAGAACTAAGGCGATTAGCGATTTAGCTGCCGTATTTATGGCCTCCGCACATTTGGTTTTGCATGAGAAGGAGTCTGCATTTTATCAATTGTATAGTGTTATAATTTATTGCAAAAGTTTTCAAAGGATTGTAGGGGAATGTAAGAAAAGATAAACAAACCCACTGTTTATTGTTGATGTTTTGTTTAAGCTTTGATATAGTTACAAGTGAGACTTTGTGTGTTTATAATTCTTATTCGCTTCAAGGTTTTATTTGTATAATATTTTTAGCTTTTCTAAAATCTTTGGAAAAGGTGTCCGGACGATCGGGCTTAAGCAACCAGTGAAATGAGCATAGAAGCTAGCTCTCCCTCAACAATAAATTTCAGTGTATTTTTCAAATATGAAAATTTGGGAATTTAGCACGTCATACGGAAATCTTATTAATAATAAATTTTGTATTCCCAAAAAATAACTTTGGGAAAGTATTTGATTTTATTATATAATATTATAAGTTTAAGAACAGACGAGTTGATACTGATGGGCGAATATAAAAAAGCCAATTTCAAAGAGCATGTCTGGGAAATTTAGAATGTTTGAGAGAGACGAATTTTTTTAAGATGTACAACTTTAGGAATTTAAATTAAAATCTGCAATTTTCTCTTAAAATGTTGAAAGTTGGCATAAAAATTTTGTTTTATTATTAATTTCAAATTAAATTATGAAAAAGTTTTTCCGGTTTAAAAAAATTCTTTTTTTTATTTTTTAAAAACTTTCAATTGCATTTTTTTTTTTTTTCTTTTTCATTTTATCAACAAATTGTATTTCATTGTAACAAATCTCTTCGCACCCATTACCGTTTATGTCTTAATTATCTTTTTGGATACTGGATACTAAAGATAGTTTCTTCGCCATTGGGGCCATCAAATAAAAAAAACTGGTAATATTAAAAAATAAAACGAAATTGTTATTGAATCGTAGGTATTTTTTTTTATATATTTCTTAATTTCAAAAGCTTTTAGCTCGTAATTTTTATAGCTTCGTTAAATGTTTAATCTTTTTAAAATTTTATTTATGCAACGGCTGCTGTTGGTGCAACACTGCCTTCCTCTGGCTGTCTTCAATTCCATCAACTCAATCGCCAGCCACCTGACCAGCCACTTGATCATCAAATTTTTAATTGAGTTGCTGGTTTCCCTGTCTTTTCCATTTACTATTCACACCTGAAATTTAATACCGGTAACATGCCGAATGTTACGAATATTCTAAAGTCTATAAATGTTAAAAGTGTGTTATTTCTACGTTTTTCATTTGTGGTATGTTTTTCAAAAGAGAAGTGGAAAAAGAGGTGGTGGCAGTGTGACCATTTTGGCATTTTTGTTGCTAAATTTAGCAGGGCTTAAATAACTGCAGGGTTTAAATAACTGCGAAACCAAAAACTATCAAAAAAAAAGTAACCAAAATTGTTTTGTATCAAAAGTACAAATTTATTCACACTTCAGTTTAAAAATTCTGTGTCTAAAGAAGAAATAGTGTTAAGTAAAGTTTTGACTGTTTATCTAGAAAAGTGTTTAAGTTAGACCTATGAAGCATTAAGAATAGCAGATAGTGACCATCTACACTTCAAAGTATATACCTTATATGGTTAAGTTGGTAGTTTGTTAAAGTTTAAGCTTCTAAAAAAATAATTTTTAAGTATTTAGATGAAAAAAGTATTGTTAGGGGTGGACGAATACATACATCGATGTTTTAAAACCACTTGATGTATGGTACCTACCCATCGAAACAATCCGATGTTTTTTTAATTCATCAACATCGATAAAACATCGATGTTCTGATTCGATGTATCGAGGCGACAAACTTAATACAAGAACTTTTTTGCGTCTGTTAAATGTCATTATCATCAACTACTTTTATGCCTTGTGCTTTCTTTCCCATACAAAATTTTGAGATCGAAGCAAAGAAAAAATTATTCTTCTCTGCTTTTTGTCCTTTTAGTTTATTTGAAGTTCAAATTTTGAACTAACTCAAAATCAATGTTGCTAGAAGTATGACTGTGAGTAAATTGGCCAATTCTTTCATTTATATGAGTTGAAGATTATTACTCTAAGAAAGCGTTTCTTAAAACACACACATATGACACATTGTTTTTTTATTTTATATTATTTTGAAAATACTAAATTATGGATGTCAGAACTAAAAGTACGAATTGTTTATACTTCATTTTACGATCTTTCACGAAATATGTCTGGTAACATTCAAGAAATGTTGACAGAAGAAAAAATTTCTGTTGACGATTCATGTTGACGATTCTTGTTGAAAAACGTCAAAAAATCAATTTTTTTTTTTTGTAATTATAAACTTTATAAATGTTTTTGTTATGAAATCCCTGTTTTTTATAAACCTCGTTCCAATCTTTTAGGTTTCAAAAAACAATCGATGTATAGAAACCATCGATATATATATCGATATAACATCGATGGCTGTATGCGATGCATTGCATCGAGAAAAACTTCGATGTATTTTTTTAATGTCCATCGCTACCACACACAATTGTAAGGGTAAAAAAATCGGACTGGGTAGTTCTTGTTCCAAAACAAAAAATTGGTTATTGTTGTGTTGAGAAAAAAAGACCAAAATGGAAAAAAGTACACAAGTACACATTGAAAAAAAAAGTAACCAACTTTGGTTATAAGTAACCAAAACGGCAACGCTGATCAGAAGTAAAAGCAACAGTTTTTTTTGGCCAATGACAAATGAAGAAGTGGAAGAATTAGCAGTTTTTCTACTTTGACTGCAGTTTTAATTAAGCTTTAAGCTCCAAAATTTTTATTTAGGATTTGAGAGTTTGATTAATTTAAAGCTTTTCTAGGTTTATTTTAAAAATTTGGAGGAATAGTTGAATGGATTGAACCTATTTTTTTTTATCAATAACACATGTTGACATTTACACCCTTTAAAAAGTTGTTTTAGCCATTCTACTTAATTCTTATGTTTTGGCATGCTTAAGCCGAATATGAGCTCAGTTTTTTCTTATTTATTTAGTTTTAAATTTAATTTTATTCTGTTATAAATTTCTTAACAAAAATCTTGAAATTATATTAGGCAATTTTTAAAATCATTTTTAGCATTTTTAGCTGTAAATATTTTAAGATCTGTTCACACTGGGTGGTGGTCATAAACGAGATCATTAAAAAGATTTTGTAGGGGTATTCGCGATATAATTTGTTTTTTTTTTTTTTTTTTTTTGTTTTTTTTTTTAATTTTAATTTGATCGGGTTTTATGACGGAATTTTATCCCTTGTAAAGGTGTTTAAGATTTGCGATGCAATTAAGAATTTGGATAGTATTTTACAACATCTATTTGCATTGAAAGTTCTAAAAAATTGTAGAGGAAATATTTAATAGAATTTTAAGATATAATTTTGTTTGTATTTATACTATTTTAGCAACAATAAGCTTATCATAAGAAAAATCTTTGAATGACAAAAAGCTCAAATTAGAAATAAAATTGATTTTTTTTATGGTTAAAGTCATTTGTTTTGACTTATTAAGGAAAGTTCAAGGTTACAACAACACCAATGCAGCATTTATAACATTTTATGATCTAAGATTTGTTAAAACTTGAAGAAATTTGGCTAAATAAAAATTGGTTTTTTCATGACTATACGACATGAACAATGGGTAAATCTAGCCTTTAAATGGCTGAATTGGCAACACTGCTAACAAGACAAGTTCATCAGCCAGTTTTTCTCAATGAAATTTTTTAATATCTGATAAAAATTTTCGTTAAAAATGTTTCCCTAAAAATTGCCTTTTTGCAATATTTTTATTAATTGTATTTTTTCCCGAAAAAAAAACTTTTTCAAAACTGTCATAAACTAAGCACTTTGCTTGTTTAATTTTTTTAAACACAAAATGTTTAAAAACTCCTGCTTATCATTTCATAAATATGTTTGCATGAGAAATTTGAAACTATTTAATAATCACAAAAATATGATCTGTAACTAAAAATGTAAATTTGCATTACTTTAAAAAAGATCCTTAAAAACTGATAGTCAAAACTAAATACAAAATGCCACACAAATTAACACAAAACACCCCTAAAACTTAAAAAAGGGACAAATTTAGTTCCAAAAAAGGGGTGGTGCGATGGTTTGGTAGCACTTCAACAAATACTCGTAGCTGTAACAGTTACAATATGCAAAAAACTGAAATGCGTTAATTGTTTGTTGATTTTTATCAGCCAAACAAATGCAGATTAAATTACTCAAGCAAATAAAAAAAATTTGACACATTATTTTCTTGTTTTAGTTAGAAAAAGAAAAATTAGACATATGGGTAGAACAGATTAAATTTTTTTAAAAAGAAGATTGTTAATAAATGATAATTAAAAAAAAAAAATCATTATCAAAAATCTTTAAAAAAATAAATTTGCTATAAAACATGCATGTCATTTTAAAGATATTTCTAAATATTTTAAAATTTGTTTTAGAAAGTTTTGTTTTTTTTATTACGAGCTTGCAAATCATTTTACCCATCTCCGCTTTTAATTTGTTTTTTTTTTTTTTAATTTCTTTTAAGTTGGTTACCTGTATTTCATCATTGGCGCCGTGTACTAATTATCCCCTTATTCGGGTTTCTTTCCTTTTGTTGTTTCCTAAATAATCGCTTTGGCGGCACCAATTACCAACATTTAATAAAAGGGGCGTAGTTGATGCTTTTAAACGTTTTATAATTTACATAAAATAATATTTAACACATGATCATAATGACGATAATGAAGATTATCATCATGTGGTCTTTGTTCAACATGAAAGAGATAAATTGTACAATTTATATGGTTCCTATTATGATAAATATAAATCAAAAAGGCCTCTTTTAAGTGATCCCACCTGCATACAGTGGGATCGATTATACAAACAAGTTATCATATGACTATAAACTGGCAAGGGTAATGGAAAATTTGGTCTTCTAACTAATTTTGTTTTTGAATGTTAGAAAAAGATGAAGCTTTATATTATTCTAAGGCACTATTAATGTTTTGCACTGAACTAAAGCCCAGTTAGAACTGAACTAGAGCTGAACATGAGCTGAGCTGACCTGTGCCCAGGTGGTCTTCTCACTAAACTGTGTCTGTAACTTTTTTTGGCGAGTACTAGCTGCCATGTAAGGAAATTACTCGCCACTTTACAGAAAAAGTGTGTCTGTAACATTTTTGAACCAAAAGTTCCCGCTTTGAACTGTCAAATAAACTTACGAATAATAATGGGGCGAGAAAAATTTTATTACTAAAAAACAATTAAAAATGCAAAATGGAAATAATAATAATAATAATAATATGTAATAACATTTTGTTATTGGCACAATTTTTCATTGTTTAATTACTTTGCTTTTAACATTTTTATTAAATACTAGCTGGCCGTCCCGGCTTCGCTCGGTAGCTGATTACTAATGATCGATGGAGCCGTTTTCTGATTTTAGGTAAACCGAAAAAAGTGGGCTTAAAAGTGGGCGAGGAAATATTTTCTTTCCTTAAAAACCTAAGTTGGACCATGGCGAACATTTTAAAGAAAAAATCGTCCAAATCGGTCAAATAAATAGAAAAAGTGGGCGTAAAAGTAGGCGTGGTTAATTTTTCTTTCGATGAAAACTTAAAATGGATAAACACGAACATTTGAAAAAAAAATTAGTCAAATCGATGGAGCCGTCTTCTGATTTTAGACAAATCGAAAAAATTGGGCGTAAAAGTGGGCGTGGCAAAATTATCTTTTCGTACAAACCTAAGTTGGACCATGGCGATAATTTTAAAGGAAAAATCGTCCAAAACTGTCAAGCCGTTCTCAAGTTATGCGCTTAATAGAAAAAGTGGGCGTAAAAGTAGGCATGGTAAATTTTTATTCGATGAAAACTTTAAATGGATTAATACGACCATTTGAAAGAAAAATTTGTCAAATCGATGGAGTCGTTTTCTGATTTTAGGTAATTCGAAAAAAGTGAGCGTAAAAGTGGGCGGGGCAAAATTTTCTTTACGTATAAACCTAAGTTGGACCATAACGATAACGAATGTTTTCAAAGCTCGTTTTCAAACAAGAAACATTAAAGTCGCACTTTACATTATTTGGTATAGCGACGGTTGTATTTTCGCCGCCGTCGTTGCAAAATTATCAATTTTAGTAAATTTTTGTCGCCGTCAACGATACGTGTTACTGGCGTTCTAAACGTCTGCAATGTCACATCGGCTTCGGGTGCAATATTATGACAACTATAACGGTACGACGTAATCTCTCTTGATAGTTTTCGACATGAGTTACAGACACAATTTTTCCTTACTTTTCGAGAAACGATGGAATATGAAAAATTGGGAATTTAGCACGTCATACAGAAATCGTATTAATGATAAATTTTGTATTCCCGTAAATAACTTTGATAATATACTCGCATGTGCCCGTGCAGAAAACTGAATTGGCAAATTGTTTTTTGTTGTTTTCTTACGAAGACAATGAAACAATTTGTTTTTTAATTTTGTTTTTTCTTTTTACCCACTTACAACTACAATTCGAGTCGGAAAGAACCCAACCAATTGTAGGGGGATGTAAGAAAAGATAAACTCACTGTTTATTGTTGGTGTTTTGTTTAAGCTGTGATATTGTTACTTACGAGTAAGACTTTGAGTGTTTAAAATTCTTATTCGCTTTGGGGTTTTATTCGTATAATATTTTTAGCTTTTCTAAAATCTTAGGAAAAGGTTTCCTGATGAGCTGGCCTAAGCAACCAGTGAAATGCGCATAGAAGCTAGCTTTCCCTCAACAATAAATTTCAGTGTATTTATCAAATATGAAAAATTGGGAATTTAGCACGTCATACAGAAATCGTATTAATGATAAATTTTGTATTCCCGTAAATAACTTTGATGGAATATTTTGTTTTACATCTTTTCGATGCGAGAAGTTTTCACTAAAGTTACAGAACATGGGTACTGGATGAGATCTGAAACAGAAATGAACTAGAATTGAACTAGAGCTGAACTAGAACTAAATTATAACTGAACTAGAACTGAATTATTACTGAACTAGAACGAACTAGAACTGAATTAGAGCTGAACTAGAACTGGACTAGAACTGAACTTGAACTGAACTAGAACTGAACTAGAACTAAACTAGAACTGAACTAGAACTGAACTAGAACTGAACTAGAACTGAACTAGAACTGAACTAGAACTAAACTAGAACTGAACTAGAACTAAACCGGAACTGAAATATAACTGAACAATAACTAAACTTGAACTGAACTAGAAATGGAACTGAACTAGCACTGAACTAAAAGTGAAATCGAACTGAATAAGAAACGAATTAGAACCGAATTAGAGCTATAACTGAACTAGAACGGAACTAGAAATTAAATAGAATTGAACCTGAGCTGAAAAAAATCTGAACTAAAAAAGAACTTCAACTGTATTGAAACAGAACATGAACTTCTGACTTCTTTTATCTTGATTTATTTTTTAATAGAGCCAACAGAAGAAGGTACTTTATAATTTGTTTGCAATGTAGACCACTGTACAGCAATATATTAACACGCTTGGCTTTTGCATGAGGATCGGTAGGATTATTGGGAAAGAATTTCATGTAAAATTAAATAGTTCGGCTTTAGTCGCTATTGAATGAAAAGTTTTTAAAATTTAACAAAGTCAAATTAAACAAATTTTTATTTTTTCATCCAATGCAACATAAATAAAAAAAATTTTAAAAAATTAAAAAAAAAAAATCTTTTGACATTTGAATTGTTTAATGAATTTCAGAAGAAGTATTAAAAACTAAAACACAAGAAAATGTAAAGGGTCCTCTTTTATATCAACCATAAAATCTCTGATTTGTGGGTTTTACAATGTTTCGCAAACTCCAATTGTGCTTATTTACTCCTTCAACCCTCGTATATCCTTAGATTTATTATATACAATATATTTTGATGGTTAAATTTAATCGTTCTTTGCTTTTCTACTCGGATTTTGTGTTTTGGTTTAGAGCTGCATTCGTGTGTGTGCGGTTTTGTAAAGTTTAGCCTCTTTTTTCCAAATTTTAAATTTCTTTACATTCCCAATATATACAAAATAAAAAAGTGTTGAGAAGAATTATATCATCATGTAATAAATGGCACCTCATTTTAGTTTTCTTTTCTTAAATCTTTTCAGTGATTAAGGTATAATTTCTAATATAAACGTTTTTATTTATATTCAAAGATTTTGAAGGTTTTAAATTTTTTTGATTTGATGAGTTATAATATGGTTGCTTATTATAGCTCAATAGTTTATTCATTTTAAATCGAAGCTTAAATACAGATATTTTACAACAAATTAGAAATAAAAGTGAGATTTAAGAAAAGAAGTAAAAAAATTAATAAAAAAAAAATTCTCAAAAATCATCATCTGGAATAGAATTTTTTTTTATTTTGGGTTGCATTAAAAAAGTTTAAATAATTAAATAAAAATTTCAAATATATATTAGCTTTTAATATTATTAGTAAGACTTTTCCATATCATGCTAAATACTAAGTTTTTATTTTTGATAAATACACTGAAATTTAGTGTTGAGGGAAAGCTAGTTTCTATGCGAATTTCACTGGTTGCTTTGGCCAGATCACCAGGCAACCTTTTCCAAAGAATTTGAAAAAGCTACTGATACTATACACATAATACTGTTAAACGAATGAGAATTTCCAACATTCAAGTCTTGTTTGCAAACCATATCAGGGCTTAGATAAAACACCAACAATAAATAGTGAGTTTATCTGTTCTTACATTCCCCTACAATTGGTGGATAAAAAGAAAAAATAATGTTGCTTCATTTAATTGTTTTCGTAACATTTAACAAAATTTTGTTAAAGCAAATTGTGATTACAGTATTTATTTTTAATTATAAGCAGGGCAAGTTCAAATAAGCAAATAATGTTTAATATATGCATGAAAATATGCCGAAAAACTCAAAAATATGCGAGCGAAAAAACACAAACTAATAATTTATTTTATTAAGCAACTGTACGAATACATGTAAATCATATGTGTCAATAGGGTGAAGATAAGAAAACTTTTGGTGAAGTTTTATGCAACTTTCATTTCCTTAAGCAAATCGGCAAACTAAATGCACATTCCATACGGAATCAGATGTTTTTTTACCCACACCACAATAGTGGAGAAGGTATTAAGCGTTTGTACTGATGTTTGTAACACCTTAAAATATTGGTCCTAGACCAGTGACGTCCAAAAAGTAAATTGTGATTGTATTGCTTCATATTAGTTTTGTTGAATAGAGAGAGTTTACCCAGCAAACACAGATTCAAGTCAAAATAAAAAAAGAAATTATTAAAATAGTTTAAATCAATACCGTAACAATTACGAGCAGTGGCATAAAAGTTAAAGTTTGTATTTTCCATCTTTTTTTTGCTTGCAAAATAAGAATTTTTATTTTTTAATGGTAAATTTATTCTTATATTTGACTTTTATTTTTTTTTATCATCAAAAACACGAAGTCATTTTTAATTTTTTGGTTCTTATGTTGTAAATTACTTAAAAATAAGAGCGCAGATGTTTTAAAATGCATTTTGATAACACTCATAGTAAAAAGTTAAAAAAAATCTTCTTTTTCTTTTACATTAAATTCATTTATATAACTATGAAAGTACATAATTATAAAGAAAAAATTATTGGCGGTTTTTTTCAATTAATGGTGATTTTTGAATTTTAAAATAAATTTAATTACGTTCTTAATTGATTGAATTAAAAAAAATATTTTTTTTTTCAATTAAAATTTTACTTGATTTTAACCTTAAATTTAAGTAAATGTTTAATTGAAACAATCAACTCTGTTGCTTGAATTAAACACTTTGTTAAAATAATGCAAACCGTATTTTCGGCAAAAAATAGCATGCAACGCTTACTTAGCAACATCAATAATATACACACATACATTAATTGTCACACATACATACAAACACACATGTTTTCCCTGAAGGAAACCTGGGTGCAAGTGACTTTAAGTCACCAGTTTTGTCGACTATTTTGGTGACATTGTCAACGAAGTGTCTACACCACACTACATTTGCCACTATATTTGGCTTTATTACGAAAACAATTTTATCAATAACAACTGAGAAGTACAATTAATATAAAATTTAAAGAAATAATAAAAAAAAATTGTATTCGTACCAAAAGTGTAGACTACATGTACTAAAATGTACTAGTGATTCTCTGGTTCCAATGTCTACATATGTTCCCAAAGGAACTACCTAGTCAGTACCTAGTCAGTAGTACCAACGTCAGTAGTAGATTTCCAATGACACGCACATGTTAAATGTCTTTAGTAAATATCATTGTCTGGGGTATAATAAGTCACTAGTACTGGTGACTGTGTCAATAGTGAATCAGTACAGATTCACTAGTGACATTTCCTGCAGGGTTGTCATCAAAAAGAACTGAAAAATTACTGTTTTAATCAATACAATTATTAAAATAATTATTTTTCTGTATTGTAATCAATTACGTCATTAATTCATTCAATTAAAATATAGATTTTTTTTTAATTACTTTGTTAATTCATTCAATTAAAAGATTGTTTAATATTAATAATTTTTTCAATTATTTTTGTAATTAAAATATAAAAACTTTTTAATTGGAAAAAAATCCTTGTTTTGCAAATTTTGCAATTTTGAGTAATTGGTATAATCATTTCGGTGATAGGTGCAAAATTAAACAATTTTTTGCTTGTTTCAATTATTTTGGTTATTAAAACCGTTTTTTACTTTTTTCTGTGTAAAATGCCCTTTTAAAACATCTTGCCTCTTATTTTTAAATGTTTTAAAACATAATAATAATAATATTCTTATACTTGTCAGACTTTTTAATTATACTTATGACACCGGTTTATATCCCTGTGAACATTAATTACCATAACGAAGAAGTCCCAGTCAAGAAAGTACTTATTATTTTAATGTCCATTGCATTAAACGTTTTTCTGAGAATATTACACAAGAGAATATATGCTAAATGTGAAATATTCACAATTATACAATTTGGCTTCAACGAAGGAATGGGTACTAGCGAAGCGCTACTGTTATCCAAGTACTTATTCAAAATTGCCGGGATGTCCCCAAAGATGCATTCCTCAGCATTTTTTACAATTTGAAATCCTTCGATGATGTTTAAAATGGTAAGCGGCTACTTTAAAATATTGAGAAGAATGAACTTGAACCGACAATATTTGTTTTTAAGTTAAAAAATCTTCTTAATGCTGCAAAAAATGGTGAATTACCCACACAGAAAATAAAATAATTTTTAATTAAAAAGTTAATCAAGTGAATTAAACGTTTAATTGATACTATTAATTTGTTTACTTGTGCAAATTAATTTAATTTTGTTTTAATTAATATAACAAATTTTTAGTTGAAATCAAATTTTATTTTTTTCTGTGAACCATTGCTGAATGGCTAAAAAATCACAAAACTTAATTCGCATGATCGCTTATTTCCGAATAACAAATTTGTAAAAGAAGTGAAGAGAAGTTATTTAATAATGTGCACATAAAAAATTCTCGCCAATTTGTTTTCAATTAACCCATTAATTAAAAATAAAATCAGTCTTAATTAAAAATGTAATCAAGTAAGTTAAACGGTTACTTATATCAACATGTTGTCAATATCAAACAATATTTAATTGATACTATTGATTTGTTAACTGCTGCAAATTTAATTCGGTTTTTAATTAATATCACAAATTTTTTAATTGAAATCAACTTCTTTTATTTTCTGCGTGTCAAGTGGACCAATACCTAAAAAACGAACAAAGTACTTCCGTGTATTTCTTACATAAATTTCTCTTTAATTAAGGCATTAATACATTTAAAGACTTAAAAATAAATTTAAGTCACAATTGCTGTTCACCTTTCTTTAATAAAGAAAAAATAAAAACGAATTTCTTAACATAATTGCACCCTACAACTGTAATTGACTTAAATTTATGACCTAATTAAAAAATTAAGAACTCAACAAAATCATTAAAACAACTACAAATGAACACAAAAACACGATAAGAAAAGTCTCTAATACAAAAAAAAGCATAATTTGTTAATAACGAGCAGTTAAAGATGCAACAAAAAGAACTGTGATGTTTATTAAACTTAATAAAAACCGTTATAAAGTAACTAACCTTTAATTAAATAACCACAAATTTACAGTGAATTATAACAATAGTCAAATAAACGAACATTTGTTGAACACTGAATGAATGTTTTCAAAACCAGTAAAACATTTGAATTAAAGGTATCGCATCAAAAACTACTTAGATACAGATAGAGATACACGAATGTGAATTTGAATGTATATTTTAAAATTAACGATTTACAATTAAAGTTTTACACTATTTTGTTTTTTTTTTTTAATAAAGAAATATGAACCCAATTGGCCAAAATGTCATAGACGACATTCTCCTCAATTTGTGCGTTTCTTGCCGCTTTAGTTTTTGCGACGATAAAGGAAAGAAATCTTCGTTGATAAAACGATGAACGACAAATTCTTGAATTTATTTTTTAATTAGACCACAGCTGTTGAGTCACACTCAACAAATATTTTACGCTTTACACGTAACCACTATTTTTATCAAACGTTTGTTTTATTCCACACAACGTTTGCTAGCTCCAACATCAATTAACTCTTTTCAAATAACGTTTTCCTACGATTCTCATTTAGAACTAAAGGTTTTAAAATCCAAAAGAATTGTTTAAAATAATGTAAATGGTTGACAAATTAAGTGGCCACGATTTTTTTGGGTTTTTCGTCAAACATTTGTTAAGGATAAACAAATTTTCATACCTTAAGTGTTAACAAACCTTATCGAATTAGGCTGTAGCTTTCCAGGAGACCCCTAACGAGACAACAAAATATGTTCTTGTAAACATTTTTGACAATTACACAGAAAACAATTTTTGCGCCAGTAAAGAATTAATCAAAAATAAAATCAGTTTTAATTAAATATTTAATCAGGTGAATTAAACTTTTAATCAAGTGAATTAAACGTTTAACTGAAATATTGTCAATTAAACATTTAATATACTTGATTACAAGTTTAATTCACCTGATTAAATATTTTATTAAAACTGATTTTTTTTTTTGATTAATTCTTTTACTGGCGCAAAAATTTTTTTCTGTGTACATAACTGAGTCTTATGGCCTCTTCTTTTCTAAAAAAAATATTTATTATAAGTGTTACATGTAATTTGGCAAAATTTTTAAATACTAACCCAATTTTTAAGATGTGATGCATATTTTAGGTTAACACAAGATTACAAGATTCGCCATAAAACAATTAGCGTTTAAAGTTTGGAGTTCTTTTATACCGCATATTTCGAAAAAGAAGAAAATACGAGAAACGAACTGGAAAAAATATTTATTTATTCAGAAATAATAACAAAACCAGCTGTTTGTCTAGTGCTGCACTCATGCCCCTTTAATAAAAATGGGTATTGAATATGTAGCACTTTTTCTTATTAATGGGAACATCATGAGAAAAGAACGCGTTACACTTTTAAAATAATACATATTTTTTCCAAAAGAACAGAAAGAAATGTTAAAGGTAGAAAAAATGAGGAATATTACTCAGAAGAAAAAAAAAAAACGCCAGTAAAAGAGTCATCTAAAAATAGTCAGTTTTTGGCATAAATTGCGATTAACAGTCTGCAAAAATTAACAGAATATTTTACTGGGGCCCTCAAAGCAAAAATATTAAGAAAAGTTGATCTTTAGGGTCCGTTTAGAAACAAGAAAGGTGGTATCGTCGTAACACTGTATTGCTGACTTGCTATCGACGGCAAATTCTTTTATACATTTAATAGAGTACAACCTTTATAATCCGAAAACTCGCTTGTCTGGACTACTCAGTAATCCGGACGTCGGGCACGCAACGAAAATGAATTTGCTTTTAAATTTTCTAATTAAGATATAGTTCAATCGGTAACAAAGAACAAATTCTCGCAACTAATTTATTACAATTAAGCCATTAATCAAAAATAAAATCAGTTTTAATTAAAAAGTTAATCAAATGAATTCAACGTTCACATATATCAACAACATTACTGCAGAAAATGTTGTTGATATTATAAAATATTTAATTCATACTATTAATTTGATTACTGGTGCAAATTTAATTAATTTTTTAATTAATATCACACATTTTTTAATATAAATACATTTTTATTTTTTCTCTGGGAACTACTGCAAATCAAAATATTAATGACATGTTTCCTCTAAATTCATTAAATAATAAAGCATTCTTAAAATTATTGATTTTTCCTTTTGTAGTTCAGCAAAAAATTTTCGGTAATAAAAAATAATTTTAACTTTATATTGACTTAACAAATTTTTTTTAGCTGTAGGCCGGACTATTCACTTAATCGGCCAAAGCTGAAACTTCATTCTTTTAAATTTGTTGTCCGATTTCTGCGACACTTGTTTTAATCCCTTTGAAGACATGGTAAATTGGGAAACTATTTGTAAAAACATGTACAAACCGAATGTTATTGTGTAGTGTTTTAGCGATTTTTTTCATGTGTATCAAATGGCAAGTGTCGTTAAAAAAAAAAAAACACTGAAACCACATACAGATACAAATAACCAAGCACAAAGATACATCCTAGTAGTTCATTGTACGTTTATTAGGGTGTCTCTATTATATAGACCAAATAAATTATTGAATGTTGCTAATCAAAAGAAAGGACTGATTTAAGAGACTAATGGCAAATAAATCAGTGAATGTTTAAACGCTGGTTTAGGTGAACTAAACTTAAATTTATACGTAGTTTAAGCTCAACAGTACCCTAATATATTATATTTAGGTTAAAAAATAATATTGTGGCAACGCTACGACAAATATTGTCAAATTCATATACAGGGGTGATCTGTAAATCGAAAACGCAAAACGCTAGAATTTGGAAGTGGTTTTTAATACACTTCTAATCTAATTTTTATAATTTTTGGTATAAAATCATGTTTAATAGAGAAATATTTGTATAAAACTTGTCATAAAATTTTTTTTATTACGGAAATCTTATTAAAAAACGACGTTTGAAATTCTTACGTTTTGCATTTTCGATTTCCAGAACACCCCTGATATTCTGCAGCTTAAGCGCCAAAGTTAATGCGTTTGGAGATGGTTTATTTGTTTATAGATTTGCTGGTTTAACCACATTTTAAACCAAAAAGATAGTTTTACTCTCACGGATTTATTAGCCCTACAGAAATCTGATCCCTTTAATTTTTTTTATGTTATTTTAAAGAAAGAATAAGAAGTTTTATCTTAAGAAGGCCCAAATACACTTATCAAGCATTGTGTGTGTCACACTGACGATGCTGGATGGTAAATCAAAAAATTTATAAATAACGGCGAATATTATGCCCAGCACACGTACACGAGTGAATTCGCCTGCTGGACAAGTATTTCACAAGTGTATTTGGCCCTTTAAAAAAATTTCGATTTAAAAATGGTCCTAGAACGAAGGACAGAAGATAGTAAACAAATTATTCGGCAGAATTGTATAACATAACTAACATTTTCAATATGTTATAATGATCTTTTGTGTGCTTTTTCAATGCCTAATTTTTTAATACAATCCAAACATTATGGTAAATATTTTACACTTACACTGGGGCTATAAGAATAAATTATTAATATTAGGAACCCTACTAATGCCCATACGCTTTCAAACAAACATTCAAATTCACGCAATAAACGTATTTGATGCGTAAAGTGTACGAGTTTTAAGAGCGAATGACTGAGTGAGTGGTTGTTTGGTTGGTTGGTGGTGGTGTTGGAATCTTGTTTAACAAACAAATGGATTTAAATTACTTTGTGAATTTTACTAATTAACATCAACTTTTTTTAGTTAAAAAAAACTGACAGTCCAATAAATAATTTTATAAGTGGGTAAATTTTATATTTGCTTTAAAATAAGTTTATAAGTGATGTTAATAATTCCACATAGAAACTCAAACTTTGCTATTCTAAACAAATAAAACTGTTTTAAACTGCATTTGTATAAAACTTTGGCAGCTTTTTGTATAATTCTCTTAAACAAATGTATTTTTTTTTTGTATATAAAGCAATTGTTAAGATTTGCTAAGGCGAGAGTTTTTAGTCACTGTTTGTTTGTTTTGTAAATTTTAACAAATAGAAACTGTGAATTATTTCCTTTCGTAGGTAACTTTATATTATATTCAACATTTTTTATTTTTCGAATTTATTCTATGAGTTAAATTTCAGTTATGTATTTTATAAAGCTTTTTTGTAATAGTCTTATTCCTTCAATTTTTCAGGAATGACTTTATACACTACCAGACTGTTATATTGTATCTTCTTGTTACATTTTACCTACGCTATCCTTTGGATAGCAATGAAGTATATTGTATGCACAGAAAAATTTACAATTATTAGACACCAGCAGAATGTAATGCATTTTCTGGCCCGCTACGGCCTTCGTCAGCATTCTTTGTGTCACACTGGATAGTGATACTTTATAAATTGAATGTATTTAACTCAACTATTTTAACAAATAGAAACTGTGAATTATTTCCTTTCGTAGGTAACTTTATATTATATTCAACATTTTTTATTTTTCGAATTTATTCTATGAGTTAAATTTCAGTTATGTATTTTATAAAGCTTTTTTGTAATAGTCTTATTCCTTCAATTTTTCAGGAATGACTTTATACACTACCAGACTGTTATATTGTATCTTCTTGTTACATTTTACCTACGCTATCCTTTGGATAGCAATGAAGTATATTGTATGCACAGAAAAATTTACAATTATTAGACACCAGCAGAATGTAATGCATTTTCTGGCCCGCTACGGCCTTCGTCAGCATTCTTTGTGTCACACTGGATAGTGATACTTTATAAATTGAATGTATTTAACTCAACTATTTTAACAAATAGAAACTGTGAATTATTTCCTTTCGTAGGTAACTTTATATTATATTCAACATTTTTTATTTTTCGAATTTATTCTATGAGTTAAATTTCAGTTATGTATTTTATAAAGCTTTTTTGTAATAGTCTTATTCCTTCAATTTTTCAGGAATGACTTTATACACTACCAGACTGTTATATTGTATCTTCTTGTTACATTTTACCTACGCTATCCTTTGGATAGCAATGAAGTATATTGTATGCACAGAAAAATTTACAATTATTAGACACCAGCAGAATGTAATGCATTTTCTGGCCCGCTACGGCCTTCGTCAGCATTCTTTGTGTCACACTGGATAGTGATACTTTATAAATTGAATGTATTTAACTCAACTATTTTAACAAATAGAAACTGTGAATTATTTCCTTTCGTAGGTAACTTTATATTATATTCAACATTTTTTATTTTTCGAATTTATTCTATGAGTTAAATTTCAGTTATGTATTTTATAAAGCTTTTTTGTAATAGTCTTATTCCTTCAATTTTTCAGGAATGACTTTATACACTACCAGACTGTTATATTGTATCTTCTTGTTACATTTTACCTACGCTATCCTTTGGATAGCAATGAAGTATATTGTATGCACAGAAAAATTTACAATTATTAGACACCAGCAGAATGTAATGCATTTTCTGGCCCGCTACGGCCTTCGTCAGCATTCTTTGTGTCACACTGGATAGTGATACTTTATAAATTGAATGTATTTAACTCAACTATTTTAACAAATAGAAACTGTGAATTATTTCCTTTCGTAGGTAACTTTATATTATATTCAACATTTTTTATTTTTCGAATTTATTCTATGAGTTAAATTTCAGTTATGTATTTTATAAAATACATAACTGAAATTTAACTCATAGAATAAATTCGAAAAATAAAAAATGTTGAATATAATATAAAGTTACCTACGAAAGGAAATAATTCACAGTTTCTATTTGTTAAAATAGTTGAGTTAAATACATTCAATTTATAAAGTATCACTATCCAGTGTGACACAAAGAATGCTGACGAAGGCCGTAGCGGGCCAGAAAATGCATTACATTCTGCTGGTGTCTAATAATTGTAAATTTTTCTGTGCATACAATATACTTCATTGCTATCCAAAGGATAGCGTAGGTAAAATGTAACAAGAAGATACAATATAACAGTCTGGTAGTGTATAAAGTCATTCCTGAAAAATTGAAGGAATAAGACTATTACAAAAAAGCTTTATAAAATACATAACTGAAATTTAACTCATAGAATAAATTCGAAAAATAAAAAATGTTGAATATAATATAAAGTTACCTAAGAAAGGAAATAATTCACAGTTTCTATTTGTTAAAATAGTTGAGTTAAATACATTCAATTTATAAAGTATCACTATCCAGTGTGACACAAAGAATGCTGACGAAGGCCGTAGCGGGCCAGAAAATGCATTACATTCTGCTGGTGTCTAATAATTGTAAATTTTTCTGTGCATACAATATACTTCATTGCTATCCAAAGGATAGCGTAGGTAAAATGTAACAAGAAGATACAATATAACAGTCTGGTAGTGTATAAAGTCATTCCTGAAAAATTGAAGGAATAAGACTATTACAAAAAAGCTTTATAAAATACATAACTGAAATTTAACTCATAGAATAAATTCGAAAAATAAAAAATGTTGAATATAATATAAAGTTACCTACGAAAGGAAATAATTCACAGTTTCTATTTGTTAAAATAGTTGAGTTAAATACATTCAATTTATAAAGTATCACTATCCAGTGTGACACAAAGAATGCTGACGAAGGCCGTAGCGGGCCAGAAAATGCATTACATTCTGCTGGTGTCTAATAATTGTAAATTTTTCTGTGCATACAATATACTTCATTGCTATCCAAAGGATAGCGTAGGTAAAATGTAACAAGAAGATACAATATAACAGTCTGGTAGTGTATAAAGTCATTCCTGAAAAATTGAAGGAATAAGACTATTACAAAAAAGCTTTATAAAATACATAACTGAAATTTAACTCATAGAATAAATTCGAAAAATAAAAAATGTTGAATATAATATAAAGTTACCTACGAAAGGAAATAATTCACAGTTTCTATTTGTTAAAATAGTTGAGTTAAATACATTCAATTTATAAAGTATCACTATCCAGTGTGACACAAAGAATGCTGACGAAGGCCGTAGCGGGCCAGAAAATGCATTACATTCTGCTGGTGTCTAATAATTGTAAATTTTTCTGTGCATACAATATACTTCATTGCTATCCAAAGGATAGCGTAGGTAAAATGTAACAAGAAGATACAATATAACAGTCTGGTAGTGTATAAAGTCATTCCTGAAAAATTGAAGGAATAAGACTATTACAAAAAAGCTTTATAAAATACATAACTGAAATTTAACTCATAGAATAAATTCGAAAAATAAAAAATTTTGTAAATTTTACAAATACATTTTATTAAAATTGCTGTTAAAGTTACAGGTTAACATGTTTTTACATTTTTAAGACACTGACTTGTTATGTATCGAAATTTTCTTATAAACTGTCTCGTTTTAGTATTAAATCTGCCTTAGTTTCTATTGAAGATATTGGTTTAATGACATGTTTCCTCTAAATTCATTAAATAATATAGCATTCTTAAAATTATTGATTTTACTTTTTGTAGTTTAGCAAAAATTTTCGGTAATAAAAAATAATTTGTTTAGATTTTAAAGCAGTTTTTCTAGAAATGTGTCAGTTTTATAGACAACTTACAATTTTGTAAGGAAATAAACTGTTAAAGTTTCGAAACCTTACAGTTTTCCATAGAAATTTTCTTTGGAAATCAACTGCTAAAGTTTCCAAAAAACGATTGCAGTATTTAAAAAATAAATGCTACAGTTTTGTTCAAAAACTTCAACAATTTTGTTAAAAAAAACAACAGTTTCATAAACAAAGAAACTTCGTCAGAAAAACTGCTTTAGTTTTGTAAAGAAACTGCTTTAGTTTTGTAGAAAAAACTGCTATAGTTTCGTTAAAAAACTGCAAGAGTCTCCATAAACAAAAGCTAAAGCTTCATTAAGAAACTGTCACAATTTCGCAGAGAAAATATCGTATATAAAACAACGAAAATATCGCTTAAAAATTTCTTAAAATTTTACTGAATTTTTAATCGACCCACTTTAACTAATTTCATAAAAATCAACAAAACGAAGGGGGTCACTGAATTTATTTTATGATGTTTATTTGCAGAAAGTTTCAAATACAGCCAAACAAATAGAGTCCCTTGATGTCTGGCATGTTCACAATCGTAGCATTTAATCAACGCAAAACCGCAATCACGCGCGACAAGTGACCGGAAATTTTGTCACCAAAAAAAAAAAAAAAAATAAAAGAAAAAGCAAATGAAATATTTAATGGTCACATACTGAACTATGAAGGGCTGTTATTTATTTCTTTTTTATATTTCTATTTAGTTCAGAGTTAATTAATATTTCTACTGTTTTCTGTGACAAAATTAATGTTAATAAAAAATTAATTTATTGTTTTACATAAAAAACTAAATAACACTCGTTAAAAGCAATTTTGGTTTTATCACTCAAGTGAAACATGTAATTTCACCATTGCGTTACTGTTGGTCAACACAACTCTCCCTCTCATTATTCATTTTTTTGCTTATAACAAGTTGGCTAAAACTTTTGACATTTAACATAATTTCTTTTAAGCGTTAAAAATCGTTAAGTTTTCATTTTTTTTTTTTTTTTTGCTTTGGGTTTTTGTTTAATTTTCACGCAATTAAGTGGCGTTTAGAAAAAATTTACATGAATTTTGAAATACTTGTAAATGAAAAGAAATAAATGTTAACATGTATGAAAGAAAGAAAACAAAAAAAGAATTTCTTTACAATAAAAGTCATAGCGAAGCACTTCCTGTTAGTCTTGCAACAATTAGCAATTAATTTTACCATAAACTGTACTGTTATAAATATTAAGAGAACTTATTTTTTACAACCTACAAAAGCACAGAGTTGAAATGATTTTACTTAATCACCTGTGAGGAATAAAAAAGAAACAGTGTTGCCTACAGTTTTAAAAGAGAGGTTAATGTTCGGTCTTAATTTTTAGTTAAAATTTTAACTCTTTTCTGAAACTGCAGTCATATACATACATACGTTTTTGAGGTTTGTATATGATTAATAAAAAAAAACTACTTATCTTATATGACAAGGTGTACAAGGCCAAATTACGGCGCGCAAGCCAAATGCGGCTCGTTTAAAGATTGGTTACGGCTCTCGAAAAGAGATTAAATAATATTGATATTAAGAATGCACTTGATAACTTATTGTTAGATACCACTGAATAGGGAATGGTAAATGAATTCCAAAATCGATTTTCGATTTTTCGATCGACTTTTTTTATTTCGGTTTTTGAAATCGATTAATCGAACCTCAAAATCGATTTTAAAATCGATTTCAAACTCATTTAAGATTAATTTGCAAACTTTTTCTTTATACCACAAAGGGGGATCACCAGCATTTTTTTTGGCAATATACTGGAGAAATTGAACTAAGATTTTTACAGTGGGTAAACATGACTCTGATTTAATTTTCTTGCAAAAAGTGAAAATGTGTAAGTTTTGAGATGACCTTAAGAGGGACAAGTGCGATACGTATGTATGTACATTTTACATATTAAAATTGTGTTCTTGTGTAGTAAATCAGGCCAGTCCCATAAATCAATTCTGACCGAAAGTGATTTCGTTTCTTGCTTCACATAAAACGAAATCACTTTTGATCGGAATTGATTTCTGTGACATGCCAGAATGTATGGATAGTATTTCAAAGGATTATGACAATAGTTCCTGATCAGTGGCGTCTGTTTCTTTGCTAAATTACTATTAAGTTAGTTTTAGAAAACAAACGTTTGCATATCATTGATGCCGGAAAGATGGAGAGATATTTTCTTGTAATTTTGATTTAAATATCACACACTTTTCTGTTTGAATATTAGCATATTTCCACAGGAATGTCATGGTTTAATTTATTTGCTGTGTTTCTATAATATGTTGATGTTTACAAATCAGACTTTCGGTGTTCAGTGACTTTAATTTCTGAAGAACAAGAGCCCCTATGTTAAAGTTGGAAGTATACCAATGGTACTAATAGGTAAATAAGTAAAACTACAAATTATTACTTGGAATAAACATACCACCTACACATCTATGTATGCACAAACAAA
The DNA here is from genome assembly GCA_963931875.1 of Pollenia griseotomentosa. Taxonomy (NCBI): domain Eukaryota; kingdom Metazoa; phylum Arthropoda; class Insecta; order Diptera; family Polleniidae; genus Pollenia; species Pollenia griseotomentosa. Next base: position 85,485,034 of record OZ007563.1, read on the forward strand.
TATCCAGCTATATTGTGCATGCCATGCCCATAATTTATGGATTTAATTAAGATTAAAATTAAAAACTACCAAAATTTTGATAACAATAAAAAAATCGATTTTAAAAGCCCAATAATCGATTTCAGTATAAAATCGCATAAGCAAATTCGATTTCAAAAAATCGATTATTTTTACCAGAAAATCGATTTTCGATTGCAATCGAAATCGATTTACCATTCCCTACCACTGAACAATTTGGTAAGTGAAGCAACAGCAATATTTGGTACAAAATATTGGGTAAAAACGTAGCCCTTATTGGTCTATTAAAACCCAATCCTAGAATGCCAGAATTTGTACTACTTTATTGCATTAATCATCGTAAAAAATTAAGTTGCAAAATAATTATTTTTAATAAGAAAACGTAATGAAAACTGTGAACTAAATATATTCAGGCGAATTCAATGACTAATCGTCAATTCAAAGACTGTACTGCAGAAAATATTGCTGCTGTTCGCGATACTGTGGCTGAATCGCCACGAGGTGAGATAATACGGCCATTAAATTTCTCGCGCAAAAGAGCCATTGTTTCGTTCGCTATGTGGCAAGTGGCACCATCCTGTTGGAACCACACATCGTTCAGGTCAATATCCTCAATATCTGGCCACAAGAGGTCTGTTATCATCTCGCGATAGCCAATACCATTCACGGTAGCTGCTTGGCCGACCATATTTTCGAAGAAGTGCGGCCCGATGACGCTGCCAGCCTTGGGCGAGCATGCACAGATGTTCTAAAATTTCATACAGTCCCGGTTTGCTGAAATTTGCTCACGACTTTCCCAATTGTGGACAGATTTGGTCGATTATACTACCAAAAAAAAAACACAAAAAAAAATCACAAAGTGCTCGAAATGCATTTTGATTTGAACCCCCGTTTTCGTAAATTTGAATTTGTCAAACAATGAAACAAAGAAAGGTTAAATAAAGTTGGGCAAAAAACTTGACGTTAAAGTTTGACTCACAATTAACATCGTGCATTACGGTTGGGCCACACTTTATAAGAATAGTTTCGTTAAGAAGTTGTTAAGTTACTAAGGTCAGTTCTCAATAAAATGACTGAGATCAGTTCGTCTCAAAAACTGATCACTGACGCATTTAATTTTTGTCTTGTTTAAAAACTGTGTTAGTGACTGAAACCAGTTAAGCTTCGTAGAGACGGTGCTCAGATATTACAATGTTGTCATTTAAATTGACTTGAAATGTCTTGCAACTGTGTGAACATTGTACGCTATTTTCATTTGGCAGATATGTTAAACTAATGGCACCATTGTCAGAAAAATGACAACATTGTAAGATCTGACCACCGTATGAACGAAGCTTTATACTTATTCGAAATTGTCCCATTGGCTAACAACTTTGAACAAATTTGTCCAAACTACTACTACAGACATAATCATGGCAACTCTGACGAGAACAATTAAAACTTGGAAAAAAAAACAGCGGCGGCTGCCTCTCATTCATCCACCAAGTAAAAGCGCAATAATACATGCACGTGTTCGTTTGTAACAAATATTTGCAACTTTGTGTTCAAGTGTGCTGGAAACGGAAACACCAAGTGGTTTATTTAAAGTACTTAAAATTCATAAGTTAAGTATGACTCTTTAATTTGGTATATACAAAAAAACTACTCACTCCACCATTCTAACTAGTTTGTTTTCTTTAGTTTGGGGAGATTTTAGCGAATTTATAAAAGCCATAATAAAAAAAAATTTACCAGATGAAATGATTATAGTGGTGAAATGGTCGGCAACAGTTTAGAGCACTAGACAGTCGTGGGAAAGCATACAGTAGCCGCAAGGCCCATGCGAGAGGAGCTTTAAGTACAATATGCAGTTAAGTAATTAAAAATATTTTAAAATCTGAGTACTTATTTTGCAATAAAACTTTAAAAACGAAAGTAAAGCAATCTGTGCTTAAATCGAAAATTATGTTTCCTCTGCTTTAATCTTTCTAGACTGCAATTAAACTGTTGATTTAAATGTGTTGTATTTTCCTTTTTCCACTGGGGCTTAAAAAAAAAGTAATAAACATTTCTGTTGGCTTTTAACTTGAACTTTGCAATTGTTTGCCAAAAAATTCATCAAAAGAGCAACAGAAAATATTTATTTTTTTTTGGTTTGTTTATTTCATTTAATTCATAAACATCCGGTCTAGACAAACAGCCTGTGGTTTATGTTTGTTTTTATTTTTAAGTAATTTTTGGCGTTTTTAAGCTCATAAACAGAAAGATAAAATTGTTACATGAAATTATTTAAAAATTAAAGAAAAAAAAACAAGAAAGGGTCCATAACTTTAATTTACCTTCTTTACAACAGCTGGAAAAAATAAAAATAAGTTCGCCGGTCCGTTTGTAACTTCTATAATTATGATCTTAGGCGGAAAAGTTGTCACTTGATGTCATTTAACTATATTTAGTTTAATATATTTAAATCTTAAGTTTTGAAGTCTAAATTTGTTTGTCATTAAGCAGAAAATATTATGTCCACCGCCGCCAGAATTGATGAAAAAGTGACTATGGCACTTTCCATAACTCATGCCGGAACTTCCGGCAATAGGTTCCGCATTCCAGGCCGATGTTTTCTTTGAGGACTTCACCTGTCTAACGCTTGTTGATATAGATTTGTGACTTTAAGACTCCCTACAAAAAAAGAAGTCTAGAATAGCAAATTGCAAGTCTTGCCAAGAGATCAGGCGATCCGGATATGTAACCCTTGGAAAATCGAAGGGTAAAGCGCTCCGTTTCTTATTGACGCTTATTCTGTATATGTTAACTTTACAAATGTCAAAGCAGAACTGTCGTCTACAGCCATTTTCAAAAATTTAAGAATCTTCCGTAACTGCCCGTCTATACCAGAGATAATTATGTTTTCTTTAATGTAGACAGCAATTTTTTGAACATATTAATTGCCGGCAATTTATGTTGCACTAATTGTTAGTCCGTTTTTGTTGACAATTATTGCTAACATAAACCGTCAAATTTGGTTGTCAATTGAAAAAAAGAAGCAAAAAGGAAAAAAAAAATAAGAAGCAAATTGTGTGTGAAAGAAATTAATTAAGTTTGTGAAATTGTAGCAAATTATAATTGTAGTAAAAGAATTAAATTAAAGAATTTAATAAACACCAAAATAAAATTGCAAAAATTATTTTTATTAATATAATTTTGTTTTTATTCGATCTTTATTATTTAAAATTTATAAATTTTAAAATTTATAAATTTATAAAAAATATAAATTTATATTTATTTGTTTAAGCTTGAGTTTTTTTTTATATCAAAATATAAATTTTATTTTAACCATGGTGAAATAAACAGGTGGCAGCACTACGCCAGATGACGATTTTTTGCTCTTGCATTGTTTGTCTAGGTTAATGTCAAAGTTTTGTTTATGTTTACAAAAAGTCCACGTTTTGTGCTGTGATTATTGTGTTTTATTAAAGTTTTTGATAATTTTAAATTAAAATAAATGAGATATTGATCATAATTAAATAAAAATTGGCTAAAAATTTATTTATTTCATCACGTTCAGTGGCACGCTGTGATTTTTCTTAAATGTATTTTTTGACGTAAAAGGTGATGTAATTTCCATTTTTGTTGTAATGTTGTATTTGTTGCCGTAACGATGCCACCTGCTTATTCCACCATGATTTTAACAAAAAAAATAAATTTAAGTGTAGTTTATAGAACACGAGCGCCTTACTCGTCCGTTCATCTTACATTTAAAACAAAAACAAAATTAACAAAAATTAATATTTGTATATAAAAAAAGATCTCAAGCTTAAACAAATTAATATACATTTAAAAAATAAGTCGAATAAGATAGAATTTATATTAATAAATATAATTAATTTAAAAGATTTTGTTATTCGTGCTTAATTCCCAATTTTTATTCTTGATAAAAACACTTGAAATCAATTGTTGATGGGATACAGTGTGCCAATTTAGCCATTTAGTGGCTAGATTTAGCCATTTTTCACCCTGTTTAGCCATTAAAAAATTAGTTTAGCCATTAGCCATTTTTTTAGCCATTTTTCAAATTGTTTAGCCATAAAATTTTTTTGCCGTTTTTCTTTTAAAGGAATAATTTTTATTTTATTATAAAAATTTATAAAAGTAAAACAAACATTTTTAACAATTAAAACGCCTTTAATTTAAATCACAACTTTTACAAATGTTGAAAATCGCTATAAACGATGATGATGAAACATCTTTCAAAATAAAGGAACAGTATTCCAATACTAAATTTATAAAATGGATCACCACAAACATTGGTGTTTCTTTCTGGTTGCAAGAATTTCAGTAAAGAGATGCAGGCAGCAACAAAATTTTTTTAGAAATTTCAGAATTGACTATAAAGTTGCTCTCACTTCCATGGTCTAATGCTGAAGTAGAGAGGGTATTTTGCCAAGTAAACATCGTTAAAAGTAATTTGAGAAATAGGTTACATTTAGCAACCGTTAATTCGATTTTTTTAATTAGTTAAAGAATTTTACTGTAACAATAAAATATTTTTACCAACACCACAACAGTGGAGAGGGTACTATGCGTTTGTGCTGATGTTTGAAACACCTTAAAATATTGATACTTAGGGTATGTTCAGACCTAACAAATATTTGACAATAAAATCCAAAAAAAGCGTTGCCAGTAAATTGATCAAACTTAAGCTTTATTTTTAACAATTTCTATTTATTTACAAAACTTTAATTTTAAAATGATCATTGTATAATGTAATTTAGAAACAGTTAAATAATGTGTGCCCTAGCCAAACGTTTTGCAAAAGCAAACAATTCTTTAAGAAAACTAGTGGTCACGTGTAGGACGTCAAATATTTAATAGGTGTGAACATAGCTTTAGCCAACCTCTGACTCTGAATCACTTTCTGAGTCGAATTAACGATGCTTGTCCGGCTGGCTGGCTGGCTGTCCATGCACACCTTGTGCGCAAAGTACAGGTCGCAAATTTAAAGATAATTTAATAAAATTTGGTACATAGGTTACTTTTTTACTTGTTTTTTATTGTAGAAATGAACTCATAATGTTGGGTAAATGTTGTCGTGATTATGATTTTCCTTCAAATTATTTAAAACTAATAGGCAAGAGTGATTCCTATGAGATGAGCAATAACGACAAATTTTTCGATGATTTAATTTTTTAAATACATATCTATCAAAATATTAATTTACGTTTATTCTTATTTAAGAAATTGATCTTAACTTACAATTTCATTGTAAACAACTTTAAGTGAATTATTTCTGTTTTGTTATAGAATTTTAATGTGTTTTTACTTAAAAAAAAAGTTTAGCCTTTTTTTAGCCCATTTTTAGCCATTTTTTTCCGTAAATTTAGCCATTTTTCGTCACCAAGTTTTGGCAACACTGATGGGATAAGCTATTCCTAAGCGCATTTCACTGGTTGCTTAGGCCAGATCATCAGGAAACTTCATCCATTAGGATTTTAGAAAAAAACTAAAGATATTAAGCCAAATAAAACTGTTAAGCGTATACGAATCATAAGCAACAGTTCTATTTGTAACAATATCAAAGTTTAAACAAAAACATCAACAATAAACAGTGAGTTTATCTCTTCTTACATTCCCCACTACGATTGATTGGAATTCTTGCAACATTAATTGTAGTTGTAAGTAGGCTAAGAAAAAACATAATAAAAACAAAAACAACTTGCAAAAGCATGTTGCCAGTTTAAGTTTTTTTTTAGGCCCTGCACCTGCCAGTTTATGATAATAAATATAATTTTTACAAGACGGCGTCATTTTTACACTGCACCTTCTTCCTTGATTTCTTTAAAATTATATGAGTTAACATAAATACGTTTTCCCATGCCTTTAACATTAGCTGAGAAATAAGAAATATTGCTCTATTAATCTGCCGACGTTATTGCCAACTTGCTAAGATAGTTATCTTTAGTGTAGACCTTGGGTAAGGGTAAAGACTTTTGCACCAACTTGACGTCAGAGTTTCAGCTAATATTTCCAATAACTTCTATTTTAATAAGCACAATAGTTTAGTTTTTATTTAATTCATCAAGCTAACGTAAACGTTAATTAAATAATGCTTAAGCCATTTCTTTCGCGTTAGGAAAAACGTCTTATGGCAGAAACTGTAGTTTTTCGTATTATTGAATTGAAAAATATTTATTTAAATTATTTCATAGACTTTTTTTCCTTAAGAGCAGATAATTACGATTAGAAGCAGTTGTGCTAGACTTAGGTTATTAAAATTAATTAAGGCCAATGAAAAACTTAAAACGCTTTTTTTACTTAAGACCTTTTTGCCTAACAGCAAAGATTTTATAAGTTTAACAGCCAGGCCCACGATGTCACACGTTAACGTTCGCATAGAAAATTACATTTAAAATAAAAACAACAAATTTAAGAAGTTTTTTTTTGTTTTATATGTAATTTTCTATGCGAACGTTAACGTGTGACATCGTGGGCCTGGCTGAAAAACTCTAAATAAAATAATTATTTTTTTTTATCAAAGTTATCTCCCAAACCTTTAAGAAAACCCAAATCGAATTAAGTGTTTTATAAAAAAATAACCCACTCCGGACTCAGTCTTTTTCATTGCCGTCAAATCAATTAAAAACATTAATATTTTTAGCCTTTAAACTTTTTTTTTTGCATTTGCCCTCGTCCAAAGAAACTAGTAACCATTTATTTATTTTGTATCGTTATGTTTTAGATATTTTTTTTATGTTTTTTATAATTTTCTTTATAGCTATTTTTCTATTAAAATTTACCATGTTTTAGCATTTAATGCATTTGTTTACATTTGTCTTTTATCTATTTTTTTTTTTTTTTTTTTTGTTTCTTCGTTTGCATGTAAAAATGTTTTTTTATAGCAACTATGGAAAAAATGGCAATATCGTGTTGGGCTGTGCTGTTGCTGGCATAATCGTGTTACTGACCAAATTATCTAGTCTGTAATTGTATTATACCATCAACAAATAAATGAATAAAAATAACGACAAAAAAATTAAGTAAATTGCAACAACTAAACTAACAACAATTGCATTTGTCAAAGTGTTTACAACTTAAGCGCCTTTTGTGGTCTTTATTAGTGGTTTTTATCATTCGATATAATTTCGTGTTAGTTTTTCAAAATACAGTGCACAATGGGGTGAGCCAAACACAAACTTCGTAAATTTGCTTAGCAATTTTGACTGGTAAACGTGAGCAGTTCAATTGTACATTTATAAAAACACATTTTTTTAATACCTTCTACCTCCATTTCCGTTGAAAAATTCAGGTGTTTAACAATCACAAAAAATAAATTCCAGCAATGATTCCAGCACTTTTTGTGGCTTTCTTGATGCGTTCTTAAAAACAAATTTCACATTTTAATCACAAATTTGAGAAATTTTAATATTTTTTTCTATTGACGTTTCTTACAAATTGGCTTTAATTGTTTAAAATTGCACACAAATTAAATTGGCTCTTCGTGAAACGAGTCTCGCAAGTTTGCCCATTTGCACAAATGGCAATTTTAAGCGATATCATGAAAACTCTTATTAATTTTACGTGAGATTCAAGAGAAAGCAATTGAAAAAAGTTTAAAGAAATCTCAAAAACAAACCTCAATTACAAGTTTCTTTAAATAATTATGTACTTTTTTTTTAAATAATTACCTTTTTTATTAATTTTACTTTATGAAATCCATTTACTTGTAATGAATATTTTTTTTAGTACTGGATTTAACGAGTTTTTCAATTTAACGAACAGGTCTTACAATCAATTGTTCGTTAAATCGGGAAACCAGTGTATTCTAATTACCGAATTAGCAGAGACTGAGACAGGAATTTTAAGGAAGCTAATGAGTCAGCTTCCGTGCGTGCCATCAAATTTATTAAAACTTTCAACTGTCTCAGTAACTTAGATCTGATTTGTCTAGAAATTGTTTTAAAAACTGAGATGAGATTCATGTAGAAATGCATTAGTAGATTAGTTTTATAAAAAAAACTGGCTTAAATTCGTTTTAAGACTACAAAATATTTTAAAACTAGAATTTTTTACACACTATATCAGTAAATAGGACCAATTTCGTTTAAGCACCCCATCCGTTATACAATATTTTTGTATATGTTATTCGCCATATTATTTACACTGAAAAAACAAATCATTCCATACGTACTTAAATCAAACCGAAGCGGTGTCAATAGTACGGTAAGTACGGATTTCCTTAACTGAATTACAGAACGCTTGATTCAAGTGCGGATTATTCAAGTGCGAAATACTTAACTAATCCATATTTAGTAACGAATCCGTACTTAAAATAATCCAAAAACAGGATTGACCTCAATTAAAAGGTAAATAAAATTAGTCTCAAACTGTGCTTGATTAAAGAATTTCTAAGACGGTTTAATCTCAATTCGTACTTTTAATAATCCGAAAGTGAAATTTGATTGATTCTAACCTAAACACTTACCCCACATAACCAGAGAGAGAATATTATTATTCCACTTACTCGTTACGCATGTCTATTTCATTTTTGTTGTATACCGCCTTTTGTTTGCAGAAGAACTCTCAATTAAAAGACACCAGCGCATGCCTAATACGGTTTCCGTTATCATTCGACTTTAAAAATTTCATGTTTTTAACCAAATAATAAAAAAATTTGAATATGGGAATTATTGCTTCTTATTTTACTTTTTAAACATGAAAATAGTCTATGTTTTTCTTGGAAAGGGGGTCTAAAGTAAGAAGAAAAAACTCTTAAACTTAAATTTAGAGCGAGTTTTCGCTTTCTTTGTATATATTATGTGATAAGTGGTTTCAATTAAAATATGGCGCAACTTTCATTAAAAAAAAAAGAAACATAACCTGTAAGCATAACATCACTGTACACTGTTGCCAACGCATTTCATAGTATTTTACACTTCTTTTCGTTGGGCGAGAAACAGCCAAAGTCTTTGGAATGTTTCCAATATATTTTAACACCTTCGAATATCGCATATACATTGGCGAAACAATACGTAAAATTTAACAATTAATCTGCAAGTCACACGCAAAGAAAAAACATGGTTGTGGTAAACATATTCTAAGAACAACATTTTATGATAAGAATTATGATTGTAGTCACCATATAAAGATTATTATTGAAACATTATGACTCAATATACTCGTAATATGTCATCATAATATTTTTCCCTTAATCATATTATTATTCTGTTAATCATACTAAGTTAAGAAGTAATCAAATTATTGTCATGTTAATCATAATAAGCTAAGAAATTAATCATATTATCATCATGTTAATCATAATAAATTTAGAAGCAATCATATTATGATACAGCACCTTTCATAGCTGTCATAAAAATACAAAATAAATTTAAATATTTTTGAATCGATTTTTTATTTTGTGGCTTTTTACAATTTTTCTTAATGTTAATCAAATAGCGGAGTTCAATATAAGGCTTGCAAAATAGCAAATGAAAAATCTGTGGTTTTTATGGGCAACCGCGTGTGTCCATTTTTTTGATTTTAAGATGTTGATGCCATATTGCCTAATTTTGAACGCTCTTTATATTTTTTTGAAAAAAGATCGATCAATTCCGTTTTGTAACGTAATGACAAAGTTTAAAATGTGCAATATCTAGCCCATAGTTTGATCTAGAATGGGTTTTCGGCTTTCCTGAACAATTTGTTTTAAGACATACGCGGTTGCCCATGAAAACCACAGAAATATCGTAGCACTTTTATAAAATATAACGAAATCTCTGTGTGTTTTGTTGTTGGATTTTACAAAAAACTATGATATTTTGCATTTGCACTATTCCATCACTAATACTTAAATGAACTCCGCTAATATTTTAATTTTTTAATTTCTTTAAACTTATTTTTTTTATGGAATTTTATCTTTTAATTGTTTCCCCGCTCACAAATAAAAAAAACGACACAACTTCTTCAAAATTATTTTACAAATGGCGCTAACATAATATGATTAGAGTAAAAATAGTTTGATTGCATCTTTAACATAAGATGATAAATGTATAGAAAGTTATCATGTTATGGCTATTAAATATCATGATATGGTTGTGAGAAATATAATATGTTTAGAAAGTTATCATAATTAAGTTGTTAGAAAAATAATTATTTTTCGGTCAACAATACTCAAATTCATAATTGCGATAAACATTGATATGTTTACAGTAACTATAATATTGTTGATATAAAATAAAAATAACAATTATTTGTGTACGACAACAATATATTGTTACATTAAACATAGTGTTGTTGCCGTAACCATGCCCAACCATATTTTTTCTCTGCGTGCAGATCGTGGGGGGGGGAGGGGGTAATTCCGGAAGTCGTATATAATCGAATACTAACTCGAATACTTACAGGAATGAAAATGTCAGTAATGTTTCGCCCCTAAGATATCTACCCCCTGTCTCCACTCCTCAAGGAGGCTACCATACAAAGTTTATGACATCGTAAAAAATTTACCCCCACAGCTTCAATGATGCCTCTAGACGGGTTAAATGTATGAGAAAAAGCGCATAATCGAGCGTTTAAATATTACTGCTCTTATAGAGCAGTAAATGATATAGAATTATATACATATATAAAAAATAAAAATATATTATGGCTTGCGAAAATTATTGAAAAAAGGCATTTAAACAAATAAAAGCAAAACATTAATAAATATGTTAATATAGTTAGCCCTTCAAAAAACACTTTAGGACTGCTTTGTTTGCATGTTAAAAGAAGCGCTTATTGTCAGCAGAAAACAGTCCTCCAAACCGGTTTGAAGCGATTTGAGTTATGAATTCATATATAAAACCTGTCCTTTTGGAGCACTTTTTTACTGGGTTGGTTCAATTCCCCAGTCAGTCAAGAATGATCAATAAAATTTTAATTCATTTCATATTTGTAAAAATCTTTTCTTTCATAAAAATACTTTAATGAAAATGAAATTTAATGAACTTTAGCCTGATTAAAATATGAATATTTGGATTAAAAACCAAAAACACTTCAATAAAATAATCACAATACTAATTATAAACTTATTATTTCAATAATAAATTTGATTTTCGTATTATTACTTATTTAAATAAACCCGGTTTACCGGCTATTTTTAAAGCGCTTAACCGAAAACCCATTTATTTTAAATAGCAACCATTTGGAATAGGCGAAAACCGGCTTTTGAAAACAGTCGAATAATCGATCTCCCTACTAGACACTGAGACTAACCTTATCTAGAAATATAGACAGAATAATAATCAAGACTTTAGACTTTGATCATGTATGAACTCTCTAGAGTAACAGAGTCAAACAAACAAAGATCAAAGTTGACTTAAATTGTAAACAATTTACGATTTTGTCCCATTGTGCACTCACCCCACATTAACCTGGTGCAAAGTAGGTGGTTACAATAATCGCGTTTGTAGGTTTTTTGTTTTATACATTTTTTTCAACATATTTGTTCAAAAAAAAAAAAAAAAAAAAAAAAAAAGAAAAACAAACAATTATTGTCATTTTAACAATATTTAAACTGCACTTAATTACTATTTGAATTTAACTAATTAAATGAACGATTCGTTTGTTTTTCTGTTGCCTTAAATGTTGCCATTTTCGATCATTTTGCGATGATAGTTGAAATCACTAAATGAAAATCTAAAATGTTGTTGTAGAAAGGAAATATTGTTAGTCGTTGCTTATGGACACTTTACATGCAATCATCTGCTGTAGTAATTATTCCAACAAACTTCAGTTACATGCATGTTCAAAAAAAAAAAAAAAAAAAAATTATTCCCACATTACTTTCCAAGAATGTGGCACATTCTCACAAACATACTCACACTTTAAGGCATTTTATGAAGTTGCCACAACTGTCAAGTGTCCTTAAAGGCCTTTTTTTTAGTTTTTAAGTGCTCTTTTTTTTCTGAAATTTAAACAATTGCGGTTTTTTTGTTGATTGTTTTACAAAAGTTTTGTTCACTTTTTTTTTATTCTTCATTTATTTCTAACGAGCATGTTGTTAAAGTTAATCTTTTATAAGTTCTATTCTTTAGATATTTTTCATACAAAAACTTTAACAGTTCAGTGACTTTGCAACAAAAATGTTGCACTTAAGTGTCACTTAAGGAAAAATAAGTTATAAGTGGAAGACAATAGCACACAGTTACTTTTTAGGGTCAAATAATTTCCAGTACCATGTGAATTCAAATGAATTGAGGTGGTGAGAGTTTTGAAAATGTATTACATTTGTATTTAAATGTTTAAGATGATGTGGTTTTTGAATTGATTAATTTAAAACAACCCCTTTTTCTCCCTCCTTAGGCCTGGGAAATATTAGCAACTTTTGTAGAAGCTATCGTTCGTACTCGTATGTAGCTTAAGGAACAAATTGAATTTATGGTTAGAAAATACTTCTGAAGTGTTTAAAGGCCTATAAGGCAAGTGATTTTTTTAATTGTAAAGATTTAGGACAAAAGGTTAAACTCTGCAAGCTTAAAGAAATGAAACATGCAGCAATCATTAAATATTTAATTTTTATTTTAAAATAAAAGGACATCAGCTACAAAAGCTTTTCAAGGCTCTTTTAGGTCTCAGAAGTCATTTTTTAAACTAAGGTATTTACTCAATCAAAAACCCAGGCAGGAAATAACAATCGGCCCAACGTTGGCAACGCATTTCCTAAGGTGTTCGAAACGTTCTAATTTTGCAGCGTTTTGCCAACCCACAAATGAAAACCACATCATGGGGTGCCCAAGTCTTCCTTACAATATTCGCAAAACACTCTGAAAACAAAAATTAAGGAACTTTCCCAATAACTATTTTTTTTTTTTGTATTTTGTAAATATAAAATATTCCCAATGCTTCAAACACCAAAATAACAATGTTTCCCCAAAGAGCCAATTATAATAAACAAATTTTTGTCAATTAAATGTTTATTTTATTCATTCATCCACATGAATTTTCTTAAATTAAATAAACATGTAGCAGAAAAATTTAATATGTAGCACATATTTAAGTTTAAGCGGAATTTTCTAAGTCCATAACGATATCTGGCCTCAGCTAGCCATGGGCTTATTTTTGATAAAAAAAAACGAGGAGGATCATATTACATTTAGGACCGAAGATTTTACATCGCTACCTAAATCGTCTAAAATCTTGTTGCGAACGCCAGAATTAAGGAAATGAAAAGTTCAGATGACTTTTGGGAGCTTTCGATCCGCGCATACTGACAAGAGGGAATATTTTCAGAAGATGGCGAAAGATGCGGAGCAAGATAAACCAAATCATTGGTCAGCTATCAAACCAACCCTCAAAAACAACAGATGAGTCAAAGACAGCAGCGGAAACATTCTAATAAATGCAGACCAACAAGCTAATAAATGGAAGCAACACTTCGAAAGTATCATCAGTGCGTTTGACGAATATTCGGACGAAACTCATAACAGTGACTTGCCGACTACGCACATGGAAGAGATAAAAGACAATCCTCATACTGCGGAAGACAACCCTTTAAAGAAACAAGTCACCAGGAGAAGACGGCACACCAGTTAAAATACTGCAAAGAGAACCTACGACCGCAGCTGCAATTTTGCATCCGTAGTTGACAGAAGTCTGAATGTCTCCCAAGCAATTGGACAAATACGCTTCTTAGTACAGTCCACAAAATGATGGCGGTTATCTTGAACAATATATATTGACAACTTTGAAATACAATATGCTGAAAGCTTCTGCTAATTAGGTTGAATCATGACAGCAAAAGGAAAGTACGAAAAATAGTACGATTTTCACCCCTTAAACGCACAGAAAACAATTTTTGCGCCAGTAAAAGAATTAATCAAAACTAAAATCAGTTTTAATTAAATATTTAATCAGGTGAATTAAACTTTTAATCAAGTAAATTAAACGTTTAATTGAAATGTTGTCAATTAAACATTTAATACACTTGATTAAATTTAATTTTTTTTTTTTTTATTTTTTTTTTATTTTATTTCCTAAGATAATCCCGCGAAGCTCTTCGCTTGTCTGCAGGAAAGAAACCAGTGTCTGTGGCGGGAATCGAACCCGAGACCCCGGCGCTGATAGACTAGCTCACTACCAGCTAGGCTACCGGGGCACACACCTGATTAAATATTTAATTAAAACTGATTTTACTTTTGATTAATTCTTTTACTGGCGCAAAAATTTTTTTCTGTGCGTTCAAATTTTTAATGGAATTTATTTATTTAAGTTCCGAATGTAATGTAATTTTTATTTCTATGTCTATTGGCTTTAAGGATAAATGGGGCGACAAAAAAATTCTCAAATACAGGCTTTACCCCTTTTCTTCCCAAAAGGGCCGAATTTCAAAAAAGTACCAGACAACTGTCCGTTTATTTTTTAATGAACAACGATTTTTATGTTTCTTTTTCGAAAACCCCCTCTTTATGGATCGATTTGGCGGGACAACAACCAAATTCCAAATTTCAAGTTTTTAGCTTTAGGCTGTGTGAATCAGTTAGTCAGTTACGTTACAATTTAATATATAAAGATACACAATTTTTTACCAAAACTTCTCTTTTGAACTAAAAAATTTTTCCTCAACAAAAAAAAAAAAAAAAAAAGAAATCATAAAATAACAAATGTTAATAAAGATCTTAAACTTAAAACTGCTTGAATTGCTGTTGTGTTATTAAATTAATTAATAAAACTTTGCTTCTATAATTATTCTCAATAAGACTGAGAACTCGGTTTGTAGGTTTCATTATTAAAACAGCTACACAACAATTTCATCTCTTCCTAATTTCATTTTTAATACCAATTTCCCCCGCAAAGCCCCTTAAAACACTACATCAATTTCATGCCAAACACAAACAAATAAACAAGCAACATCTTGGAAAATATTGCTGGTAAATCAGTTTCATTATAAAAACATTAGAGATTTTTAAGAATCTCAAATTGTGATAAATTAAGTCATGCAATGATGCCATTAACTCGTACACCATTCGTAACTATTCGTGTGAATATAACTGATTTTTAAACTTTTTTGTTTTAAATTCTAATCTCAGCTTTAATTTTTAATTGCGTGGTTTTTAGTATGAATTTTTTAAACACAAATAATTTTTATGACATGTTTTTGCTTTAAGAAAAAGGGTTTAATTTTATACAATTTGAGGGAAAAGATTAAATTAGTGAGTGAATGAATGAATAAGAGAAAAGAAAGCGTTACAGAGAAATCAGGTGAAGTTTAATGTTTAAGTTGTGCGAAAGAATACATTAAGCTTTAATTAAATTATTTTGTTCGAACTTATAAAGGTCTAGATAATATTTTTTCAGTTAGAATGTGGATGAAGCACAAGTTTTTATAGAAAACTAAACATTTAACAGAAAATGTTCATGGAAAACGGAAAAATCTTTTAAAGAAAAGTAGGCATTCAGCAGAAGATTTCGTAGAGGTATTTGCAGTCAGCATAACTTTTCATAGAAAACTGTGCAATCCGAGCATATGCTCTCAAAAAAAACTGTGCAATTTACACAAGTGCTCATAGAAAAATGTTTAAGCAACTCATATACATATTTATAGAAAACTGTTCATTTAGATTTTGTATTTAACACAAGAAGGCTGGGCATTTAACACACGTTTTTATTGAAGAATGTGTTTTCAGTTTTCATCAACAAATATGCATTTGGTACATTTTTTGTTTCAATGACTAAAATCATATGCAGTGACCGATAACAGATTCGTCCAGCCTCTATATTAAGGGCCAAATAAACTACACAAACAGCTTGAAAAAAGCACTTAGATTTTTGTGTTAAAACATTTCAATATTTATACAAACATGCTTCAAACTTTGTTTATTGGTTTGTTTAACCGTCTGTCAGATCAGAGGCCGGATTCTGGTAGTCGTTATCGAACACTTTCTCGATTCGAAAGCAACAATACAATATTTAAACGTAAGTGTTTGCTGATATCTGGTTCAAAAACACCGGCTTGTTTGTAGACGAGACTTTAGGAAAGATTAAAAAGAAGACTATGAAAAAGAGTATAGTCGGGGATATTAAAAAGTCGATAGACGATTACCAAGAAAAGAACTGCAAGCGGGGAAATACAAAAAACACTTGATACAAAAATTTAGTTGAGAAATTTCCTAATAGTTCAGCTATAACTTACTACTACTTTATCTTCCAGTTAACAATATGTTTTTGACAGTTTGTACTGATAGTTGCGATCAAATTTAATTTTCATTAAATTATTTTTATGAAGAAAGGAATTTTACAACATGAAATTAATTAAAATTTATCGACATTTGACTGCCGCAGGGCAGAATGAAAAATTATCAAGAAATTTTAATTAATTTCATGTTGTAAAATTCCTTTCTTCATAAAAATCATTTAATGAAAATTAAATTTGATGAACTTTAGCCTAATTAAAAGTATTAAAATTTTAATTAAAAACCATAAACAGTTCCACAAAAATAACCACAATTCTAATTATTGTTATAAAAAAAACTCAAAAATGTTTGTCTGCTTTTTTTTATATAAAGTTTGGCGTTTATTATGACAAAAAATTGTCAAGTGAAAGCCCCATGTAACGGAATGATAACTTAAAAAAAACTTTGTCAGAGACGGAAAGTTTAATATTTTGTGTCTGACTTAGAGTTTTTTTTCTCGGACTTTTTCGATTCCCGGGAAAGTGGGAAATTTTTTTAAATTTCCCGGGATCCCGGGATCCCGCTCCATATAAATAATACAAAGTAAATTTTGTTATTAATTTATGAAAAAAACTTTTATAAAAAAACGTAAGGGAACTTGTTTACAAAGAAAGTAAAAGAAATGGTTCAAAATGAATTGAAGATTCAAATAGGAACTTGAATTATTATTACCTCACGCCTTTATTCCCTATTTTTATGCTTTTATTCAGTATTATTATGCTCTGGATAATTCATAAGACAATAATAAAAACAAAATAAATTATTATGCTCTGGATAATTCATAAAACAATAATAAAAACAAATTAAAAATTTAGGTACTCAAGATATGAAATCAAAAAGTTAATTAATAAAATAGATAAAATACTTCAAAGAAATATATAACATTTTTTAATGGCTTAGGAAATAACTTTCTGATACACTCAAAGCGCTTTGTAAGTCGTCAAAAAGTATATTCCTGATTTTATTTACTAATTATCATGTTTCCGAAAAATTTCGTTCATTTTTTACCGAGGTTGCACAAATAGTTAAAAGTGCACCGTTGTAGCATGCTTCGGATTCACAATCAGAAGCAATTTTTTCTTTTTTATAAACAACGTCTATATCAGTCAAATGTATGTCAAGGTTTATGCAAAAATAGCATCAACCGGACTGCTTCTTCCAAACCTTTTCATTTCAATAGGTCCATTTGTAATCTTTAGGACAATGTGTTTTTCAAGTTGTATGTTGTAGTATCTTACACGAGTTTCCAAAATGTTATTTTATTTCGGTTTCCCCGCACTTCACGGGTATATAAACCAACACAAATTGAAATTGAAAATTTGTGTTTATCACCTAATAAACATATCGCTCCTTCATTGCATCATAGTCATATCTCAAAATTTTAAGTAACTTTAGCAAAGATTTCTTTCATACCTTTTCGTATTATATCTCAAACTGAACCGAAGTTATACCAAAATATATCTTTAAATCGGTACAGTTTTAAAACTTTAATCGCATTTTGCCAAGATCGTTTGTTTTTGTAGATATGACTATGTTGCAATAAAGGAGCGATATGTTTAGGTATCTCCTATTTTTAAGACTTGTTCATGGACAATGAGAATTTACTGCCTGCATCTTATTTTGAATTAATGTACTTTATTAACTCTTCACTAAATGTAATAATTATCAACTGTTGCACTGCCCATTCTGCTTTTAGTAGATCTATTGCAACAGGAGACATTGATTTAAATACATGTACTAACTTCTTGCAATTAATCTAATCCACAACCCATCCACAGATGCTAATTTTTAGAGAATAGAAAACTAAATTTCAAAGTATAAATAGCTATTTTCTGAAATTATGAGGAATTTTTTATTTCCCGGGATCCCGCAAGAAAAATCCCGGGAAAACGGGAAATAAAATAATGGAAAAAACCCTAGTCTGATTCGAAAGATACGGAAAATGTCAGGATTGTACATGATACCTGAAGTCATCAAAAGATACGAAAAGTGTATCTTCGTATCCTAATGGCACCACTCATGTAAAAACCATACACGCACATATATAAATTCAATTTCAAAAATAACACTGTGTGACAAATTTAAATCAAAATAGTCAAAATAGTCAAAATATAAGAAAATCAAAATCTTTTTGTTATTAATCCTGAAGTTAAGCAGATTAAAGTAGTTTGAATAAGAAGAATTAGGCCTATTGCCTATCAGTTCCTCATATTTTGACATTTTTAATAATTTTTAGCAAACTTGGTACCAAATAAAAGGTTCCCCTGAACTGAAATAAAAAATGTTCAAGATTGACATTTGTATAAATACACATGTAGTATCTGTTAAAAATACTACATTTGTACTTATACTTTGTACACTGATAGAAAAGGCGTCATAACGCTGATGTATTTTGACATCATTACTATGACTTTTTGTCTTCGTTTTTGATCACATGACACTTATCATTGTGATGTCAACCTTAACATCACTTTGCCAAAGTGTCATCAGGGTCAAAATGAAATTATGCCATCAATGGGATGACACATTAGCATTAATTTAATGACAGTTTGTCATTAAGTCAAAGTCATTGGAATTGACTTAAGTCAAAGTATGAGAATATTATTATTTACTTACCCGTTATAGATGTTCGTTTCACGTTTGTTGAATTCTACTTTGAAAATTTTATGCATTTAACTAAATAATTGAAAGAAAGAGAATATAGGAATTTTTGCTTCTTGTAATACATTGTTTTCATGAAAATAATGTTAATAATATACAAAATGTGGCATCGAATTGATGTCACTATAGTCATAAAATAGATGACACGTAAAAAATGACAAAATTGTACGAAGACGTTAGTCATTGGATTGATGTTACTTTTTGCATCATTGATGCCATTTGTAGTAACATTGATGTCACAATTCTGATGTTAGGGTATCATCAATTTGAAGATGAATTTTTCTATCAGTGTAAATGAAAAATTTTAATTTTTAAAGGAATATTTACGCATTTTTAGGCAATATATTGAAAATGAGGTAATATTTTGAAAATTCCCTTTATTTAACTTAAAATAAAATATCTGTCCTTTTTTCCCTACAATTGAAAGTTTCCAAAAATCCCTACAAAAAGGGAAAATTTCCTACTATTGGCTGAAAAATTATGTGCGTTCGTTTACTTTTCCAGTAAAATCCAGTACGTTAGTGATATGAAAATTTTACAAAATTATGTGTACGCGAACGCATTTCAGTAAAAACCCGTACAAATTTTGGGGTAAACGAACGCAGTTATTGCCTGCAAGTGTTGTTTGCAAGTGTTGCATATAGTACAGTTTTTATAGAAATCAAAATACACTAAAGCGCTAAAATCTATGGCTGCACATTTATTAAGCCCTATTATCAGGGCTGCCAGATAAATTTGTGAGAAAATCGTCAGTTTCCTGAGAAAAAATAAAAAAAAATCGTCTTTATCGTTTCGAAAAATCGGACAACTTAAAATTTAGTTTTTTAAACAATTTTTGTTTGATTTCTATAAAAAAAAAAAACATTCAAACAAAAACATAATTACTTCATACCCAGCTAGCATTTCCAATCTTGTAAGAGCTACTGGGAGTCTCATGAAGAACGTCTGTGATCGTCGATGACCCAGTTTTTAATCGTAGAAGATTCCTCACACGGAAAAACTTTAACACGAGTGAGATTCTTTCATAGCACAGCGAAATACGCTTCTTCAATCGTAGTGGGAATCGTTTAAGACGTGGGTAAAGATAATCTAACGAAACTCTTATGTCAAGAATCGTATCAGACTCATGAAGATTGTAAAATGCTCACCGTATAATTGTTGAAAATAGGGTTTATACAGAGAGTCGTAAAAGTTTCATTCGATTATGGTTTTCTGAAAATAATCAAAGATTTTCTTAAGACTTGCATATTACAGCCGTACCTAAACAAAAGCAGCACTCGTTTTCTAGTTTTTGAATAGAGCGGCCTGAACTCTTTGCAATTAGAAAACCCGATTTTGACAGTTCGTCTTAAAGTTAAGTTAGCCGCTATTGTTAATTAATAATGGCCATTTATCTATTTTTTGGTCAAAATAGCGTTTTTATCTCTATTTTTATTTACATTTTTTTGTGGGTTTTATTAAGCAAGAAAGCTATTTCTACTGTTTGAGACACAACACAGAAAAAATTATTGCCGAATTATTTTCAAACAACCGCTTGTTTGAAAATTTTTTTAATTTCTATAAATATTTTTACTGATTCAATCAATATTTTTGTTTGATTTTTATTTAACCAACAAAAATGTGGACAACTCTTCAAAAATAAAATAAACGCGTTATTGGTGTCAAGTTTTCATAATTTTGTATGAAATATTTAACGCTCTTTAATGTTGTCGTCTTTTTGCATTTTTTTATTTGATCGTAAGCAACACTTCTTTATGTGAAATATAAGAACAACAACAAAAAACACACACAGTCTATTTTTGGACGCTTTAAAAAAGTGCAACTATAAGAAAAACAATAGCAGACACGACATTATAAGAAACAAAATCCCGTATTCAATTTTTTAAAACTGTTTGGTTAAATACATCAAATACAAAAATAGAATGATGACGAAAAACATATCGAGTCGGTCTGCTGCCGTTTTTGGTTACATTTCTTCTTTAGCAAAGGAAAGGATACAGCAACAGAGAGTGATAAAGAAAAACATTGTGTTGTGTGTATAAATAAGACTTCGTTCAAAAATTACTCCAACAAAAAAATGTGTTTCAAAGCCAGTCGGCGGCTCTGCTTTGCCGTCACCTTCTCATACAGTGCTTACTTGTGTGCGCGTCATTGCTTGTGCAAAAACTTTTTTTTTTTTTTGATTTTGAATTTCAGTAAACTTTTTGTTTGATTCAGTTAAATTATTTGTTTGAAAAAATTAGTGTTTTTTTTCAGTAAACAAAATGCAAATAAATTGTTTGAATATGCAAATTTGTTTGTAGGACCGATTTCAGACAAAAAATTGTTTGATTCTACAAATTTTTTGTTTGAATTGGAAAAATAATTTTTTCTGTGAACGTTAACGCTCTTGCTTTGGTATGGCATATCAGCGTAAAAGCTAAGTGAAAGAAAACGTTCCGCCTCCCGCTCTTGTTAAGGTACGGCTGTAAAAAAATCCGAGATTAAAAGACGAAATTGTCAGAAAATTTAATGTTTTTTTTTCAGATTTTTGTAGACTGAAAAAAATCGTCACTTTTTAGAAAAAAATCAGCAAATCGGCACTTTGCTAATTTCGGAACAAAAAATCGTCAAAATGACGATAAATCGTCAAATCTGGAAACCCTGCCTATATATCTTCTACATGATATATATCTTCTACAAAAAAAAAATTTCCATATTACACTGGCTTTCATAGAAAAACAAACAATTGCTCTCTTTTGAATGTTTATAAAATAGTCATGTTTTTTAATAATTTAAAGCAAAAGTACAAAATTAAAATAAATGAAAAATAATTATTAAAAAAGCTAAACTTCCTCACAAAAAGCACTCAACCACTGCGAATGTTTAAAAAATATTTATAAAAATTAATAGAATAATTAAATGTATTACGAATATAAGAAAAAAAATAGTTATATTGTTATTAACATTTACCAAATTAACAAAAAGTTGCAATTAACATGAAAGCATGTTTATAATTGTTGATTACGAGTATAAAAATTTAATTTGCTATTTTTTCAAAATTTATATAGTTCAATGGGAAAGTAAAAGTAAAACTAAATTAAGTTACCAGGAAAATATTGTAGAGAAAGGTAACATTTTATTGAAAAAATAAATATTAACATAACATATTTTAGGTTTATAAAATAGTTCCTTTATTAAAAAAAAAAAAAAAAAAAAAAAAAAACTAAAGAAAAGTGTAAATTATGCGGATATCAGCATTTTGTATATGAAAAGCAAATATCAAAGATTTCTGAAGTTAAAGAAAATGAATATATGTAAAAGAAAAATTAAATTGTTGATAGTGTGGTGTCTGTTTGTTTAACACTTTGCAAAAACCAAATTAAATTTTTTTTTATATAAATCAGTGTTTCATTGAATTTGTTTTGACCTGAAAACATAGTTACAAGTCTTTTTGTCAGTTAGTTTTAGAATTTTGACTTGAATATTTATTAAATAAATTTTTATATTTTTTGTAAAAAGAAAAAATTGTTGGTTTTATTGGCCACATTCATAAGAAGCCACTGTTGAGTGTTTTCCTATAAAAATACTCAACGGTTTTCCAACAGTTACCACTTATGAATATGCCCATTGTAATTTTACCAGCGAATTGGTGAACCCGTTTCATTGATTTGGAGTAATGTCTACATCGTAAGGAAATTTTTAATTTTTATTATAGAAAAAGTTATTTTTGAACAACTATCTAGTTATTTGGAAGAGAATAATATTTTATTTTGTCGTCAATATGGTTTCAAAAAAGGTACTGGAACAGAGGAAGCAGTAGTGAATGTTGTTGAATATATTTGTAACGGACTTGATGCTGGTTACAAAGGGGTTGCAGGTTTATTTTTTGATCTAACAAAAGCGTTTGAATTGGTGGACCATGATATATTATGAGAGAATCTTCGTTTTAGCCGATTGTCTCAAAATGCAATTACATTATTAAAAGATTATTTAAAGGGAAGAAAGCAATTCGTTCAATTAAATAATTCAAGGAGTGGCGTGTTAAATGTACAGTGTGGACACACAGAAAAAAATCAAGTTAAAAACGTAGAAAACAAGGTTGATTTAAAATTTTTCGGTGGTGATTTTGCTTTATACGTTTTTCATGTTAATTCAACCTGGTTTTACAATAACTGCGAACAACATTTTTTTTCTTTTAAAATAACTATAATTCATGTTAATTTAACATTGCAGTAAAGTTAGAGCAAAATGGAATTTATATTGAAATAACAATCCGAATCACGTTGAATGAAAGTTATTTCAAGTTGAAACAACGTGAATTTCATGTAGAATCAAATTGGTTTGAGTGTGTTATAACAGTGTGAAGAAGCCTCAGAGACAACATATGCATTTATTTAAGAATAATTCAATACACTTACCCCTGTAACACATGTTTGACTTATTTTGAGTTCTCCTTTGTCAACAGAAGCATCAGCATCGCCCGATATGGATTTCGTCATCAATATACTTTGAAAACTTGATACTCTATTTAAGTAACTAATTTTAATTAAAAGAATACGGGAATTGTCCTCTTTTTATAACATATTTTAAGAATGAAAATAAAAAATGTACATACTTAAGTATGAATGCATGTTAATTTAAGAAGATACACTTTTGATTTTAATATAAAACTGGTTTTTATGGATTCAATATGTATACATGTTGATGGCAACTTAATATGTGAATCTGCAAATGTTAAATATCTCGGCATATATTTATGTCAAAATTTACTATGGGATAACTACATTAATAGGATAAAGGCAAAAAATTCGTCAGGAATTGGAATTTAAAAATATATTGGATACTAAAACCAAACTTCTACTTTACCAGTCCTTAATTCATTCTCATTTAACATACCTTCCTATGATTTATGGGTTTCGAACAAACACAAGCTTAAAGACGTTGCAATCAGCTAAAAATAAGGCGCTGAAAATCGTTTTCAATCTACTATTACGGTTTCCGACAATAAATCTATATCAAGACTATGCCAAAAATGTACTTCCTGTAAGAGGACTCTATAAGCAACAGTTACTGCTATATGTTTTTAAGTGTTTAAAAGCAATTGGCTCACATACTATTTCATTTCCCCGGAATACAACAATAACACAAGTAATTACGAGACAGTCAAGTAATTTGCATACTATAAGGTGTCGTCTTGAACTCACTAAACAACGCATTGGTTATAGTGGACCAACTGAATATAATAGAAAGCTTAAAGACTATTCCGTTAATATCAACTTTTAAAAATAAATTAAAAGAACACTTGTTGGAAAACACAGAAATACTTCTTAGATCTAATCAAATTAATACATAAAACAATTCAAAAACTGTATATATGTACATATTTATTCAGACATGTAGTTAACATATCTCTTTTTTTTTAATATTATAATATTTATAATATCTTTGTGGAAAAATGTAACTAGTTGCCCTTTAGCCTCTATAAAGCCAATTCGGCGCTGAGGCAAAATATTGTTATATTGTAATAATAAATAGAAAATAAATGTTAATAAAAAAAAAAGCTCCTCACATGAAAATTTTAAGAGTCTCTGTTCAAGCTCCACCATTTTGGCGTCCAGATCCATTATTTTGGTTGAATTTGCAGTTTGCAATGGCTGGTGTTACTCAAGACTCGACCAAATTTTACACTATTGTGGCTTTAATAGACGGCAATATATTCGAGAAGGTTCAAGACGTTATCATCAGCCCTCCTGCTAAAAATAAATATGTATGAAACCTTAAAGGCCAAATTTATTTGTTCGTTCTCAGGCTCTGAGAAAAACGCCTTAAGAAACTTTTGACTAAAGTGGAAATTTCTAATAAAAAACCATCAAATTTATTAAGTCAAATGTGTTCTTTTTTACCAACAATAGTTTTTGAACATATTTGAGGTTTATTATAACAATTATATTGCTACTTTAAATTTAAACTGTGGAACATTTTCGATGACAATAACAAAACAAAAAAACAAGTAAGAAAGTATATTTGATCAAGTCCGGCCATTCTATGCCCTACATCACAGTATTTACCGATAAATTTTCGAGATACTGGGACCCATGAGAGTTTATTTTCTCGAATATTTTATGGATCGTCTTAAAGCCATTTAAGAGAGTGTATGGTGAGTCTTGACATAATTATCGTCGCCAATTTTTATAGCAGTTATGGCATTACAAGCTATTTTCAGGAGTGGAATTTGTGTGGGAGCTAAATAAGAACCGATTTAAAACAAAAATTGCTAAGATGATGTAGGTTGCAATAAAATATTTCTGGACCAAATTAAATCTAATACCAACGAAATAAGATAGTTTATGAGCACAAAGACTCGATTCGGAAAAAGTTGTATAGTAAACTTATATTTTGAGTACTTCGGCCTGCAGCTGCCAACACACGAGTGATTTGTGCGAGTAATATGTTCCTGCTCGTCGCTTGTTAATGGGGCTGTGCGTGCACAAATCACAAGTAATTTTAAATTTTCACTTTCTTGTGTTTTGTTCGATCCCAGTAAAAAATGTGCTCCAAAAGGAGCAGGTTTTATGTACGAATTCATACTTCAAACTGCTTCAAACCTGCTGATGGGATGCCTGATTTTTGTATGGGGTGTTCCCGGTTTGGAGGACTATTTTCTGCTGACAATAGGCGCTTCTTTTAACATGCAAACAAAGCAGCCCTAAAGTGCTTTTTTAAGGGCTAACTATATTAACATATATATTTAATGTCAATAATTTTCATAAACCATAACATATTTTTATTTTTTTTCACTTTATTTATTTATTTATTTATTGGTATTCCTATACAACAGGACTTAAAGTCTTATTATTATAGTACAGGATAAACAATTCGTAGCAATTTCTTATGTGTCACACAATAAAAGATTTTAACAATAAACATTAAATTAAAAGAAATTAATACATTAAAGCAATTTTTATAGGGAATAGATCAAACAATTTTAAACATAAAGACATTCAAAAGCGTTTTTAAATACAATAGATTATGTACACATTTTCAAGTACGGGAATAAAAATTAAAAATACATTTCCTAAACTGCGTTGCATTACTAGTAAATTGAACAGTTGCTGGTAGTGTGTTTCAAAGACGAAAACTGTGAACGAAAAACTGCCATTCAGATACTAACTTCTTGAATACGAAAATGCAACCGTAAATACTTTCAGTAAATTTACTTATAACGGCAGAAAATACAGAAAAATGTAACTATAAACGAAAAGTACTGTATATATTTATTTCAAATGTAGAACATTATGTATGTTTAATAAATTTTTATTCTAAGCATCCTAGAAGAATTATTATAAATACAGCATCGAATTTCATACCACGAGTTTTTAAAATAAGTGACACGGAATTCCATAAAAACAACATAACAAAAATAACCAATATTTTAACCATGAATGACTTCCCAATAAGGACAATTAAAAATCTTATAAAACGTGCAAAAAACAACAGGCAACAGGTGATAAGAGAACCAAAAAGATATAAAAGCATATCATATGTTTCTGGACTCTCGGAAAGATGGAAAAACTCGGATATTTATGACGAAGAAAAATTTGAACTAGCATTTAGAACGGACAATACTGTAAATCAGTTATTTAGCAAAACAAAATCAAAAATTAAAAAAGAAGACAAGTCAAATGTGGTATATAAAATTCCCTGTAGTGGTGACGGGCTCAATATATGCGATTAAGTATACGTTGGGACGACAAAAACGAAACTCAAGACAAGAATATCTTCGCATAAATCTGACCTTAAAACTATTGACAAACCTATTGAACAAAACAAGCAGCCCACTGTACGTTGAAAAATCACAAACCATATTTTGAAGGAGTAAAAATATTACATGAAGAGAGAAATTATTAGAGGAGATTTATATTAGAGATGCTACACATTATTTATGTTAATCCACAGCTTCGTCTCAATTACCGACAAGACACAGAAAATTGTGCACACATATACAGACAATTAATTAATAAAAACAGACGATCGATAAACTAGATTTAGTTAAGAAAATCTAATAAGAAGTGGCACAAGTGTTATTGTTAAGTTTTGTGTTTATTATATTTTTTAATTGTTTACATGTAATTATCTTTGTAATATAATGTTTTGTTTTTTGTTTAATGTTAATAATAATTATTATTGTATTTATTTATCCAGACCCCCTGAAGATGGTTAGCGATGTTAACCGAAATATTGGGAAAATAATAATAAAAATATAAAAAACGAAAATATCACGAATTATTTTTTATTTTATTAATTTACGTGGACCTGCAGCCAAACAAAAACAACAAATAATGTAGAACATTTTTATATGAAATTTCAGCATCAATGAAAATTTTTAACTTATGAAACTCCAAATAATAATTAAATCATTCAAAACCTTAAAGAGTCCAGCATTTTTCAAACATGTTAAACTTATTTTTTTTAGTTTTCTTTATAGCTTAAATTTCTAGGATCCTGAGAAATTCAAAATTTGTTCCCGCTTTCCCGTAAAGAAAAAAAGTGGAGAAATAAAAACCTTCTTTAACGCACATCAGTGTTGCCGCCGCATGTGTAATTTTTTTTCATGTGTAGCCCTTCTTCGTTGTCAGTACTAAAATAGCAGCTTTTTGTGTATTTTATTCTCGATTATGTGTTTTTCTTTTAAGTGCTTTGAAAAAAAACAATTTTTTTACTGAGATGTGTTAGCAGGATTTTTTAAATGAAACGTCAAATTGTATCAATTGCGGAGAAATAGTTTCCATTTTTTTAGTAAAATTACGTGGGACGGCATATTTATTCCTAAAAGCCAGTCATTCGTCCATTTGCTTTTTTTTTATTTCTTTTCGTGCCAGCATAATAGCCCCATAATAGCTAAGTTGGCATCAGTGTTTTGTGCTGTGTACACAAATAAATTATAGAAAGTGCAATTGCATCATCCTCTTTACAATTCATGGTTTTGTTTTTGACGTTTAAGGTTATTGTGATTTGTTCGTCGTTTGTGGAGAAATAGTACACGAACAAGTAGCACGATCAAATCACTCGTATATAGGCAGCTTTACGGCAATTGAAACGTATTGGTGTTACACACGGATTGACAAACATACAAATTTCAACAAAAAAAATTTAAATATATAAAAAATAAAAGCCATCAATCATTTATAAATCTTTTGTTTTTAGAAACTTTAACCCATTCTACAATAAATTGAATATAATAACAAGTCTTTAACAATTTTTCTTTTAAAAGAAACCGCTGAAGTTTCCAAAAAAATTTAAGACAAAGTATTAAAAATAAAAACAAAAAACAAAAGATTAAAAAAAACCAATAGATTAACAAAAACAAATTAATTTTATTAATTTGTTAATATTTCTAAATTTCTGCAGGCAGTGCACGTGAGATAATTATAAAAAAAAAAACAAGAAAAATATTATAATAAAGCAATTATAATTGCCCCCAAATCAAATGACTCGTCTAGATGAATGGACTTTGTTTGGCTGGCTGACAGGCAGCGCAGCCCGTCCAATCACAAATGAGCTGATGGGCTGTTTGCCTGATGTATTAACTATTTATTTAATATTAACGAAAATATTAATAACAAATGGCTTCCTGTCTTTAACGATTTTTAAATTCATAATTATCTTTTCTTCAAAATTCAATATGCAGTTATTTATTTATAAAGCTAAACAAAAGGTAAAAATTATAGTGCGTAGAAAATTTTAAATTTTACGCTACGCCATACATTTAAAGCAAAAAGGTACTTTTAGGTACTTTTTTCATAGTTCAGTAGCTAAAAGTATTTAGTCACGATAATTTTCTTTTTTTTAATCATTAGTGATACACACAAAGAAATTTTAGATAACAAACATTCTGCAGAGAAATAATCAACAATTTAACTTTTTTATTCAAGAAAAGTTACAAGTAGTACAATTTACATATAGTACAATTTGTTATAGAAAAAATAAATAAGCGCTATTTTCTATAGGAAACACCGCATATAGCACTATTTGGTACATGAAAACTAACATATAAGTAGCTACACTAATAGAAAAGGCGTCACAATGCTGATGTATTCTGCATCATTACTAAGTGTCTTGGTTTTTGACCCTATGACACTTCTGTGGTTTTTACGAATAATCGCGTAAGTTATAAAATCAAACTTTTCAGGAGAGCAAAAACAATTATTTTTTTCAATTGCGGCTTCTGTAGATGCTTTTTTAAACTTGTTTCTTTACTATCCTCTTTACAGTGACTTTCTACGTATTATACATAGTTTTCATGAAAAAATCCTCACAGGATCACAATCTGTTAAAGGATTAAAAATGCATATGTTTGATTGACTCATTAAGTGTGTGCAATATAACATCATATCTCCACATAAGTACTTTTTTGTGAAAATAAATGTTATCATTTTAATCACACATGACGACTTACGTTGTTATTTTTAGCACACAAGTTGGCGACATATTCAGAGTTTTTGATACTTACAGCACAACGTATGGACTTAAAATTACAAACAACCGCTCATCTGCTGTTGTTGCAACTAAAGAAGTCAACAATAAACGCACATGTACATATAAGTTGTTATTAATAGAAACATTTTCAAAAAATACTTTCATATTTTTTGCACGAATAACAACATAACATCACATATGCTTTTTATTTGGAAACATATTCAGCAATTTTACAATTTTTGGCGATGTATGTCGACATAAATCGTTATAATAGCAAAATATTTTATTAAACAGTTAACTTAAGTTGTTTTTAGCAGAAAAAAATTAATAATACTACATTATATTCTAAAAAGCTTAATACTTATAAAAACCTAATTCAAAATGTAGCACTTTGACATCATTATCTCAATTTCGGTAAAAACCGACTTACGCGATTATTCGTGAAAACCACAGACTTTTCATCATTGTAATGTCAGCCTTAACATGACTTCGCCAAATTGTCATCAGGGTTAAACATTGAAATTATGTCATCACACACATCGGAATCAAAGAAATGACGAATCGGAGTTAGTTTAATAAAAAATGTCATCAGTGCGATGACTCAGTAACATCGAAAAGCAAGGGAAAAAGTATATATGGCACTATATTCTTTTGAAAAAAGGTCATATAACACTTATTGCTATCGAAAAAGTTGCACATTGAACAATTGAATATAGAAAATAGGGGCATATAGCAATATTTGCTATTGGAAAAAGTGCCTAGCACAATTTACAAAGTGAAATTTGGCATAAAGTACTATTTAATATTGCAAAATTTCATATGGCACTTTTTGATACAGAAAAAGTACATTAAGCAATGTTTACTTTCGGGAAAATTTTTTATAATACTATTTGTTAAAAATATGGCAAGTTTAAATATGCACAAAAATGCTTAAAATATGCATGCAAATATTCTTAAAAAAAAAAAACTTAAAAATATCATACAACATGTTTTTTCAAGTTTTCAAATTGAAATGATCTTCAATTGTCACACAAAACCGTAAAATACATATATTAAAAATATAGGTTCACCATCAAGTCGATGATACAAGCGCATAGTTAAATAATATAGTCACATATGGATTTAGTTTGTCAATATGTGTGGTCATATAGAAAAGTATATTAAGTCGATATAAGACGGACCTGAGTTATTATAAGTAGAATATTTTATATATACTAAAACTTTTTTATGTTTACTTCAATACTCTATTAAAGTTGTTACTAAAACGATAATAAACAGGCTTATAGCAATTTTCTCAATGTATCGGCAAACTTTCTGTTACTTAATGTTAACATAAATTTATTATACCGATAAGCTGTCCGTTAACGATTTTGGGTTTCTCAATATACCGACAAAAAACATTGGTTTGAGTTGGCAACACCACTCAAAATACATGTAAAAGTTGAGAGTCAACTGATTGAATTTATCTATACGTCAAACAAAAGGAAAATAAATAATTGGCAGATGAGTGCTGGTTAGCATTGCGACAAAATAGAAGCAAATGAGACCTTGAGAAAACCAAATTTCTTTAATGTGCAGTTTTATGTTGGGAAAAAAGATAATCGCCTAATGACAAAATGGCCATTAAAGTGAAAAACTACTCGAATAAAACTTCAACAAAACTGAGAATGTCTCGAAACTACAATATTCGACATAAGCTACTTTTCCATATTGGCACAGATAGTTTCATAATTTTTGCTTTTATTTAAACATATTTTGTTTTTCAACTTGGTCAACGTTTGAAGGCGAAACTTTCTTAAGATTTTCAAAAAATATTTTTTTTTTAATATTTTGAACTTTTTCTTTTACTTTTTTTATGACTGAAGAACCAACTCTTTAAATTCCTGGGTTATCTCGCAGCATACAAGCATTAACGTATTCTTCAGTTTCTTTTGGCATTTTTAAATAAATCACTATCAGAAACAAAACATCCAAAATTGTTCAGTAACCGTTATTTTTGAAAACTTACCCCATGGTTTCTTCTTTTATGTCCGTCATTTCTACAAACAGATATCTAGTCGTGTTCATACCTAGAAGTTATCTTTTCCCATCCGGTAACACTATTTTGGTAATTTAAACGTTAATTTTGCCTACGTGAATTAACTATCGAAAATCGATGGTGTAAAATACATTACACTTTAACCCGTAAGCAAGAAATACGTTTTAAAATTATGAAAACCATTGATATCTATGCACAGCTAGATATCTATTTGTAGAAATTATGGGCATTAGTTCTTATTGAAAAATTTGATATAAGTAAGAAAATGCATCGGAATAAAAAGGACAGACATATTTTTAGGATCGAAAAGAACCGAGATTTTTTTAGTTAGAGTGACTCAAAAGCAATACTATTTGTTTTGTTCCAGGTCGCGAAATTGAGACATCCGCGGCAGCTGAGGGGCCATCTACTGGACGGTTCACAGGTTGTGGATAGTGTCGCGGCCCCATAGTGGGGTTAGTTGCGAATATATTTAATAAGCACCCCGAACAAGCAGCGGGTGATGAATAGGATATGTAAAGTTATGTAGTACACTCAAAAGAAAAATCCATCCATCCGTACTCAAATCATTGAGATTGATTTAAGTAAAACTAATATTGAATCAATCTCAAAATCTGATTCAAGTATTATAAAGTTGATTTGATCCCGAATTAGAAAGAAAAAATTATTATGATTGATTTACTTACTCGTATTACACATTACAGAATGATAAAACAGCAACGTAAGACCCGATATGGGTTTTACTTTAGAAATCTTATGTTTATATTTTTACCAAAAATATAAACTAAATAAGAAGCAAGAGTTCAAATTTACTTTTTAGCCCTTCATGGTACACATGAGTCTGACCAGACCTTTTTCAATGTGTATAGAAAATCAAAACATGCGTAAGCCGGAGAGTTAAACACAACGAAAAGTTTAATCTTTTTTTTTTACTTGATTAAAGAATTTAATATAGGGTGTTTTTTTTACAGGTTTGTTTTTCGAATAGAGATAAAACTGGCATTTTGTGGTCAAATCTGGCAACTCTAATGTCATTTATGTTCAGTTTGGTTTGCCATTTCATCATGAACAGGTTGACAAAAGAACAACGCTTGGTGTATGGGCCGAAAATGAGATCGAACTCGATGCTGATTTTCATCGCAAAATTTTGTTCAGTGATGAGGCTCATTTTTGGTTGAATGGCTACGTCAACAAGCAAAATTGCCGCGTTTGGAGTGAAGAGAATCCACATGAGACCCTTGAGACGCCATTACATCCACAAAAACTGACTGTTTGGTGTGCTCTATGGGCTGGTGGAGTCATTGGGCCATACTTCTTCCGAAATAATGCTGGAGAGGCAGTTACCGTTAATGGAGACCGGTATAGAGCCATGATAACCGACTATTTTGTTCCCGAATTGGATGGCATGAATGTGGATGAGTTGTGGTTCCAACAAGACGGCGCTACATGCCACACAGCGCACGCCACAATCGATTTATTGAAGGAAACATTCGATGAGCGCATAATTTCGCGGAATGGACCTGTCAATTGGCCACCAAGATCGTGTGATTTGACACCATTGGAATATTTTCTTTGGGGATATGTGAAGTCGCTCGTCTACGCCAACAAACCAGAAACGTTAGGGGAATTGGAAGCCAACATTCGTGGCGTTATTGCCGACATACGGCCCCATATGCTCGAAAAAGTGGTTGAAAATTGGACCTGTAGAATTGGCTTTATTCGAGCCAGCCGCGGCGGCCACATGCCTGAAATCATATTTAAACATTAATGGCATAAAATTATCCTTCCAATAAAGCCAAATTGATGGTCATTAAAACGATTTTCTTGTGTTTTATTTCAATTCGAAGTTCTATACCACTGAAAAAAACACCCTATACTTATTTTAAGAAATTCTGGGATTGATTTTCGAAAGTAATCCCATTTATGATTATTTTGAGTACGTTTTAGTGTTATTCGTACTTGAATGTTTGAGTACGACTCGTACTTAAAGTAATCATACAAAACTTGATTTATCCAGAGTGTTTTTCTTTCTGTGTACAAAACCTATAAGTCCAAAACTCCATTACCGACAGGGCGAGTCGATGCCGCCCTCCCAAATAGGCCTAGGCTGGCCTATGTATGTCCCCATCTGTTACAGGGCCAACTCGACTTATTCGGGGAAAAGGGCTAGACAGATGATTGCATGATTATGGCAGGATTATGCAAAAGGGATGGTAGTGGATGAACTTTAAGTAGTCAACGGTAGCACCTACAAGCTTCCAGGAAGTATACGCCCAGGCTTAGTCGCTAAGGAGTACCAGGCACTACTAAGCGTTTCATTGTGCTTAAAAGCAATGAAGGAATTCTAACAAGCAGTCAAAAATAAACATGAATCAAACACCAGGAAATATAATTTATCTCCCAGGAGGTCACGGACATATACCAGATCCTCTCTCTTCGGCGGAATGCTCCACTTCATGTTAAGACGGTATAACATAAGCTTCTACCGAGGCCCTATGGTATGATAGGAGTTAAAAGTTAAAAGGAGTTAAAAAATGATTTTTTTTTAATGGCATGGGAAACTTGCCTTGTTAATTTTAAACATTTGTGAATTTGGTTTTGATTTTTTTTTTCTACGAATAGACAAAGTATACAAAGTCACACACATTAAACCAGGTACCGTAACAATTATAATCAAAATCGAAAAATTATTGTTATTTTCTGATTTTTATTATTTTATTGGCAAATATTATTGATATTTTTTTTTTGCAGAAATAATTGCCATTTTAAATGAATTTAAGTCAAATAATAAAAGGGGACGTGATATAAAAATTAAAAAAAAAATATCTTTTAATAATTTTTTTTTTTTTTAACATAAAAACTGAGAAGTAATTTTTTTTTTATCTAAATTGGCTCTACATTTATGTCTGTATTCATATGAATATGTATCTTATATTTAAAAAGCGCTTACAAAACAAATTTTCTATGAAAATGTTCCTTCAAAAACGTTTGTTAAATTTAATAATCATAAATCTGTGGCAATAAGAAAAAACTGCTTAAGTATATTTTCTAAGTTTTGAAGGAAAGCCATTTTAAACTTTGAATGTTATTTTTGAAAATATATCTTTATTCTAATATAATTATCACTACTTTTCGGATATAGTTTTTTTTTAGGTTTTTTATTCCTAAATACTCGTAACGTGACCGATCGGACGTTAACTTAAGTTGTTGTTGCAAATGTTATTGCACATTGAAAAAATAAGCAAAGAGTAATATTGCTACAACTTTCTAAAAAAGGGTACAAAATAATTGAAACTTTGTCCATGGGTACCATTAAACATGGAGATCACAAAGGTGCCATAAGCTCAAATTTTTGCTTAAGTCGACTTAAGACCTTTTTCCTATTTCCACATTGATTTTTTTTGAATTTTACTGCTGATTTTTGTTTATATTTTATTTAACATTTCCAAATGCTGAGTATAGCAAAATTACATTTTTTTAAACTAGATTCGCCCAGCTTCGCTCGGAAGCTATTTAGTAATGAGAAGTGAAAAGGAGGCAGTGGCATTTTTTCATACATAGAAAAATGAGAAGTAAAAGGAAGCAGTGAAATTTAGTTCCTCGAGTTTCTGCTTACATTTTCTCATTATTAGAAAAATGAGAAGTGAAAAGGGGGCTCTTTACGTCTAAACTAAGGGCATCGGTTTTCCCATCCCTGATGTCTATTGTGTGTGAATGGAGTTGACAACTTGAGGCACCATCGTCATCAAGGAGTACGTTTTGAATTGGATTTTACTTTTTTGTGTATTTTTTTTTTTTTTTTTTAATTTCCTCAGCTAATCCCGTGAAGCTCTATGCTTGTCTGCAGGAAAGAAACCAGAGTCTCTGGCGGGAATCGAACCCGCGACCTCGGCGCTGATAGACTAGCTCGCTACCAGCTAGCCAACCGAGGCACTCAAATTATTCGTTAAGTTAAGGCTTTTTAACTTGTAAAACGTCTGAGTCGAATCGTTGTCTTAAAAGTCATATTGGACGGCTGATTTTTTTGTACTCGCGTTTTTTCTTTAAAATGTTTGGAAATTTAATATTTTGTAGTAAATTTTGTATTTTTGCTCCAAATTAATGGAAACTATAACGTTTCGGAAAACAAGGAAAGTGTTAGAAGTACTTTATTTGTGTTTGGATACTTGGCTGATATTTTTGCGCCAAGTCCCAATGCTACCACATTCACTCCATAACCCAGAAACGCAATAAACTTAAAAAATGAGAAGTTCATATATATATACATATAGGGGATTTCATGTCAATGGACCCAATTTTTAAATCGATGTCTTTTTTTTAAATCTTTTAAAATTTTTTTTTTTAAATTTAAAACTTTTTTTTTATCCGATCTTGTTGAAAATTTGTGTTTAAACTACTATCCAATAGGACTTAACTTGGTGCAAATTTCATCCAAATCGGAAGACATCGATTTAAAATGTGGTTCCCTTGACATGAAATCCCCATATATGTATCTATATATTTTTTTCTTTACAAACCATCTCCTGAAAATTTTGAATCGATTAAAAAAAATTCGCCAAATCGCTCTAGCCGTTCTCACATGATGCGATTACATGCATGTACCGTTTTATTTATATATATAAATAGATAAATTAAAAAAAAAACTGTAAAGTTGGATCCGCGACTGATATAAAACTAAAAGTAGATATTTAAAAATATTTTTTTGATATTCTTTAATTAGGCTCGAGTTCATCAAATTTAATTTTCATTAAATTATTTTCACTGAGGGAAGGAATTTTACAACTTGGAATTTTTTTATTAAAATTTATTGATAATTTTTCTTGGCTGAGCTGGGATTTGAACCCGGGTTGATCTTTACATGTTTCAAGAAACACCACTTTCTATCGTCAGAAGATCTTTGTGTTCTACCCACTGCACCACTGCGGTGCCCGTTAGCCAACAGTCAAACATCAATCTTTAACCAGTAGTACTGGTGGTTCGAAATTTGCTGTTATTATCACTTAAATTTCAAATTACATGTTGCCTCCTTTTTCCTCTGTTTTTTCGTATTCTTTCTGTCAAGACTTTGTCTTGAAACCCTGAATACATTTGTTTATTATGTTTTTTGTCCACTTTCGTCGACATTTTTATTTGTACAAATTAAAGTACAAATGTAAACATTAGAGCTTGTGCCATAGCTATTTCTAAGAACAATTTTAATTTTTAGTTGAACTGTTAATTTTTAATTTTTGATATTCTTTAATTAGGCTCGAGTTCATCAAATTTAATTTTCATTAAATTATTTTCACTGAGGGAAGGAATTTTACAACTTGACAGAAAGAATACGAAAAAACAGAGGAAAAAGGAGGCAACATGTAATTTGAAATTTAAGTGATAATAACAGCAAATTTCGAACCACCAGTACTACTGGTTAAAGATTGATGTTTGACTGTTGGCTAACGGGCACCGCAGTGGTGCAGTGGGTAGAACACAAAGATCTTCTGACGATAGAAAGTGGTGTTTCTTGAAACATGTAAAGATCAACCCGGGTTCAAATCCCAGCTCAGCCAAGAAAAATTATCAATAAATTTTAATAAAAAAATTCCAAGTTGTAAAATTCCTTCCCTCAGTGAAAATAATTTAATGAAAATTAAATTTGATGAACTCGAGCCTAATTAAAGAATATCAAAAATTAAAAATTAACAGTTCAACTAAAAATTAAAATTGTTCTTATTTAAAAATATTTTCCGTGTATTAGGAGATTTTTGTCTAGATCTTCATATTAAAAACTCTTTAATAAATAAAAAAAAACACAATGAAAATATATCATAATGAAATAAATTAAAAAAAAAAATCTTTAGTTAATATTCAAAAAACACACTCTCCGCCACACACGCACACCCGGGCAGAAAACAATAAATTGTTGTTGTTTTATAAAATCAATTTAAAATAAATTCAATCACAATGAAAACTTTAAAAAAACTTTAAAGAAAAGTTCCTTTTGTATTAAGTCGTAAATACCGCCAAGAAAAATCTCCAAAAAACCAACTTAACAATTTAAATATCTTAGCCTCCAGTCAATAAAAGACTGATGGATGAATGAATGGATGGTTGTCCAAAGTAAAAAACCCGATTGGTTGCGTCAAACAGTAGCTGAAATTTATAAAAGCGTATTTAAATTTTCAAACAAACAAGCAAAGAAAACGCAAGCCAGCAAGCGCGTACGTATACAAAGATCAATAAATATTTTTAAAATAATTTATTTAAAATCTTGTCCATAAGTGTTTTTCAAAACATACATACAAAGTTTTCGACTATAAATGATTTTTATAGATTCATAATGTTATAATTATAATGCCCCAAACACTATTATTAGTGAGTTTTTTTGAAGAACTTTGCTGCTGTTGCTACTGCGTCAAGAGAGGTGCGTAGCTTTAGGCAGTTTTCATATATCGAAGTGAATTTCGTTTAAGTTTAAAGTGATTTTTAGTTGGTTCTTATTAAGTTTCTTTGTTTTTATTCATTAGTATTTAATTCTTTTCTCTACTTACCATTCACCAAATTAAAAACGATGCTCATCATAATTGCCTTTTGTTATGTTTTAAAATAAATTCTTTGGATGATTTGCATCTGTGTTACGCTCTCTTAAATTTTAATTTATAAGCCATAATTTTAGCAAAGTATTTTTTAATCCAAATTTTTAATATTTTTAACTAGGCTTAAGTTCATTAAATTTAATTTTCATTAAATTATTTTTATGAAGAAAGGAATTTTACAACATGAAAATTAATTAAAATTGTTATTGATAATCATTCATTCTTGACCGTGGCCGGGATTCGAACCGCTGCCGGCAGGTTACCGCGACATGTTTCGATCGCAACCACTCGATCTCCTCAGATGGATTTGCCGTTTTACACTCGCAGCCATCGACGACTGCTGACGTCAATAGTCAAACATCAATCCTTAAACCAAATTGTATTTTAACCTTTGGTAGATCCAAATTTGCTTTTTTGAATGATTATCCATTTTAATTGATTTTACATGTTGTTTTTTCTTGGGATAAGAGCTAACCAAGATTAAAAGAAGAAAACCGAACTTGACCTGCGATCAAATGAATGAGAGCGGCTGATAATATTATATAACTACTACGTAGCCTCCGGAAGAGGGAGAGAAGAGCCTATAAGGGGAAATAATCGTATGCAAGTACAACGAACGAGACAGTGGCAGGAGGGGATTCCTGGGGACTTTATGGCTTGTAACAGAAAAACGGCTACACTGGTTTAAATTCACAGTACTTACATAGGTATTTATTTTAGTACTTATGTTTAAATTTACAAGTTATGTATACTTAGGGATGATAAAACTAATAGATGTTTGAACGTTGATTTAGGAGCTGGAGGATGACCTGGTCATTACAACCGCTATTAGCGAACTGACCTCGACGAGTTAACTTAACTCTTTTTACCGCCAAACAAAGAAAACGCGGCGAATATAGACCGGTAGAAAAAAGAGTAATAATTCACGATACGCTGAACGAGTCAGACCCGGAAATGTAGAAACAAACTATAATTTTTTGTTTTAAAGAAGTACTTTAAACACATGTTTTTTCTTTTACTTCTGTTTTTTTCGTACTTTTGTCAAGAATTCTTCTTGAAGTCCAAAGTAAATTTTTTGTTTTTTTCTTTTTTGTCTTTCTTTTTCTTGTCTTTCTTTTTCAGCACAACTTGAAGGACAAATGAACACATACAGCACAATTATGAATAAAAATTCCTGGGGAGTTTTCTCTCTTCTTCCATTTTTCCTATATAAATTCAATTGTAAAAATGGGAAAAGGGAAAAAACTCCCGGGGAATATGTCTTCATAATTGGGCTGATAGAGTATTTTTTTTTAACACTCAAGTATTTAGATATTTTTCGCTTTACAGGTTCCTAAAATTTTTACAGCTAAATAAAAGCGGAAGGCGTAATGTTTTCTTCCGCTTAGCTCTTAAGCTGAAATACCTTACAGAAATTAAAGCGTCAACATTAAGTCACAAACAGTAGTGTTAACTTTCTTGTGAGATGGACCGCTAGATTCACCTTAAAATAGCTAAAGTGCTATAATTGGTAGACAATAGCTGCCAACTTCACTATTAAACGCGCTGTGAAAATCGGATTTCCCAATTGAAAAGCATTGCCGCCGCGCCATTTCCGTATGCTACATACAAATTGTTTGGGCATGAGAATTATTGACAACTAGAAAACGCTTTCCGCTCTTATTTGGGC
Source organism: Pollenia griseotomentosa (assembly GCA_963931875.1). Taxonomy (NCBI): domain Eukaryota; kingdom Metazoa; phylum Arthropoda; class Insecta; order Diptera; family Polleniidae; genus Pollenia; species Pollenia griseotomentosa. Next base: position 85,524,631 of record OZ007563.1, read on the forward strand.
AGGGTTGTGGAGTTGGAGTTGTCGAGTCGGAGTTCTTTATTTAATTTTTTTTTTTATATTTTGTTGTACAATTTCAACAATTTCTACAATATATATGTTAGATCCTATAAAGAATGAGTAGCAAAGTTAATTTATGGATGTCCGTCTGTCCGTGTATATGTTGAAATGTCTTTTTCGAAGATCCCAGAAATGATGGGGACTAGGTGGTTTAATATTTATGTAAGCTTGCTATTGAAATCAAGCCAAATCAGTTCATTAATGACTAGGATATGAGCAAACAACCACATGCCTCTTATTTTGCCCAAAAAACCCTTGTGGTTAATTTCTTTTTGATATCTGGAGCACGGCAAGAGGCAAAGCTGCCAAACTAGGTACAAGCATCTTGGTTATCAATACACAACCTCTTAAAATGGCCGGGGTTGTAAAAGTGGGAGCGACACTTCGCATACAAGCCAATTTTAGATTTGTGTATTTCTGAAGAACGAAAGAAGCCAAAGTTTTAAAATCAGGCACAATATCTTGGTTAGCACTACACAACACAACAACAGACCACGTATACTACATGCGAGTATTATCGTGTCATCGCCGATCGTATGTGTTAATAAAATGTCCATGTACCTGAATCCCTATCCATAAATATTTGCTGGGAGTTTATCGAGCCCTAACCGAGAAAATAACGTAAGCGCCAAAAATCTAATTTTACAGGAGAGAGTTTTTTTAATTTTATTTCATAAAGATTTTGTATGAAATTTGTCGCTTACGATAAAATTATTTTTGCTATAAAATCGTAACGGTTCCTTATGTGACCATGACTTTTTAGGAGATGATGCAAGTGTTGCCAAAAAATCATTTATTAAAAAAAAACGAAAATTGCAAATGATATCGCTTACGTCATTTTCGCGGTTACGGCTCAATATGTTGAATAGCAAAGTTGAAATTAGCCACCCCTTTCTAACGCCTTTTCTTCAGACACTGCTCCATTAACATCTGTAGGGGCGCTTGTAGCGGGTTTTTAGCGTTAAATCATATTATTATTATTGTCTGGCAACTCAAACTGTATTCTACTTAACTTACCACCTCTGACTTTTGCCATATGGGCAAAAACAGGTGCTTTGTGAAGCAGCTCTGTTTTATAAAAGGCGGTCTATTTGCATTCCAGTCAAAACTCAAGTGCAAAGGAATTAATACGCTGAGTTAGCTGTATCCTTCCATTATTGTTTCAGACAATCTAACGTATAAAAATTGAATTTTCGGGAACATCACGCTATTTTGTGAACACAATTTTGTAGCATCGGACGGTCGCCGTAAGAATCTGTGCACAACTACGTTAATTGTTAATTTCGATCAGCCTGCAAGACACATCCCACTGGCCGACGAGACACAGCCGGAAGTAATATACTATATTTTTTGTGCTACACATCAAGACATGCTTTTTGATTCCAATACAATATTTTTTAATGCACCTCATTTTCTTGCCATCTATTCCAATTGATGTTAGAATTTTAATAAGTTTTTTGCAAATTTAATGAAGAAAAATGTCTTTTTTCACATCTCCACATTTCTGTACCAGTATTTATGCTACGTAATGCATCTCGGTTTCCCATGGTTTCTTTGAAGCCAAACTATGATGCTCCCATAGAATTCTCACATTTATTGTATATTCGTCCATAGAAATATTTTGAATGTATGGTTCATCATGCTTATCAGTCTGTATTCCTCACAACTTTTGCGTTGTTTTTTTTTTGGTATGGAGATTTGTGTCTATTTAAGACAGTCTAGTGGAAAATTTCCAGTGTAAAATATTTAATTAAACAGTTTCACCAACAGCTGTATGTTTTTACCATCTATTAATTTGAATACTTCTGAGGACATTCCATCGGAACCTGTTGCTTTTTTTCCTTTCAGCATAGTAATTGCGTATATTACCTCGCTTCTGGTAATTGGTGTTTTAGTCAGATCATATTGGGATTCATCGCTGCACTGTTGTTTTCGTCGTAATACTGCCGCGTCTTGTGGCACCTCAATTTCCGGGCACTTTCAATTCATTAGGGTATTTTTATTTTTGGGTATCTCTCGTAGTAATTACTATTTCATTTACTTAGCTCTATTCGTAGTTCCATTGTTTCATCAAAGCCTTATAAAAGGGGAATTTCATAGGGTTCTTTTCGTTATGGCCTCTTATTTCTCTTTTAACAGATGGATCACATAGTTTTCAAAGCTAATACTTGTTTCCATTCGAATAACTGCTTAGTGCGAATACTTAACAGATGTTTTGTTTGCTCCTGGGAGCGTTAAACATTTTGTTGCACACGTACAATGGAGTTTGTTTCTAACTGGTTCCTCACAATGTTTTCTCGATTTTCTGGGCTGATCTCCTCTTTCAATGTTTTCTAGGATGAAAATGAAATAAAGTATTTGTAATTTTCGTCTCCTGTTCCTGGCAAAGTTATAACAGTCTATCACTTCTTTTATTTCGTATTACTAGCCCATATTTTCAAAGTTCTCCAGTTACTTCATCTTTCCCGACTTTGTCCATGCATAGTTTTTATTTCACGTGGATTTGTAAGTTTTAATGATTCTTCAGCTTGGCCATGAAATTTTTCTATTTCGTCCCAACTTGAGTCGCACGTAGGAGCGTAAACTTGTATTAAGTTTATATTGGGTGTTTTTTTTTTTAAGCTGCATGAGAGCTTTCGACATCAATAACTGAGAATGTCGGTTTGACAAGTCATCATGAATAGCGCTTAAAAAAAGCTTCGAAATTGTGGAAAATAACTTGAAAAAAATAAACCTGTTCGCGAAGGTCATAAAGCACTTCGTCCATCTCACAAAGCTCGTTTCTGGTTGAATGGTAAGCAAAATTATCGTGTTTGGAGCAAAGACAATCCACAAGCCGGAACCGAATCACCTTTAAATCCATTAAAATTGACAGTTTGGTGCTGTTTACACGGTTTTTAGAAATGAACAAGGAACTGCCGTTACGGTGAATGGCGAGCGCTATCGAGCCATGCTGACTGAATTTTATGTTTCCCAAAATAAATCAGCTAACATTTGTACAGCGCACTAAACAATCGACTTATTGCAAAATCAACATGCCCCCGGTCCGAGAAGCAAAAATGATTTCAAGTTATTTACTAAATGGTTGGCTTATGTTTTAATGAGCACTGTAAAAAAAATTATATTTCGAAAACTCCACTTAACACGATACTACACGCAAAGAAAAATATATATTGCTTCATATGGTCACGAATAACGAAACTATTTTTAAAGGACAATTATTGACATTAATCATAATTTTGTCACAGCAACCATATTTGGATTAAATCACTCACAACCACAGCCATACTATGGTTACCAACGGTCATGTTACAATTATTAATAACATTTATATGTTTACCACAATTATATTTATGTATGCATGCACGTACAAAACAGCAAAATGCTATTCAAGGGTAAACATAATATCACTGTGACCGATATAAAAGGAAATAATTCAATTATAGTACGGTTGTCTCGGACAAGTTTTATGATAACAACCACAATATTTTTTAAATTTCTGCAAAAATACTGAATGAACTTTATCAAACCATATTTTAACACTAGAAATAGGAAGTTCTTTAACACCTATTACAAAGTAATGTTTAACGATTTTTGCACACAACACTAGCAAATCTGATTAGAACCCCTTACAAAGTAATGTTAAGGGAAGTCTTTAGGAATACAAGGTAAAGCATACAAGAAGTAAAAATCTAATAAGCGGTTTTATATCAAAGAAATAAAAAAATGTTTATTTCATATTATTTTTTAAACCTTTTAAATATAATAAAACTAGACGCCACCATGACGACTTTCCACGTAATTTATTTTTTTTTCTTGTTTAAAGGCATTTAAAAAATTTTGTTATTACTTAAGCATTTTGAAAATTTACTAATATTTCTCTCCATCAATTCGTTTGGAAAATAGTAATCTAATGCAGTGGTTAGAAAGTTGCTGTTGATCTCCTTGACTAATTGCTTTAGTTACTTGACTTCATTTTATACTCGTGACTAAGTAGATGTTTAAATGCTTCCAAAAAACCCACCACGTATAGACAGACCTCAATGTGTGTGTTCAAAATTGAATTTTTGTAGGCGTTAATTTGTTGTTTTTATATGTTGTGGTTTGACAGGATTAAAATTTTTTGTTAAGGTTGTAAGATTTTTGAGATTTAACAAACACAAGTGTGCGGAATTTTGTTAAAGAAAATATTTATGGCTATTATAAGATTATTTTGAGAAAACTATTAAAAAGTCTTTTTAGCTAAGAATAATGAAATTTGAAATATATTTCAATCAACCTATAATTTATATAAAAAAAATCTCTCTTGCAAGAGATATTTTTGCAAAAATTTTGGTAAATTTACAATGTTGACTTGATATCAAACATAACAAATAAGAAAGTATAATCGGTCAAGCTTGACCATATGATACTCTATACCGACGTATTAAAAAAGAGATTTTCGAGGGGGTAACCTCACTGGGACCTATGGGAAATCTTGCACCCTAGAACGTTTAAAATTTTTTTGTGTCGAATATTATTTAGATTTCTTCGTCTATAATTAGTATTATGGTTATTTTAGTGAACTGTTTATGGTTTTTAATCCGAATTTTTCATATTTTAAGCAGGCTAAAGATCACTGAATTATTTGTGTGAAGAAGGGAATTTTACAACATGAAATAAATTTAAATTTATTGGTAATTTTTCATTCTTCACTGACCGGAGAATCGAACCCACGTTCACGGACAGGTTGGTTTGACATGTTTCTATAGTAACCACACTATCTTTGCCGTTTAACACTCACCGCCATTGACGAAGTCTATATGAGATTTTTTTGCCTTTAAGTGATTTTAGGAAAGGGGTTTTTTATTGGTCCTATGGCTAATTTAAGACCTTACAGCAGAACATTTGGTCATGCCATACACAGAAAAAATTATTGCCGAATTATTTTCAAACAACCGCTTGTTTGAAAATTTTTTTAATTTCTATAAATATTTTTACTGATTCAATCAATATTTTTGTTTGATTTTTATTTAACCAACAAAAATGTGGACAACTCTTCAAAAATAAAATAAACGCGTTATTGGTGTCAAGTTTTCATAATTTTGTATGAAATATTTAACGCTCTTTAATGTTGTCGTCTTTTTGCATTTTTTTATTTGATCGTAAGCAACACTTCTTTATGTGAAATATAAGAACAACAACAAAAAACACACACAGTCTATTTTTGGACGCTTTAAAAAAGTGCAACTATAAGAAAAACAATAGCAGACACGACATTATAAGAAACAAAATCCCGTATTCAATTTTTTAAAACTGTTTGGTTAAATACATCAAATACAAAAATAGAATGATGACGAAAAACATATCGAGTCGGTCTGCTGCCGTTTTTGGTTACATTTCTTCTTTAGCAAAGGAAAGGATACAGTAACAGAGAGTGATAAAGAAAAACATTGTGTTGTGTGTATAAATAAGACTTCGTTCAAAAATTATTCCAACAAAAAAATGTGTTTCAAAGCCAGTCGGCGGCTCTGCTTTGCCGTCACCTTCTCATACAGTGCTTACTTGTGTGCGCGTCATTGCTTGTGCAAAAACTTTTTTTTTTTTTTATTTTGAATTTCAGTAAACTTTTTGTTTGATTCAGTTAAATTATTTGTTTGAAAAAATTAGTGTTTTTTTTCAGTAAACAAAATGCAAATAAATTGTTTGAATATGCAAATTTGTTTGTAGGACCGATTTCAGACAAAAAATTGTTTGATTCTACAAATTTTTTGTTTGAATTGGAAAAATAATTTTTTCTGTGTAGTACCTGTCGTAAAAGGTGCTGTCGCCAATTTGTATGCCAACGCAAACATTTATGAAAAAGTTATGGCATTAAAAGCTATATTCAGGAGTACACTGATAGAAAAATGCATCTTCATATTGATGATGCCCTAACATCAGAATTTTAACATCAATGTTACTACAAATGGCATTAATGATGCAAAAAGTAACATAAATCCAATGACTAACGTCTTCGTACAATTTTGTCTTTCTTTACGTAATAATAATAATATTCTCTCACTTTGGCTTAAGTCAATTCCAATGACTTTGACTTAATGACAAACTGTCATTAATTTGATGCTAATGAGTCCTTTCTCCGATGTTACTGCGTCATCGCACTGAGGACATGTTCGTCATTTCTGTGATGCCGATGTGTCATCCCATTGATGACATAATTTCATTTTGACCCTGATGACACTTTGGCCAAGTGATGTTAAGGTAGACATCACAATGATGACAAGTGTCATGGGGTCAAAAACGAAGACACTTGTCATAGTAATGATGTCAAAATACATCAGCGTTATGACGCCTTTTCTATCAGTGTAGTATTCATACGGGACCTATGGTCAACTATGGACCGATTCAAAAAAATTTTGTAAAATGATTAAGATTGCAAAGAATAAGTTTGGAACAAATTTGATCTAAATGCCAACATAGTTAATTTAAGCTTATGGACACAAAGCCTCTATTTTGGAAAGAAGTTTGCATGGAGCATATATGAAATTATAGACTGATTCGCATCAGTTACAATTGAACTGGTACTTACTAAAGGCCGATGCACTAAATTTCATCGAATTATATCCAAAATTTTGATCTTTTCCTTGGCATTAGATTTACATAGAGATGCTGCCAGCCAGCCAGACAGACATCGTTTAATCGATTCAAAAAGTGTTTCTTAAGATAAGATCACACCATCAGCGCACATAGCATAATTTGCCAAGATTTTTATCGTGCAATAATCGGTACAATATGGTCACACTATCGTGCCTTATTTTTGTTTATGTGTTAAAAGAAGACGTTATTTTAAGATGGATGACGTTCAAAAATGAAAAAAAAAATTATATAACTAATAATTTTAAAAAAATTTCCTATAAAAATTTCCTATAAAAGTAAATTTTAACAAAATTACCTATAAAATATAAATTTTAATAAAATTTCCAAAAAGTGAATTTCAACAAAATTTCCTATAAGTGAATTTTAACAATATTTCCTTTAAAAGGTAAATTTTAACAAAATTTCCCATTAAACGTAAATTTTAGCAAAATTTTCTACAAAAAGTAAATTTTAACAATATTTCCTATAAAAAGTAAATTTTACCAATATAACCTATAAAAGTAAATTTTAACAAAATTTCCTATAAAAAGTAAATTTTAACAATATTACCTATAAAGAGTAAATTTTAACAAAATTTCCTAAAAGATGAATTTCATTTAAAAATCGAGATAAAACTGAAATTTTGAACCCGACCCCCTCAGATATCGATGAAATTTTGTTCATAGCTAAATTTGATCAATACAAACAAACTCTCATTTTTAGAAATGACTGTTTTGCGATTTTTTGGGCGTGACACAGTGGGAACGTTTTCGAAAAAACGCGAAAATGGTCGAAAAGAGCTCTATTTAAACTACAATAACTCAGAACCGATTTCCATGATCTTGGTATCATTAAAAAGATATTTTAACAGGCTTTACGACACGTTTAAAAAAAAAAAAAAGAAATACACTGTAAAAAAATTTATAACAAAAAAAAATTTTAACTGACGAAAAAACCAAAAAGATCAAGGGTTTTTTTACAGTGTATTAATTTTTTAGAAAGGTTTATCCTTCATCTATACCATATCAAAAAATAAAAATGGGTTCTTTTTTAGTTTTTTTTATATAATTTTTTAAGTAGTGTCACTTCTAGTGATTGCCCTTATATTTTATAACAAAAAAAAATTTTAGGTAACGAAAAACCAAAAAAGATCAAGGATTTTTTACAGTGTATTACTTTTTTAGAAAGGTATTTCCTTCACCTACAACATATCCAAAAAGTAAAATGGGTTCTTTTTTATTTTTTTTTTTAAATAATTTTTTAAGTAGAGTCACTTCTAGTAATTGCCCTTATATTTTACAAAAAAAAAAAAAATTTAGGTAACGAAAAACCAAAAAAGATCAAGGATTTTTTACAGTGTATTACTTTTTTAGAAAGGTATTTCCTTCACCTATAACATATCCAAAAAGTAAAATGGGTTCTTTTTTATTTTTTTTTTTAAATAATTTTTTAAGTAGTGTCACTTCTAGTAATTGCCCTTATATTTTATAAAAAAAAAAAATTTAGGTAACGAAAAACCAAAAAAGATCAAGGATTTTTTACAGTGTATTACTTTTTTAGACAGGTATTTCCTTCACCTATAACATATCCAAAAAGTAAAATGGGTTCTTTTTATTTTTTCTTAAATAATTTTTTAAGTGGTGTCACTTCTAGTAATACGTACCGAAAGTCTTTTTTGAACTTGTTCACGTAAGTTTCCTTGTTTAACAGTAATTGAATCTTGCGATCCAGGCATCATTCGGCTAATTTCATCATCTTCATAAAATAACTTGACTGTGCTTAGAGTTTCGGTTGGTAAACTACGTCTGCACATTTTAAAAAGATTGATATCTGCAAACTTCGTTTTATTCCTTTGGATATCTTTACTTTTTTTGATACAATCGTGAGATATATCATCCCCAAAACGATCTTTAATTTCTTCGTGACTCATATTGATTGGTAAGAGAGATAAAAGTTTTTGCTTTTCCAAAAGATTTGAGCTGTTCTCTATTTGATATTTGATGTTTTCCAAAATTTCTTCGTAAATGGCTTTGACGTTTTCAAGTTGCGCTGAAAAATCAGATAATGGATCAGCTCCAAGTGAATCTGCTATATTTTCGAAAATTTGCAGTGATTTTCTATTTCTGTATGCATCTTGTTTCATATATTTCCTTTTAAGAGGCGACATTTGGTTTGGTAGATGAGGAATAATATGATCATTTATATTTTCAATTACTTCCGTCCTTTCGATGTTTGCATTACAAGTTGGAAGTTCATTCAATTCTTCGCTAACTTCATCGCTGGGCGTTGTTGGCAAATAATTTGAGACTTCATTCTGCTCCACGTTGGATTCATTACGACTGCGCGCTTTTCTCAGTGTATTCCGGCAAGTTTCGCAAATACGGCTACAATGAATGTTGGCGACAGCTGGAAAATATTCAATTATATTTGCAGCCTCGTTTTCACTTATTTTACGAAGCGAAGCGCAACACTTATTAGATATTTTTATGCATCTGTACTTATTGTTTGAATTCATATTCACTCAAATTTTTAAAATATACGCGTAAAAATTGTAATGGGATATCTTGGCTTCTCGAAACTGTTTATAATTATGAATTTTTTGTTCTATATATATTTCTCTTTATTATGGGTAAAGTAATAAATGTTTATGACAAAATAGAAAATTATTATGAAGAATACATTGATTTTTTTATTCAGAATTTTGCGGAATTACTAGAAGTGACACTACTTAAAAAATTATTTAAAAAAAAAAATAAAAAAGAACCCGTTTTTATTTTTTGATATGGTATAGATGAAGGAAATGCCTTTCTAAAAAAGTAATACACTGTTAAAAATCCTTGATCTTTTTTGGTTTTTCGTTACCTAAATTTTTTTTTTTGTTATAAAATATAAGGGCAATTACTAGAAGTGACACTACTTAAAAAATTATATAAAAAAAACTAAAAAAGAACCCATTTTTATTTTTTGATATGGTATAGATAAAGGAAATACCTTTCTTAAAAAGTAATACACTGTAAAAAATCCTTGATCTTTTTTGGTTTTTCGTTACCTAAATTTTTTTTTTTTTTATTAAATATAAGGGCAATTACTAGAAGTGACACTACTTAAAAAATTATATAAAAAAAACTAAAAAAGAACCCATTTTTATTTTTTGATATGGTATAGATGAAGGATAAACCTTTCTAAAAAATTAATACACTGTAAAAAAACCCTTGATCTTTTTGGTTTTTTCGTCAGTTAAAATTTTTTTTTGTTATAAATTTTTTTACAGTGTATTTCTTTTTTTTTTTTTTTAACGTGTCATAAAGCCTGTTAAAATATCTTTTTAATGATACCAAGATCATGGAAATCGGTTTAGCCGATTCTGAGTTATTGTAGTTTAAATGGAGCTCTTTTCGACCATTTTCGCGTTTTTTCGAAAACGTTCCCACTGTGTCACGCCCAAAAAATCGGAAAACAGTCATTTCTAAAAATGAGAGTTTGTTTGTATTGATCAAATTTAGCTATGAACAAAATTTCATCGATATCTGAGGGGGTCGGGTTCAAAATTTCAGTTTTATCTCGATTTTTAAATGAAATTCATCATATGGGTAATTCCAAAGTGTTGAACGTGACAGTCGTACGCATCAAAAATGCAACAACATTTTAAACAACAAATATTTTTACGTTCTTTTAACCCTTAAATTATAACACTAAGAAAGCACTATTATCTATGCTAAAGTTTATGGGAGGCGCGATTCTAGGTCAAAGATAATGGCAAAAGAAGTAGCGGTTCGAACGTGAAAATTATAGAAGTAGTTTTTGTGGCCATGTATAAAAAGGTGTAATTCAGCGAAACCTGGCACAATTTTTTAGTCAAACTACTTTCAGAATTTTACATAGCAATGTAACATTAAAATGTCTTTGGTTTGGTACCAAAATCTTCTGTATTATTTTTTGTTTAAGCCAAAATCTGGTTCGATACGTGACAATTCGAACGTGAAATTTTTTCCACAATAATTTAACTGAATAATGATTAATACAAAATAAAAATTTACCGTTAGTTCGAATAACATATTTCTCTTCGAACTCTTCCTTAGATTACAGACCATGTAAGAAATTTTTTTTGTAATAATTATCATCAAATATCACCTCTTTTAAGGAAGATAATATTAAAGAAAATGTACAATAAAACATACTCACAAATAAAAAATTACGTTTGCACAACTTTGCAGTCTGATTGTTCATCTAAGTGACCAAATTTATGGGTAAATTTATAAAATTAGTAAAATCTAAATATTTCTCCATAACAAAATCGTAAAATAATCAGATTTTAATAACTTTTAAATTTTCGGTCACGGTGGACCATTTGGCGGAAATGCCCATATATGGTTTATATGAAGTTTGGTTGAAATCCGATAACGCATGTGTGTGCGGTGCGTATGTGAAGTGAGTGTGTTTTTGCCGCAGGAAAACCAACTTTATTAAAAACAAGTGTGTTTCTTTTCTTATTTTGTTTTGCCGTGCGAAGCAGGCAACGGGCCCGCTAGTTTTCTATTTGAACAAAATTACCTATTAAAAGTAAATTTTAGCAACATTTTCTATAAAAAGTAAATTTTAACAAAATTTCCTATAAGTGAATTTTACCAATATTTCCTACAAAAAGTAAATTTAAACAATATTTCCTATAAAAAGTAAATTTTACCAGAATATCCTATTAAAAGTAAATTTTAACAAAATTTTCTATAAAAAGTAAATTTTAACAAAATTTCCTATAAAAAGTAAATTTTAACAAAATTTTCTATCAAAAGTAAATTTTTATAAAATTTCCTATAAAAAGTAAATTTTACCAAAATTTCCTAAAAATAGTAAATTTAAAAAATGAGTAAAATTTTCACACTGACGTTTAATTTTTTTAGCAAATAGATTTTCGTTTATATCGACGCGGATTGTCCACTTAGATCCGCGCATTTGTACATTCTAATTGCTTTACATTGTGCCAAAGGGTTGCTTTCATTGGCTTAAGTCAGAACGATTTTGGCGCAGATTGTCGTATATTATTTCATAAAACTACGTGTGTTCACATTATCGGCACATGAAATGCAATGAAAGTTGTCACATTGCGCCGATAGTGTGATCTTAGCTTGAGTCGATTGATATACTAGGACCAATATCTTAATTTGTTACAAACAGCAGCAGAAACGCATAATACCCTCTCCCGTTTTGTGGAGTGTGTCTAAAAATCATCTTGACTTTTCGCTTAATATACAAACAATGTAAAAGTAAAATCCGTTTATTGTAAGAAATGCATGAAAATATTTAAGAATGAACACACACTCATAAGAAAAATTATGTACGTATGTATATGTATAATAAGGCTACACTTAAAGAATTGAAATATATGACGTAAGCAGCTTAAAGGATTAAATGTCCTTTTAAGAAAATTTGTCACATTACCAATGCGAATGACATTTAGCTGAGTAAAAGAGAAACGGCAGCAACAACACAATTCCAATTCCACTATCAGCAAAATCTTGAATGTTGCAAAGTTTCTACATATTTTTAGTTTGCAACATTTTTTTTTTATCTTAATCTTTAAACACACATATAAGATATGCGAGTATTTAAGAACTAAAAGTCTAAATAAAATGCAGTTTTTTGAGTGCATTTTTTTTAACGGTGGCGGTAGAAAAAATTGCAGCCGTTTCTTTCGTTTTTTTTGCCAATTTTTTTATGTATTTTATATGGAATAATCTTGCCTTTTTGTTTTCTTTAATTTATTTTATTTGTGATAAAAATAAAGTTGAACGGTTTTTAAGGCGATTTTAAGATTCTGTTATCAAATTTCTTAAAGTGTTAAGTGTTTTTGATGCCTTTTTGTCGCATTAAAATTTGCTTTTATTATTTTTTTTTTAGCAATCAACGTGAGAATTTGGTTTATTATTTTTAAAGCAAAATATAAAATAAATTGACTAATCAGTTAAAAAATACAATGTATTTTAAATTAAATTAATTTCGAATACAAATATAGAAATAAGCTTATGCCTCAAATTGAAAATGTTGGGTGCCCCGGTAGTTGAGTTTGGTAGTGATCTAGGCTATCAGTGCGAAGGTTGCGGGTTCGATTTACGTAAGAGACTCCCCGCACATTTCACATTCACAGGATCGTATTAATTTTATTGCATTCTCGGGAATGTTTTGTAAAGAATAATTTAATAATCCTTAACCGGAATAAACTAAGTGGTTTACACCGTCTAGAATCTGTTTAGGGTATTAAGTCCATAGAAATCGCTCGCTCGCTTTTTAATTGGCCTCCTTCATCTTTTGCCGTTATGAATTGAATTATAAAAAGTCTAAGACCGTATTTCACTATGTTAATCAATTCGTTAAGTCAAACGTTACGCCTTCGGCTAAAACTCATAGATTTTGTTTTTAGATTTTTATAAAATTTTTCACTTTTTCTTGCTTCACACCTATAAAGTCGACGGACGATTTGCAATGAAGACAAAAAGAAGTAAAGTTAAAATTTAGATCCTATACCGACTTTTCATTCGATATCGATGAACTGACTTATAAGCTGAATTTTTAGCATGAATTGCTACTAAAACTTAAATTTGAGTTAAAGATTTAAAATTTCCGAAAATTCAAAAATATTTTTTTCCTGGCATTCCTTTTTGTTTTTGTAAACCTCTGCTTCTGCCTGAGCAAAAAAACTGCTTCAACCCTATTTTAAAACAAATAAAAGACAAATCTTCCACTTGAATGAATTTAACAAAAACATTTTATTACATTCATATTTTAACAACTGCAGATCACCTTGTGTGACTTCATTTAATAATTGGGGTGTTTTTCTTTTTGTAATCAATTGTTTAACTTTTTTTTAAACTCTTTTGTCAAATAAATGATTTCAAATAGTTTTCTCGAAAATTTATTCATTTTTTATGCAAATCTTTTTATGTCATTTAACAAACGTTTAATGTCATCCGCGACATACATAATTTCATGATACAAATATCATGCATAATTTTCTATTTTGAATTGAAATTTTATTGCACGTTTTCATTTCAATAATTCAAAGAATACAATAATGATGTAAAAACTAATGATTCTTCCAAACAAAATTCCTAAACCGTAAAAGGAGGAAGAGTCCGACAGATTATGATAAATTATGTCTAGTTGTTGACAAATCACCGACAGTAAGAGTGCTGCATTTCAAGAGTGTTAATTTATTTAAAATATTTTTTAAATGTTTTTCAAATCTAAATAGTTTTGAATTTTTAATGTCATTTCATTTGTAACCGGGTTGTTCATTTGTGTTAAAAAAAACGCAAATTAAAAGTTTAATGATTTTAAGGAAGCAAATCATAATGTGTTCGAAACAATTAATAATAATTTCATTCCAGTTAATTTACAAAAAAAAAAACTATTTCTAATTTACATATTTATATGTGATTTATATAGAAATTACAACGCACTGAGTTTTACACTTAAATGAACGTTAAAGTTTTCAATTGTAAAAATTAATGGTGTTTTTAATTATTTAGAAAATTATGATGATTTATCGATGTAACTAAGAACAAAGACATATTATTCGTGCAGCGGACATACAAACAAAAATATTTTGCTAAAATTCTGTTAAACTTGGCATACCTCTAGTAGATTTAAATGTCGGTGCCAATTATTTATTTATTTTTTTTTTTTTTTGTATGATGATTATTTGACGGGTTATCAGGTGTTAAAGTGTGGCCGTGCGTAAACTGTTGTATTTTTGTTCCGAGCCACATAAAACCAGAAGGTCTAGCGCACCCACAGCTAACATACATAAATTTGCATAATCTTAAAAATTTGAAAACTTTTGAATACCAAATTCGGCTGTGCCGAATCTTTGATACCCTCCACCGACAGTTAGGATATTACAGGAGTGGACTTTATATCGGACCTGTGGTAAATTATGAACCGATCTTCACGAAAGTTGACAGTGTGATTTCTATTCATAAAAAACTGTGACAGACCAAAATTTGTTGCAAAAGCATTATTCGTTACAGTTTAACGCGTACCAAACCGTTTTTTGCGAGTAAGGTTTAAATGGGGTCTATGGTAAGTTATGGTCATAACGGAATTTTACAGTGTGACAGACCAAAATTTATTACAATAGCACTATTCGTAACACCTTTAGGCGTGCTAAAGTGTTTTTCGAGTGTGGGCTTTATATGTGGCCTAAGGTAAATTATAGACCGATCTTCACGATCGTGTGGTATGATTTTGTGGTATGATTTCTAGTCATATAGAACAAAATCTCAAAGGTCTCATATCAATATGTATATTCCGCCACTATATATGGTAGTTTTTGAAACAAAATTATCAATTTTTCAGGGTGGTTGTACCAAATTTTGATTCATAACTCTTATTCTACTAAACCGATTTAGCTGGATCCCAAACTGCTTAGGAAAACTAGAAACAATTAGACGCCAGTAATGTTCTTTTCTTTTGAATCGTTCAAAAGTTAGCGATATTTCAACAGACTGACAGACAGACGGACATGGCTAAATCGACTAAGAATTACTCAAGGGCCAAGAACAATAAAAGTTTCACACGGAATGACAAACTCTTCACAACTAGTTGGGCCTAAGTTAGAAAAATTTGAATTCAAAATGAACATTTCCGGTTTTAAAGTGGTTAACGCGTGTAAAGAAACTTGCGTAGCTCTTTGACTTACGGCGATCCCATCCTCAAACTTTTACAGTATAATAAGGACACCCTAGGCTAATTTTGGCAAAAAAATAAAATAAAGGAAATAAGTCGAAGTTAGAAAAAAATTTTAATTTAAATTGGTTACTTCCGGTTTTGCAGATGAAAGTCTTTCGAGCTCGACAATCAAAAAAGAATTGAAAATTGTTTACATGTGTTACAATGTTTTTACATAAATATCGGACATTTACTGAAAAAGATTCATATCTCATATATTTTTTTTTCTATTCCCCATTTAACTCACCTTTTTAATTTAATTAAATACCGAATTTCAATTAATTTTTTCATTTAATTATTACTTTTTTTCTTTCCACACGCTTTTAGATATAAGTTTTATAAAATCTAGGTAAATCACAAATGAAATGTTTTTCTTTTTTACGTTTCAACTAAAAAAGTAATTTTATCGAACCTATGGAAAATAATAAAAAAAATACTTTAACTGTAAACAAAACAAATGTTCGAGGATTTGTCTAGAATAAAAAACTCTAGAGCTCTTTTATGTTTCGGGATTTTATCGAAAAATAATGTTTTAGTTAATGAAATACACATTTTCAAATGTTGATTGTCGTAAAAATTTGACGAATCGTTCGAATAAAAGAACATTCGCTTTATAAAATATTATCGACTATTTATCGAACATTTTTGTTTCGAAAACTCTTCGCCTTAGCGAGCTTTAAATTTTTCTAATCTGAGGTCAGGTGGGCCGACAAATAAACAGCATGCAATAAAAATATTAGGCACACACATCCATATCTACTAGAGGTATAAGTATGCCAAATTTAAAGGAATTTCGGCAAAATATTTTTTAGGCTTGTACGCTTCACGAATAATGCCTTATATGCAAATTCTTAAGCTATAGCTAAGTCTGTCCTAGCTATGACCGGTCTATAGTCTACTCGTAAAGTCTGGTATATAATTTCAAACATATTGCCTCGTCTATTGTATACATACAAGTTTTACTAAACATTGGGAATAATTAATAAAATAATCTGGAGACTAATTAAACTTTAAATTATAATTCCATTTTAGAATGAACATATTTCCAAACAATTGCTCTAACTGTATATCAGCAATCAATTAAGAATCATTCAAAATCAACTCAACTGAAATAATAACAAAGATTACAGAAAGAATCCATCTGCATATTAAGAAATCATTGAATAACCCTAAAAATAATTTCGAAAAAAATGTTATCATTAAAAAACTGTCGCATTCTTTAGACAATTTTCTGCATTTTCTTTTAGCAACGAAACGAAACGAAACAAAAAACTTTATTTAAGTTAATGCGTAAAAATGACGTATGAATGGTTTTAATTAATATTGGCAGCACGTTTTACTGCAATATTTTTATTATTAATTTAGTTTTATTTATTTTTTTTTTCTTTTCACTTTTAGCTCTGGCTGTTTTGCCAGCAGTCACCACTATTTTGTTTTGCAGCCGAATGCGACGACACTCAGTTAGTATGCGTATGTGTGTGTGTGACTATATCACCAGATTTTTGGTCATTATTCACAGTTTTTTTTTTTTTTTTCAAAGTATGAAATCACTTTTTTTTTGAGTTATAAACGATGCTTTTTAATGCCAACTGTGCTGTGAGGTAGTTGCTGTATTTTAGAATGAGTGAGTGCATATCGATCGCTCCGGTGCATTGGACAAAATGCACAACAAACTCCAACATGATTTGAAGAGAAGAAAAAAAAAATTGTATTCAGTCGTCGAACAAATACACATATTTATTGATACCAACCAGTTTCAAGGTGTTACGGTGCTAATGTGCATTTATGCAAACGATAAAATCAATTGGTTACTTCAATTTGCTTAAGCAGATAATGTCAGAATTATGGACTGTTAATTAAAATTAATCCAACAAGTAGAAATATTTATTACAACAACAGCACGAATTCAGATAACTACAACACAACAACAGAAATATAAATAAAACACAGAGGCACAGAGAAAATATTTTCAGCATGTGAATAGAGAAAGAAAAATACATATATATATAGACAATTCTATAATTGGCAAGAAACTAAATGGACATCTCAAAACAAAAACCTTTTTAAATTATGAAATTAAGATATTTTCATGATGAAAAAACGATTTCCGAAAAAGTTGCAAGGTTTAAACGTATTTTTTTTTTAATAAAATGGAAACGTAAATGTTAAGTAAAAAATACAATTTTTAACTGCACATACTATATACTTCATTGCTATCCAAAGGATAGCTAAGGTAAAATGTAACAAGAAAATACAATATAATAGTCTGGTGGTGTATAAAAGTCATTCCTAAAAATTTAGGGAATAGAACTATTACAAAAAAGCTTTATAAAATACATAACTGAAATGTAACTCATAGAATAAATTCGAAAAATAAAAAAATGTTGAATATAATAAAAAATAAAATTTTTAGTAAAAAAGGCAATTTTTTATTAAAAAAAACAATGCAGTTTATAGACAAAAATTAAGTTTTCCAAAAATTAGGAATTTTTTTTTTTTTGTGAAAAAGGTAATTTTTAGTTAAAAATGTAATATTTAATAAATTTACTAAAAATTTAGTTAATTTGAATATGATTGAAAAATGAGATTATTAGTGAAAAATCCAATTTTTAGTGAAAAATGCAAAATTTTGTGAAAATGCAACTTTTTAGTAAAAAATGCAATATTTTGTGAAAATGAAATATGTAGTAATTTTTAGGGAAAAATGCAAATTTTTGTGAAAAATACCATTTTTAGTAAAAAAATGCAATTTTTAGTGAACAGTGCAATTTTTAGGATAAAATGCAATTTTTAGCGAAACATGCAATTTTTAGTAAAAAATGCAATTTTTAGTGAACGATGCAATTTTTAGTAACAAATGCAATTTTTAGTGAACGATGCAATTTTTAGCGAAACATGCAGTTTTTAATGCAAAATTCAATTTTTAGCGAAACATGCAATTTTTAGTGAAAAATGCAATTTTTAGTGAAAAATGCAATTTTTAGTGAAAAATTAAATTTTTAGTGAAAAATGCAATTTTTAGTGAAAAATGCAATTTTTAGTGAAAAATGCAATTTTTAGTGAAAAATGCAATTTTTAGTGATAAGTGCAATTTTAAGTGAAAAATTAAATTTTTAGTGAAAAATGCAATTTTTAGTGAAAAATGCAATTTTTAGTGAAAAATGCAATTTTTAGTGAAAAATGCAATTTTTAGTGAAAAATGCAATTTTTAGTGAACAATGTTTTTAGTTAAAAATGCAATTTTTAGTAAACGATGCAATTTTTAGCGAAACATGCAATTTTTAATGCAAAATGCAATTTTTAGCAAAACATGCTATTTTTGTGAAAAATGCAATTTTTAGTGAAAAATGCAATTTTTAGTGAAAAATGTAATTTTTAGTGATAAGTGCAATTTTAAGTGAAAAATTAAATTTTTAGTGAAAATGCAATTTTTAGTGATCAATGCAATTTATAGTAAAAAATGCAATTTCCAGGATGTTTATACCAATTTTTAAGTGGGCGTGGCACCTCCAGATATACTATAATCTGGAGAATTGTTTGATTATCAATACAAAGCATCTGGCAAAAAGTGAGCTCGATTAAAAAAAGGATAATATAAATTTATATGCCTTAACCAATTTTATTTCAATGGGGTTAGTGAAGTGCACCGGGTTAAGTTAATTTTTTAATTATTTTACGGGCACAAAACCGGTAGCGTGCTGCGATTCATAGAATTGCGACTTAAAACCAAAAGACGAAAAACTTTTAATCCTTCAACAGGATCGGTGCAAACAAAAACGCTTTATTTTTAAGTAAATCCTTTGTAATTTCGTAGGGGACAAATCTCATATTAGAACAACAATATAAAACTTGAGATTAAGATTAAATTATAACGATATGAATTATATATTATTAGCTTTTATACATTTTCTTAAAATATTTTTTCTGATTAGACTATTCCCTCATCACACAGCAGCTACAAAATTCGCCATTATACGAGGAAGAAGAAAAATGTTAAAAAAAAGATATTGATTAGTTTTGGAACTCAGACAGAAGTTAACACGATTTGAGAACAGTAGAAACATGCGGTGTTTTATTCTACTTAAGACCGTGTTAGTTTTTTAACTTCTTTTAACTCATAAATTATAATTTTATGAAACTTGATTTTTTTACTTACTTTTATTCTTTAGGCTTCTTGTCGTTCCTGTTGCAATTTACAACGTTATCAGCTTTTTTACATAAATTTTGTAAAATGTTTTTCATTCAAGTTTTTATTTGTTAAATGTTCGCTTTAATGCTTCGCTGAATTGTTCTTTAGCAGCAGCAACAATTTCGAAATTCACTTGTATTTACTTTAATATAATAGTGATTTTGTTTACGGGTTTCTTTCAGTTTTATGACTTTTTTATGAAAGTAAGTTTGTTAATTCATGATAAGTATGTATGTGTGTAGTCTCCTGACGTCTTATTTAGAGTGTTTAACATCAAAAATTTGCCATAAATTGCATTCACCTGTAATGAGCTGACGCCAGCAGTTTGTTTGTTAATTTTAAGTGCTTTCGTGGTCAGTTAAATATTTTAAGAGTATAACTAAATGGTACATTAATTCTTTTTTATTAAATATATTTTAAGCGCCAGTGTAATAATGGTAACAAGATTTTATAGCTTTTTAAAACTTCTTAAGAGGGTTGGCTTAGAAATAAGTTCCGTTATCTTTACGTAAATAAAAACAACATTTCTATAAATTTTTATGGTAATTGGCAAACGTATTATGTTTGTTGTTACAAATGATTATTATCTGTTAGTTAATATTTATGAACATTAGCAATGTATAAAGTTTCTTATTACCAAGATTTGGATACGCTAGACCCCCTAATTTTATGAGGTTCGAAAAAATGCATGAACCAAACAATTGGGAGCAAACAGGAAAAAAAATTTAGAAAAAATTACCTTAAATGCCCAGAGTTACTCCTTCCTTAATTTTTCTTTCCCGACAGTTTTCCCAAAAGTAAAAAATTGGCCACCACAGCTCCTATGATGCCCCCACACGGGCCAATTGTATCACCAACCCCACTTTATTTTTCATCCTCAATGTTTTTCTTTAGCGTACCAAGCCGCAATATAAATTACCTAAAGAGGCTCCCACACAAAGTATTAACATTTTACGAAATTGCTTAAAATTGGCTCCCAAAGCTCCTAGAATGCCCTTAGTTGTGTCAAATTTATGACCATTGAAAATTAAATCGGGGTTCCTAGGGACCAAATTTAAGAGTTTCATTAAACCGTCATGAATTTGAGCCCCTTAGTGGTGGAGATAAGGAGCGAGTATGTTTTGACAAACTTTTAAGTACAAAAAACCAATGAAGGTCTGTCATACATTTTACCCATCTAGGGGGACTCCTTGACAGTTATGGGGCTTTTTATTTAATAAATTTTTTTTAGTTTGTATTGAAAATTTGGTATAAGAGCCCCCTTGAGAAATATAGATTGCGGCTAGATGTGGTAAAAACAATTGTTAGTGACGAAAAAAGAAGTGGGGTCGGACATAAATTTTTCCTGCCTAGGAGCATCAATAGGGGCCCATTTTTTTAAAATATCATAATCATTGGAGCCCCTTAAAATTTGTAAAGGAAAAAGGAGGGAGGTTGGTCCTACATTTTACCGCTCTAGAAGTGACTCTGTGGCTGTCATGAAGTTTTTTTTTGTAATTTTTTTCTTTTCCACTTCTTTTTCACTTGAACCTCAATGATTTTTTTGGGTACTGCACTATTTTCTAAGCCTTACAAAACTAATGGGGCCCAGAGTTTCAAAATTGAAAAACGGGTTTAAATACATGTATAAATAAATAGTATAAAGTAATAATTGTATGGTTGTCGGGAAAAAATATGGTTGCCAATACAACTATAGAATGCTATAAAAAAAAGTAGTAATAGTTATATTATTATGTAGTATCCAACATAAAAAGAAAAAGGCCAAAAATCTTTTTCATATTGTCGCAGGCATACGTACGGAGTTTTCCTATAAAAACGAACGGGTTAAAATGTGTTATAACTTCCATTATCTTTTGTTTTATCAGATTGTTGTAAAAAATACTTGAAAAATTAGAAACAGAAAGTTATTCTATTCAAAATTCACTTCAGGAATGACGGAAATTTCTATTAGAATGGTTATTTCAACAAACATAATTGTCGATTTTGGGACGATATCAATCAACATGAATTTAAAGAGCATCCAATGCATACCGAAAAAATCACTTGTTGGCCACATTTCTTTGAGAACGACAGGCTATCAACGTCAATGACAAGCGTTATGGGTCGATGTCTGCGAACTTCTTTTATCCTGGATTGGATAAGCCGCCATGTGCCTCATTGGACTTTCTGAAGCATGATTATAGGCCATGGTCATCTTACGTGGAGGTGATACGAATAAGCCATAGCCAACAAAACCTATGCTATCGGTCAAAATCAGTTTGGTGTGGAATTTTAATTTGACAGATCGAAACAATTCCGATTTATTCTTTTGGGGGCATATAAAAAAGAGATATACATGAATAGGACAGACACAAAAAATTCCCCAAAATGAAAAATAATATTTCAGAACTAATTCAAGTAACTAGGTGACGTTATTTGTTACGTCCAAACAAATTTAATTCGCCATTCAATTATAAAGTGTTTGAAAGAATAAAATAGACTTCAAAATAAAGTAATCATAGACTTTTCAAACCCCTGCCAACCTATCGAGACGTCAAACTGAGAGTAGCTTTAAGAACATTGTGTACCCTGTAACGAGAAGAAACTAATGACGATTGATAAAGAGCAACAGAAGACATTTGTGGTGTGTCACAAGGAAGTAAAGGACTTTACATATATTCAAACCATAATATGATTGTCAATGGATACAGAAAAGACTACTGCAATTATAATATGATTGCTGTAACTCTTATAATGATTTAAGTGATCATAATATTATTGTGTAAGTTACATTTAACCATACAAAACCACATTATTTCATTGAATAAAAAATGAGTAGTATATATTTTAAATTTCTTTGATCATTTCATTGCTCCCCTGCTAATTATACTAATCACCGTCAATGGACTAAAAAAACTCCAATAGAAAAATATTAATGTAATTTAAATCAATTTACTAAAAAAACACAAATAAAATTTAAGAAATTAACCCCGAAATTCCAGTAGCATGCAACATCCAAACCGAATTATTTAAACCCTGTTAATGGGATTATAATTTTATTAGACTTGAACTAAAAATATCTTAATAAAAACATTTTAGCATATAAATTACACAAAAAAAAAAAAAATATATATTGTTAAAAAAAAAAATAAAATTATACCCCACACATACACAACACACACATTTACTGTATCAAATTATATTAAGTCATCAAAATGTGATTAACCCTTTTTTCGGGTTTTGTATGATTTTTATGATTATAATAACGTAAGGTGTTACCAAAAAAAAAAAATGGAAATTTTGTTTAACATTAAATAAAAACTTGAGAAAAAAACTGGAAAAACTGTAATAAAAACTAAAAAAATTAAAAGAAAAGGAAAGAAAAACTATAAAGGTGAAATGAAAGGAAAACAATTTCCGCACGATCTTAAAAAAAGACACACGTACAGACTGTATACAATATACAGCAGGAAAAAAACGTAAAAGAGAACAGACAATAATAAACTGAAATAAATACTCGCACTCTCTAAAATGCCTTTAAGCATTTACATATGTATATGAGGACTTCCATAGCGAAATGAGATCAATGATAATCAATATATTTAAGGCCCAACCATAATGTGGCTTAAGCAAATGTGCAAATACATCTAAATCAAATGAGGCAAACCATATTGAACTTAAGGAACCTTTTTGTTAAAGCTACGGTCACACTTATTAAATATTTGATCAAATAAGCGTAACCCCTACTTTTGTTAATAGTAAGTGAGATTTAAAATGGTCTTAATATTACAAAATAAACTAATTATACCACTAGACATAGCAAAAAACAGTTTTTTGTAAGATGTGGTATTTTAATCAAAATAAATATTGATATTAAGCGAAATGATTTTTTAGTTTGGTTGTTGGTCCCGTTTGTTCGTCAAATATTTGATAAGTCTGGCCGTAGCTTAAGTTTTATGAAACTGTCATTTGCTTAAACAATGTAAGATCGCACATTCCGTACGGAATCAATTTTTTTTTTAAATTTTGTTTTTTTAAATACATTTGACTTAAGCAAGGTTAAGCAAGGCTATGAATATTATGGTAGAACCTTTATGGTTTTGTTCAAGTGAGTTGCTCATTCTTCTATTTACGGAAGCACAGCTGAATGCTACCGGTCGCGTCTACATGTTGCGGATAGTGGATAATTCCGTAGATTTATGGAGCAGCTTCAAATGCAGTAGCGAGCAATCACTGATTTCAAGTGTAGAGTCTTGAATGGTTTTCGGGTGGTTCCGGACTTCTAAAAATTTCTAAGTGCCTTCGATATTTGGAATGTCAATGCGAGAGATTAACTCCTTTAAGCAGCCAATAGCCTCCATCGACCAGCGTCTGTTCCTCATGTAAGGAGAGGATGGAATCGGGCATCGCATCTTGTAGCAAAAAGCTCGCTTTAAGAACGCGACATGAGGCACCTTGCCCAGTCCGCATGGAGGCCATGCTGGCAGCCCTAGCTCCAGAATCGGATACAGAAGCCCACGCAGCTACTCATCCTAAGCCAACTGATTACCGAAACCTCATGATGTCCAATGTTTCTTAAAAAAACTAAAAAAACCAATATATAATATATTTATTCCATACTTCCCTAAAGCTGTAAATATTTTTGCAAAGCATTTTTTGTTACAAAATAGTTGTCATGAAACTTTACAAATCATAAAAAAACATAATTAATCTTTTAAGTTTTTGGAAATTTAACAATTGTAGTTTTATTGAACCGTTGGCTTCTCATTAAAATTTATGATATGTTTAAAGTTGTGAATTGTTGACCTTTAGTTTTGTTGTTTTTTAATTTTGTTCGGCAGTCATGAGTTAAAACAATTTTTAATAAAAAATATAAACATATTTTGTTTAAAAATTATATTTTATTTAGTTCCCAATATTTCGGTCAACTTTGTTGACCATCTTCAGGGGTTATTAAAAATATAAATAAACGAAACCAAAAAATTAAAAATGTAAACAAAAATAACTTGCTGGAGCCGTAAGCTTTTGTCAACTGTTTTATTAAAAATTGTTTTAACTCATGACCTAATGCCGAACAAAATTAAAAAACAATTTATGATATTTTTAAATAAGGCTCAAGTTCATCGAACTAAATTTTCATTAAATTATTTGAATGAAGGAAGGAATTTTACGACATGAAATAAACCCAGTAAGAACTTCGACTAAAAATTAAGGTGTTGAGTAATCAGAAAAACATAAACTTACAATTCTACTGAAAGAACCAATAAATTTTACAAGGGATGTCCCAAAATGAACGCATTCTAAAGTCAGTTACTATTTTTTTGCCTTCATACATCCACAAAAAAGTAGTTATTGAAGTTGTTATAGAAGTAGTTATAGATGAAAGCTGCTAAATAATGAGTGAAGAAAGCTATTCATTTTGAAGAAGTTTTTGCTGGGAAAAGGCACTTCGCTTACTTTTTCAAAATTAATAGCTTCTTTCTCTCATTATTTAGAAGCATTCTTCTATAACTACTTTGATAACAACTTCTATTACTACTTTTTTCTAGATTACTTTTGAATGCGTTCATTTTGGGACAATGGGATATTGTAAAAATCATTGCATTTTTCAGTAGAATCGTAAGTAGTGCTTTAATGATTTTCTGATTACTCAACACATTATTGTGTAGGCGAAGTTTTTACTGGGTTTTTGATAATTTGTTATTCTTGACTGAACGAGGGATTGAACTCGGGCCGAATTTACATGTTTTGATAATAAAGACATTCCCATCATCAGAACTCTTTTTAGTTCTACCATTTGCGCCACTGTGACGGCTGCCTGTCTATAGTCAAACATCTAAATTTTCCAACATCTATTTCTACCCACATCCGTTTGTGTTAATGTGTGTAAACACGAAAACTCTATCGATCATACGTTTTAATTCCCATAAGGACAACAAGGCCTATACAAAATGGTTAGAATTAATGGTAAGTTTTAAAATAAGTATCAACTGGTCTTGCAAACATATTTGCTGAGCTTTGTTATGGTGCAAAATTACGGTTTTATGTCTGGTGGCATAATCCGGGCGTTATTCGACCAATGCTTTTCTGCGGTCGTCTTTAGCAGCTCATACTTGACTTTTAATTCACTTTATTAAACGCTTAATTCACTTGATTAAATTTTTTATTAAAACAGATTCTATTTTTGATTAATGCTTTAATTGGTAAACAATTTTGGAGAATTCTTTGTGTGTTACTTCTGATATCCAATGTAAGCAGAATTATTGGTATTCAATAAAAGAAAAACTTAAAAAACTTGAATATTTTGCTACAGAACTCCTCATATAAAAACTGTGTAAAAGTGCTTGTGAGGAAGTTAAAGGAAAAAGGAAATTAATTATATTTCATATTTTGGTTGTGCGGAAGTTTCTCGTATTTACAACTTTTATTGTCTTGTGTATTGTATTTTTACATCGACATTGTTGACTAAATTATTTAACTTAATTATGCGTTTTAGTTACAAAATAATAAAATGGAGTTCTGTGGTTTGTTAATATTTTAAGAAATAAAAAATTTAGTTTTATAAAAAAGAAGTGCCTTTATCAAGGACTATTAAATTTTGAATTTATAAACATACAAAATAATCGGGCATGTTTTGTAAATCGAAATCGAACAAATTTTGAAAACTTTCCCGTTTTTAAAACTCGTAAAAATATTTTCTTTTATCTTTCTCATGCTTTGAGGACGACTTTCCCCTACCTAAACTACTTTTGAAATCAGAAAAGCTACATTAATTTTTACAAAAGTTCAATTGAAAATCTTCATCAATTTCAATTTTACGAGATTCCGATTTCCTAACATGGCTGAATAAATCAGAATATTATGATACACCGTATTGCAGAGCCTATTGAAATAAATGTTCCTTAAAATTGGTATTTCCGAACTTTGAGAGTTGAAGCATGTTTGTACGAAAATCAAAACTTCTTAACTTTTTACAACCATTTTACAATATTTGCGCTGCCTACTGCTAAATTTAATCATTCCAGACAAGATTTTTAAAGTGTTAAAGTAAAAGGAGAAGAAAAAGCATAAAATGAACAAGGATAATATTTTTTTTACAGATAATTTGGGTGAGTTGCAAAACATCAAAACACATTCCAGTGATGCGGTTTTGATACATTTTCGATACAAAGTAACGTGCTGTTTTGGTTACTTTTTTTAAGAAAAAATTTAAGCAAAGCATCGACCAAATTATTAATGCACTGTTTGCGTTTTGTTTGCATATCGGTAACTGTTATTATACATTTGGGGATATATAAAATTGTCAATGTCAAAGTGATTGCGTCTAGGAAGACTTTGTTCGGTTGAATTGCTAATGACGTTGTGGAATCAGCCTTTATTGAAAAAATAATAATTCTGTTTCCGTCGTTTATTTGCCAACGAAAAGTGTATGTTTGTCAAGCCGTTTGTGTAGTTTATTACTAGACAAAATGGGAAAAAGATTTTTGGTTTATATTTACATGGAAGATAAGACATAAATATCATCATATGACGCCCTTTTCTGGATAAAAAGGTATGCCAACAAACAAAATTGTTGAATTTGGGACGATATCGATCCATATTAGATTTAGGAGCGTCCAATGCACCCTGAAAAAAAGCACTGTTTGTTGGGGATTTTGTGTTAGCTCCGACATTGGTCTATTTTTCGTAAAAACGATGTTGGCAAGGCCATCACCGTCAACCGCGTCGATGATTACTAACTTATTTTGGCCTTATTTGGATAATGTACCATGTTGGACATTACGCACGAGCAAGGCAAGGCATCTCACATGGAGTTGATGCAAACTATTTTTCAATCATAAAAAAAAAATAAAAATCATACAATAAATTAATGAATTAACGAAGCACATACTGTTTTGCAAATTTTTAGTATGTACGTTATTATTTCTTAAAACTATGCTACGAACACAACTGAGATGAACGACAAATTTTGCCCAGCATCACAAATGTTTCAGTAAAAATTCGCTGTGTAAAGTAACTTTAATAACCAACACACTTGAAAACTTAAACGAAACTTGGTCACATGGTCCTGATTTGTTTGCAGTTTGCTGGCGTAAGCAATATAAATAAATCTATTGCAAGTTCGCCGCATATCATTTTTGCCAAGGTCGTTTTTTTAGATAAAAGGTCACAAATTAAAGCAAAACCTTCCCTGACTTTTACTTAAAAAAAGCTATTCTTGTACAGTATATATCGCTTCTTTGTACATTGGTTATAAGCATTTTACGCATTTATGATTCCAAATTTGTGCAGTTTCAGTTTGCTTTCTATTTAAAATAGCCGAAATTATTTCCTGTATAAGCAATTGGATCACAATGTAATGAAATATTAATAAATTGCATTAAAAAAATAATCATATAAACATCGTTTCAAACTTTTGCTAAATACAATAACGAACGCACCAACATTATTCCAACAAAACTAGATTTGCCAAATTTAATCAAACTTTGAAATTATTCATATACTTTCGATGCAAGGAAAAAAGCTTTTTCATGATGATGATGCAAATAAACGAAATTTTTATAAGCACAATATATGCAATTAAGCGAGTTTTTATTGATGCATTTTTCGTTTAAATCACCAAAAAAAATGTGCAAATTACGAAGTGCTTATAAGCGATAAATACTGTAAGTTTTACACCTTGTGTTACGATCCCATTTCACAAATATTTGACGCATAGTCCGAAAAAAAACGAAATAACTTTTCTTTTTTAATAATTGCTATTGACAAGTTAACTAAACATTTAGGCAGTTCACAAAGTGTTCTATTGGCTCAATTATTTTCAAAAAATTAATGTTAAAATATATTTAGCAAACTGGTTAGTGAAGTTGATTCAAGCAAAAAAAAAAAAAAAAAAAAAAATAGCGGTTACGTGTAGTGCATCAAATATTTGTAAAGTGTGACCATACCTGTAGGTTAATATATCGAAAACTGTTGAAGTATTTTAGATTGTGTAAATACTTTTTATTATATTTCGCAAAGATTAACCTATGTTTACACCTATTAAATATTTGACGTCATACACGTAACCCCTACTATTAAAAAAATTATTTTCTTTTGCAAAACGTTTGGCTAGATCAAACATCATTTAACAGTTTCTAAATTACATTACAAATAAAGTTTAGCTTATCATTAGAAACGGTCTAAAATAACGCTTAAGTTTGATAAATTTACTGGTCACTCTTTTTTCGGATTTTTTCGTCAAATATTTGTTAAGTCTGAACATACCTTTAGTTGAATTTTTGTTTTCATACGATGCTTGTATGAAACTTCTTGAGTTTCTTATGTGCTGACCGAAACTATTCAAGACGCGATACAAATTTCTTCCAAGGTTACTTAAGAAGTATATTAATATAATTAAAATAATTTATTTTAAAAAGGTTTTATTCCTCATAAAGAAACGACTTATGTGTAAAACCGACTTCACAGGCCGCTACTGACTGGACACCTCCTTTGACTTAGAGCAAAGAAAAGGAAGATTTATAAAAACTTTAAACAACAAAAATATCATTATAATGATTTCATTTGTAATAAACCAGGAAACTCTAAACAGCAGATAATAAAACAATGATTTCTATTAAAACCATCACAAATTATTTGGGAATTTAATTAAAAAAAACTTAACAGGCACCATTAAAAATACAAAGAAAATTTACCAAGAAAACAAAAGCAAAAACCTTCAATTCCTAGTTGTAGTCTATTTATAAAAATAAGATAGAAAAAAACTTTATCGTCTGTAACTAAACTTTGCCATTGTATAAATTAAAACCAACTCCAATTTGTAACCCTCTGCAACTGCTGCTGCCGTTCATATCATCACAATCATCTTCTTCAAATTGTTGTTAAGACAATGGAAAATAACATCAATAGTAATAATGAAAATTGCTGAGGAAAAAAAATAAATTTTTCTTGGTAAAAATAAAGTTTTTCTTGTTGGGAAAATCAAAATGGCTGCTCATAGATTTCCTGTTTATCATTTTTAATTATAAACTTTCTTAAATGATACTGATCTTTTTTCTTTTTGTCGTTTTTTTTTTTCCTTAATTTTATCTTTTGTTTGAACTTTTGTTTGTAGTTTTGCCATTTTTTATTGTTGTATTTGTATTTTTATTTTTTGCTTCCAATTTTATGGCTTTTTATTATTTTTATCTTTTAAATAAGCCCTAATTTTCGTATTTGTTAGTTTCTCTGGTTTTTGTTTGTTTTCTAGAAATGAGTGGAAAAAATGATTTTAATTATTTAATTTTTTTTTTTTTTCATTTTTCATTTTTTAATTCGTGTTGGTTTTTGTTTTGTGAAATTGTCACTGTTTAGCATATTTTGTCACGAAATCATTTCTAGATATTTTGACAAAAAGTTTTTTATGGTTTTAATGGATTTTAATTTAGAAAATTAATAAACTGAACAGAGGAGGCTGCAGATTAGCAGTTTATTATAGAAGGGGAAAAATTTTTAGTATTTAATAGTGTGGTGGTATCTGTATCATTAAGTTTAACAATGCATATGTAGTTTGCTTATTGTAGACGCATTGGTAACTTTTTTGGTGCACTTGGTGATGTAGAAACAGATTTAGATGAGTAACTACCATTTGGTCTAACCACTGGATGGAAAACTATGAGTTTACCAACCGCCCCCGAGTGTGAGAAGCACTATCACACACAGGTAGCAATTTGAGTGTATAGTCCAGAAAAATTATGCCAGGACAGTCCTCCATCAGGCCGAATTCTCCCCCAAGTGAAGCGAAATCAGCCCTTTAGTGGGCTTTTCAGTTGTATCCCTTCCGGCGACTTTGGTTTCAAAGCACAACCACCACCTGATCACCGAAGGAATTTTGTCAGCAGACAAGCTAAGCTTTCGCAAAGATAATTTCCCTAAAAGGAAACATTTCTCGCAAGAAGCATACTAACGGAGATCTAAACCAATAGTCAGACCAGTTCCCTATCACCGGGGGGTTACCAGATGGGATTTCCAGTCAGCCTCAATCTCAAGAGATCTGTAAATTTTGGGTTTTGCCCAAATTCCAGGTATTGGCTGCATCCCATTTACCCCGGGGAATGAACCACCAAGAGGCGAAAAGTCTTTGAGATGCAGTTGGATACAGATAACATGGTAAAATTGTACCCGGTTGCATTTAAGAATCCAATTAACAAAGTGAATTGCTTTGCAACTGACGAATTGTACTTTAGAGTTCTGTTATTTAATTTGCTTCAAATGCATATAATAATTTTTTCAAAATTAAAAGAAAACCCAAATAAATATCGAGGGAAATGTAAGAAAAGATAAACTCACTGTCTTTGTTGTTGTTTTTGTTTAAGCTATGATATTGCTACAAGTAAAACTTTGAGTGTTTGTAATTCTTATTCGCTGTACAGTTTTATTTGCATTATATTTTTAGCTTTTTTTAAATATGGCCTAAGCAACTAATGAACTGCGGATAGAAACTAGCTTTCCCTCAACAATAAATTTCAGTGTTTTTATCAAAAATAAAAATTGGGAATTTGGCATGTAATAGAGAAATCTTATTTTAAAAAAATATCGGGTTATTATTATAAAAACAGCTTCAGCAACATAAACAAAATTTTACAGGAGAACGTTTTTTTATTTCATTTAATCTTGTATGAGGGTTGTCGCTTAAAATCGTAACGGTACCTTATGTGACCATGAAATTTTAGGAAATGATGCAAGTGTCATTTATTTAAAAAACGAAAATTTAATATGATGTCGCTAAAACTTTTTTTGCGGTAATGCCTCGATATATATCTTTAGGAAAATGATTAAAATTTTTGGAATTTCTTTTTACAGATAAGGCGAAAAATAAAAGTGTCGGTCCCTGCGAGTTCGCTATAACCGTGGTCTACTGTATATAAATGCAATCATTAACTTGTATCCAAAACTTTTTTTTACTAATCTTTCCAAAAATTTGCGAACCATGGGCAAATTAATTAAAATTGCACCAGTAAAAACCAATTTTTTTTTTTAATTTTCAATTAGAACTGATTTTATTTTTGATTAATTGTTTAATTGAAGAAAAAAATGTATGTGAATTTTTGCTGTGTTTTGTGTCGAATATTATTTACACACAGAAAACAAATTGGTTGGGAAACGGTTGCAGTAATAAAATATTAATCAAGTTACATGATTTATTATTGCAACTATTAAAAATGTATAGTTCTAACTGATTTTTAATTTTCTTGATTATTAGAACGATGTTTCAACTAAAATATGATTCCTTCAATTCTTTTATTAGCTGTGATAACTAATTTAATTTAGTTCTAAAAATTAGTACAAATGGTTAGAGTCACAACCGAATTTAATACAGGGCAATACTGACTATTGGTGATTGCAATCAATAATTTGCTTTCGTCAATTAATTATGTAATATAAATGTTTATTCATTTATTGCAGCTAATTATTGATTGTTGGAATAGTTTCAATTCGAGTACAACAAATGAAAATATAATTATTCGGAATTCACAACCAAAAAATAGTTAAAAGCCCCAATTGCTTACTAAATTTTCTGTCAAAACATTTGATAGATTAAAATAATTTTTAATTTTATATTTTAAAATTATCTTTGCGGTAAAAAATGAAAAATGTGCAAAAACTTAGTAAATAGGGGTAAGTAATTTACGTATTCTTAAAGGTATGAACATATATACGTAAATATGTATGTATGTATGTATTTTTTTTTATACCCTGCAAATTATATTGGACTACTTGATCCATTTTGATCCTGGGCTGGTCCAATGTAATGCAAGTATGGACCATGTCATTATTAAAAAGAGTTTGCAGTGAAACGACATGTCTTCGTAATTTAACGACATGTTTTTGTTTTGAAACGATTTCAAAGCTAATCCTCTGGAGTATACCATGGAGTAGTTTTAAGACTTCCCCTTTGTAATGCAAGCTGGGTTATATGGTCCTGCCCTAGGACATCATACTGTAAAATAAGCCATATTTTCCATTCATTTGGATTACCTTTGGACAAGTCCTTGCCCCTTATGGGCTACATTTGACCGGCTAAAAAAATAATATTGATAACGACAATCAAATCTCTTGTTATGAACACCAATTATGTGTTAATTCAGTTGCAGCTATCATATATTTGGGTATAAGCACAATTTTGTTTCTAATAATCATACTAACAACTAACAATATCTGTTGTTATAACTGATAGTGTACTAAAATTCAAATGTTGCTATCAAAAATATTGTGCTAAGCAACGAAATTTTCAGTTATTGGAACCGAATTGTGTGATAGTACATGCAACCGACGAAATTCGATTGGCGCCAAATTCGGTTGTGATCACGAATCTGTTTTCTCTGTGTAGGTATTATCATCTGTATGAGATTTGTTTGCCTTTAAGTGATTTTAGAAAGAAGCACAATATTTTACATTTACATAGTACCTATCGTAAAAGTTATTGTCGCCTTTTCGTTAGATCAATTCAAAAGCGATTCTAAGTCGATCGGTACACCAAAAGTTGGGTCTAGGAACCATATTTTAAGCTGTTACAAACATCAGCACAAACGCTTAATACCCTCTCCCCAATTGTGGTATGGCTATAAATATTAGTAGTTTTCCCATAAAGTCGATTAATAAATTTTCATAATTTTAAACACTCCAGATACCCAATTAAAAAGTAGTTCAAGCAACCTAACTTATTTCCTATTTTCCTTAATATCCTTACAAAAGCTTAAATAATAAAATATCGGTTATCAAACCATAAACTATTTCCCCAATAAACAACATTTTATAGAAATTAACATTAAAACTACTAAAAATCTTGGTTTAATTTCTACATTTAAACTGCAACAAATTTTTATTAAACACGCCACTGTTTATACTAAATAAAATAAGCCACCACCACTACCACCAGCACCATCACCACGATATTCGTACTTTAATTTAGTATCAGTAACTATTTAATGATCGCTGTTGTTTTTGTGGTTGTTGTAACAGCCAAAAAATGCTAATTTAACAACAATTAACACGAATATGAATACAAGTTGGAATTTAAATATGAATTTGTTTAAATTTTAAACAATAATAATAATAAAAAAACTAACCACAAGTTTAAACAATTGAAATGAGTTTTTGCGTTTTGTTTTAAAATTGAATTTTAAAACACCTGCTTTACTTTAGTTAATTTTAGTTTTAATTTAAACACATACTCATGGTAAAATGGAATTAAACAAAAGGGAAATGAAATTAATGTAGGAATTAAGAAAATTAAACAAAGTTTTAATGGATTTAATGAAATAAAATTATGTGGTGACCAAAGTCGACTTAAAGGATCTGTTGATGAAGAAGATTTAAAAAGGTTTAAAATAAAACTATTTGCAAAATTCCCATACACGAGGACAGTTCAATTGGGTCCTTATAATCCCCATATACAGGGTGGCTCAAAAGAAACAAAGGGATCTAAATGTTTTTATACATTATTGTTTTTTTTTTTTTTTTTTTTTTCAAAAGACTTGGGAAACTGAAAATTGACAGAGTTAAACTATTTCTGTGGATTGATGCTAAAAGGATCAATTTCAATATTTTTTTTGTTTTGAGTTAAACGTTTCATTAAACAGAAAAAAAATTTTCACCAATTAAAACATTGATTAAAAATTTAATCAGTTTTAATTAAAAATTTAATCAAGTGAATTAAACGTTTAATCAAGTAAGTTAAAAGAACAATTGATTCTATTAATTTGCACCGGTAAACAAATAAATAATTTTAATTAAACGTTTAATTCACTTGATTAAATAATTAATTAACTGATTTTAATTAACAAGGTTTCGTTTAAATGTACTAAATTCTTATTTCATACTTTTGACAAACTGAAATTTATTATTGATGAGATTAGCTATTCTTTATTCTTATGCGCATTTTACTGGTTGCTTAGGCCAGATTGTCTGGAAACTTCATCCAAAGATTTTAGATAAACTAAAGATATTATACAAATAAAACTGTTAAGCGAATAAGAATTATAAACACCAGTTTAACTTGTAACTTTGATATTGTATATTGCTTAAACAAAATTAACAACAATAAACAGTCCCGACTACAATTGGTTGATTTTTTGTCAACTCTAAATGAAGTTGTAAGTGTGTAAAGAATAGGGTATTCATTCGGTTAACCGAAAATCGGTTAACCGATTATTTACTACCCGATTAACTGACCGGTTAATTTAAAATTAGCTTTTTTCGATTAACGATTAAACCGGTTAATTTCAGTTGATTAACCGATTAACCGATGTAACAAAATATATAAGTTTTTGTAATTTTTTTCGGGATGCATCGGTAACTTTTGTACGGCCTGTGGCTGTTCTTCACCCCAGATGCGGCAGTTTTGCTTGTCTATATCCATTTAGCCAGATATGAGCCTCATCGCTGAGCACAATTTTTCGATAAAACAGTGGATTGCCATCGAGCTGAATTTTGATAATAAATTATAACGATTTGCAGTCCTTGCTCGTTTGTGAGTTTCTCCATGATGAAATGGCAGAGTATACACAATTACCAACAAGTGCTGCCAGCCCGAAAAACTTAATTCATAAAAAATCACCCTTTAGTATTATAACATATTTTTTGTGTTTTTAATTATTTGGTTCGTCTCATATAGAAAAGGTATGTGTTAAGAAAATATTTTTTTCATACAAACAAGGAAGGTGTTCAGTGATCTTAATTTGAACCCATTTTTTGCCGACCGGTGACTAAAATTACAAGCACCTTACTCTTTTTTTCAATGTTTTTTTATCTTCAACATCAATCAAGAGGAATATGGCGAAAAATGGGTTAAAAAAGTGTTTGTTGCCAACACCTTTTTTCACGTACTTTTTATATGTATGTGTTTAGTTATTTGTTTGTTCTCATATCAGTCTTTTAACAGAATTTACCCAAACAATTCGAAGTGTTAAAAATTTTTAAAAAATAAAACAGGACTCTAATGTAATAATGAAATATTTTATATGTTCAGAAAAATCCTGGAGAAGGACTGAGAAATTAGATATTCTGTATTATGGGTTGCTTTCAATTTCTTCAATATCTACGATAAGTGAAAAAAAAATTTCCAAGTCAAGTTTTATCAAAACTAAAGCAAAGAATCGCTTAAATCCTAAACATTTAAACCAAATAAATTTTCTAAAAGATTTGTTTTATATGAAATCCTTTAACTACTGCAATAATTAATATAATGATCTCACATTACTAATAAATGATATCTGTGGCATTTTGACAAAACACCTTAATTTAAAAAGTTGAAAAAAATTTTAATCATACGAATTTTCATTTAAAAACTTTTTTGCTATCTTATCTCGACTTAAGATGTTTTGTCAAAATGCCACAGACATGTATTACATATTTATGTATTATTTTTTTGTTTGCTTTTTTTAGTTCAAGAATTGTTATGTTTGTAATGTTATTGTTTAAGTAATAACTTTTTTACTAATAAACGCAAAATAATAAATAATTTATGCATTTGTATTTATTAAAATTCTTAATTTATGAAAAAACTTTATTAATCGGTTAACCGATCAAAAACAAAATTAACCGATTAAACCAAAACCTCGGTTAATTAATCGAGCGATTAACCGATTAAAGCAAAAGCCCGATTAAATGAATACTCTAGTAAAGAAGAAACAAAAAAAAAAAAGCTGATTTTATTTTTGATAAAAGATTTTTTCTGTGGATGTGTCTTTTCTAACTCTCTTTTATTTTGCTGAAACAATCAATTTCTAATTTAACTCAGGACAGCTGCTTCATAAGACTTTTGTAAGCTAATTTCACTAAAAGCTCTTATAATGGGTAGTCCAAACATAATTATCTCACTTTTTAGCTCTTGAATTGTTATTGGCTTATTGACGTACACTTTTTCTTTAAATATCCCCAGAAAGAAGTCCAATGGTGTCAAATCACATGATCGTGGCGGCCAATAAACAATGCCACGACGTGAGATAACACGGCCATGGAATTTCTCGCGCAAAAGAGCTATTGTTTCGTTGTCAGTGTGGCAAGTGGCACCATCCTGTTGGAACCACATACCGTCCATATCCTCAATTTCTGGCCAAAAGAAGTCCGTTATCATCTCGCGATAGCGAACACTGTTCACGGTAACTGCTTGGCCGACCTAATTTTCGAAGAACCTCCAGCCCATAAAAGAACTGGGCGAGAATGCACATGTGTTTTCACATTTCCTACAGGCCCGGTTTGCGCACAATTCTCCCGATTGTGGTCACATTTGGTGAATTATGCTGACAAAAAAAATCAATTGTGTACCTCTCCATAGTTGAAATTATAAAACACACAAAAAAAGAAATGTCAAATTAAGTT
Source organism: Pollenia griseotomentosa (assembly GCA_963931875.1). Lineage (NCBI taxonomy): Eukaryota > Metazoa > Arthropoda > Insecta > Diptera > Polleniidae > Pollenia > Pollenia griseotomentosa. The sequence goes on from OZ007563.1 coordinate 85,561,556, forward strand.
AGGCAAAAACCTTGACGCTTTATTAAAAAACTTTCAATTCTCTCAAAAGTAAATATTTTAAAATAGGCTATTTAAGATCCAAGACACAGATTTAACAACGAACTTAAATAAACGAATTTTATTGAAACCCAAAAATAAATTGTCTTAACGCAACGAGTGTATCAACATAGCGGTGGTTGTGATTTTCCTCGAACTGTATGACCACAAACGGCTCTCAGTGAAGGAAATCTTCAAGGCATTAAGAAAGGCGTTTAAAGAAACTTGGGATTTCGCTGGATTTATTATTCGGTCAAAGAATTTACGGAAATTCCTTGGAAATATGTATATTTAGGAAATTTCCGCGAAATTTCTGCCAATTGTAAATGCAAATTTTTTTTTAATGTCGAAAATTTTGTTCAAAAAAAAATTCCGGGCTACCCTTTAGTTCCGGCGGTTATCTGCGCAGTGGTACTTTTCCAGGTGTAACCTAAATGATGGGCGAACTATTTTAAAATTAATAAAATTTAAAGTATTTGTGTCTTACTTACACAACAAAAATAGATTACATCAGAAAATTTGATAATATCAAAAATTGATACTATTATTTTTTTACTGGTGCATATTAAATTAATTTTTAAACTTTTATCATAATTTTTCAATGCAATCAATTTTTATTTTTGTCTGTGTAATAACCGTACATATTTGATGATTCCTCATAGAGTGTCTGGAAAGGTGCATTTTTGCATTTAGTTTGAAAGGAAATATTGAAGTAGCCAATTCACAGAAAAAATTAAAATTGTCTTTAATCACCAAATTCATAGACTCAAGTAACCCATTTGTTAATGTTGCACCTATTACCAAAATGATTATATTGATGACAAAAATTTTAAAAATTAAATACATATTTTGCATATTTTTTTTTTTCTTTTCAATAAATGATTTTTTAAATTTTAAAATAAAAAAATGATCAAAAAAGTTTGCCGTTTCAAACAATGTGTTGATTGATTTTGACAATTTGCAACAACAATTTCACAATTTTAAATTATTTTATTTTAAATGAAATAATTTTTTGTTATTTAATAATTATTTTAATTAAAAAATTATTTCGAAACAACTAAAATGGTAATTACGTAAATCAAAATTAAATTTTTAATTTTCTTATTATCAAAAAGTAATTTCAATTTTAGGGAATACAAAATTTTTAATTTCAAAAGATTTTGTTATTCGTGCTTAATTCCCAGTTTTTATTATTGATAAAAACACTTGAAATTTATTGTTGATGGGATAAGCTATTCCTATGCGCATTTCACTGGTTGCTTAGGCCAGATCATCAGGAAACTTCATCCATAAAGATTTTAGAAAAACTAAAGATATTAAACCAAATAAAACTGTTAAGCGTATGAGACTCATAGCAACAGTTCTACTTGTAACAATATCAAAGTTTAAACAAAACACATCAACAATAAACAGTGGGTTTATCTCATCTTACATTCTTATAACAAACAAAATAATTGATTCAATTATCACATTAATTAAAGTTAAATACTTAAACAATTTTTTTTATTGATAAAAAACTACTAATAATTTTTTCTGTGTGCTAGGGTTAAAATATATACTGTAAACTTGCTTGCCGTACTTTATACCAAAACTAGCAATAAGAAATATCATAAAAATGTCAGGTTAAATCTGTCAGGTACCTAGGATGAAATTTGGCCCCTTTACGAGTTTCCCTTTGTAATATAGCTGATCTTGCTTTTAAAGTGGAATTCAAATTCCTCAGCTTCTAAGCAAGAATTAATTGCATAAACTAGATTATCGTAAGCCTTTGTGTGGGCGTCCATAAGCCAGGACATTGTTTATATATGGCGTTAGGACCGAAATTAAGAAATACACAGAAAGAAAAACACTCGAGATAAAGCAAGTTTTTTATGATTACTTTAAGAACGAGTCGTAATCAAAAATTCAAGATTGAGTAACACCAAAACGTACTCAAAACAATCCAAAATCAATCCTTGAATTTCTTGAAATAAGTATAAAGTTCCTAAATCAAGAAAAAAAAAGATTAATCTTTTCGTTGTGTTTAACCATTTGGCTTACGCATGTTTTGATTTTCTATACACATTGAAAAAGGTCTGGCCACAGGTCATGTGTACCACGAAGGGTTAAAAAGTAAATTTGAACTCTTGCTTAAGTTTTTATTTTTTGTTAAATATTTACATAAGATTTTTAAAGTAAAAACCATATCTGACATGATGTTGGCGTTTTTTCATTCTGTAAGTTGAAAAACGGGTACGTAAATCATAATAATTTTTTCTTTCTAATTTCTTTTTTGGTTTTTTTTTTTTAAACACGAATTCGGGATAAAATGAACTTTATAATTCTTGAATCAAGTTCATTTTGAGATTGATTCAATCTTAGTTTTACTTAAATTAATCTCATTTTCGGATTATTTCAAGTACGAAACACTGATGGGATTTGTGGTACAATTGTACCAAATTTGGTACAATCGAAACTTAATTGGTACACTGGTACAATTCATCTTTTTTTGGTACAATTAAAACAATACCCACGTAGTTTTATAATTTCTTTTAGGTGGATTAACTCACTTTTCTTTTCAATAATAAAATTTGTATTAACATACCTCCAGCCCTGACCAGAACTACCAAAAATTGCATTTTTGTTATTTTGCGCTTTTGATGTTATACTAACATACTAAGCACATACAAACATACATAAGTATATCCCTGTAGGAAACCTGGGATCATGTGTCTTCAAATTCCACTTTTGTTTTTGTGACACTGTCTACACTGTTGTCTGCCTTTGACAAGAAAATAGAAATTTGTTATTCCTTTTTATTTTGTATTCCCCCACCAGAATAGTGGAGAGCGCGTTTGTGCTGATGGGTTAATACTAAAAAATACTGGTTCTAGACCCACCTTTAAGTATACCGATCGACTCAATATCACTGTTTGGGTCGATTTAACGATGTCCCTCAGTCTGGCTGCACGAAGCCTATTAAAAATGGTGAACGGTTCGTTATTTCACATAGCCGCCATGCAAATTACTTTCAGGAATAGTGTTTGTGACTATAAACTCTATTATTATATTGGTATTTAGATGTCATTTGGGTAAAATTTATTTTATTGCAATCTAAATCATCTTACAAAATTTTATTGAAATCGGTCCATATTTGACGATAGTACTTTTAGAAAGCTTTCAATGCAGTAACGTCATTATAAATGTTGGCATTAACATAAAAATTGGCTACAATAACTTTTAAGATAGCTACTATGTCATAAAAAAAGTTGTGCTGGTAGGTCCAATATTAACCATAGCTCCCATATAAGCGCCCTTTCTAAAATACAAAAGGGCAAACAAATCTCATATAAATAAAGATATCTAAATAATATCCAAACAAAGGACTTTCACATGAATCTTAAACCACTAACATAATTTTGTTCTGGCTGGTCCCTGATTGCCCATGGGTCCGAAACAGAGTCTTTAAATACAGTGCTGTGGGGTATTAAATGGTCGGGCTTGACCGATTATAGTTTTTTAACTCGTTTTGTTTTTAATTTTATTGAATAAAAAGTGTTACTAAAATGAATTACTTTGTATGCTTTTTTATTTTACAGCGATGTTTTGGTACAATTTATATCAATTTGGTACAATTTTGACATTGAGACGGTATAATTTAAGAATTGTCAGATCCCAACAGTGGTACGAAATCGGGATTTAAAATGAATAATTTAAGTATTTTGCGATTGAAAATCCGTACTTGAATCAATGTTTCTGTACTTGATTCAAGAAAATCCATACTCACCGCAGGGCTGCCAGACTTCGGGATTTATCCCCAAAGTTGGGGATTTCATGCAAGCAAAAAGAACAAAGAAAGTCATTTGGGGATTGGGGATTTTTATTTTTGGGGATTTAATAAAAATAATCGGTGTTTTTTTTATTATTTACGCTTATTTTTCTTTGTTTCGTATATTAAATATGAAAAAAAGTAGCAAAACTTTTGTCTTACTCATATCAACTACTTATACGATGTAAATTGTACTAATTAAGATTAATATTTTTGTTAAGTGTGTAAAAGTTACTTAATAAACTTATGTTATTATTCCTGAGTGAGTGTTTTAAAAAAGAAAAGTTTTAAAAAAAATCTAAAACCGGTGTTTTCAACAATTTTTGATTTTTAAAAGACAATAAAAAAGTAAAAATATGTCTTCCCCAAAAATAAGTAAATGTGAAAGACAATATAATAAAGTTTGGGAAATAAGTATTTTTTTGTTTTTTTTGTTGATTTTAAGGATGGCTAAAACCGATGGAACAAGCTTCAAATTTTTATTAATTGTAATAAAATAATACCGAAACCAGTCGCTACAATCGAAATAAAATAATGTTTTATACCAACAATTTTTTATGTGGGGATTTTTGGGGATTTCTTATTAAAATTTTTCTTACTGTTTTTTAAAAAAATCAATAAAAGAATATTAACCTTTTAAGGTTATTTTTTTTTGCAATTTGGGGATTTTTGGGGATTTTTTTAATTTTTGGAGACAAGGAAAAAAGTACCTGGCAGCCCTGACTCACCGTACTATTTATACCGCTTTGGATTGATTTGAGTACGGATGGATGGATTTTTCTTTTGAGTTTATAATCAAGAAAAGGAAACATTTTCAAAATTATAAAATACCCAAAAAAATTTTCTTGTTTGCGAAGCACTAATAGCACTGAATAAGACAGACAGAGATGCAGTAACGTAAGTGAATGAATTCTTGTAAAATTTAAAAAAATATAACATTTAAACGCTTTCTGTGTCAAAAATGTATTGTTTCAAAGTGGGAACTCGCCATATAAAATTCATGTCTTCGGTCAACGATATGGTAAGCGAAACTTTTATGTTTCTCCCTTACAAACCGGTTTCTTTGGAAGTTCTATTTTTTATTGGAATAACTACCCTATGGAAACTTTGGAAACTTGCCACGTGACAGTTCTTAAGTGATAGCGACCGGTTCTAGTTCTAACACTTTATATAAAGGGAACTTGTCACTTTATCATGGCAATGTTCTACAAGGGAGTTATTTGACACATTTTTGACACTTTGTAACAGGTCACTGAAGAACCCTTATTGAATACATTCAATTTCGGTTAAAATAACGCCTGTGGCAGATATTGTCCGGAGTGAACCATATTAATATGATAGATCTCCTTCATACAAAGAAATATAAACAGATAGAATCGGCCCGAACCAAATCCAGACCCATGACTGCTTGTTTTGTGTCAATTACCTTTCGTCTGCAGTAAATACACTTTATCACCAGTACAGCAATATGTCTTATCACAGCATTAGTGCTTCAAGAACAAGGGACAAAAATTTCCAGAATTAAAGGGTGCTTAAGTGTTGCCGTTTTTGAAAAAAAAATTTTTTAATTATTAGGTGTGTTCATTAATTAAAAATTATTACAAATTTGTTACAATTGGTACTGGAAACTGTTCATTAACCCAAAGAATGTGCAAGTAGGGAGCGGCAAAAGAGAGTAAAAAAATGGGGGACCAGAAAATTCTTGCAACTTTTTACTGGTAAAATTTTTACTTCCAAGAATTTTTGAAACAGCTGTTTTATGTTTTTTTTACAAAACAAAATTTTGAAAATGTGTAGCAAAAAAAAAAACATAATTTTTAAATTAAATATTGTTCAATAACATAAATATATATAATTTTATAAATTTTCATATTAATTCAAATGTGTATTCTAAGTCAAATTACAATATTAAAAGCTTTTATACTTTAATAGTCTTATTCCTTCAATATTTTTCAGGAATATTTTCTATGCACTATCAGAATTTTCGTTTGTGAATTATAATTCAAGTTAATTTAACATTCAGGTAGAGTTAGAGCAAAATGACTTTGATATTGAAATAACACAACGAATCACGGTAAATGCAAGTTATTTTATGGTGTAACAACGTGAATTTCATGTACAATCAATAAGATTTGAGTGGGAAATCACAGTAAGAAAAAGCTTCAGAGGCAACATTTGTGTTTATTTTAGAATAAGTCCTAGAGATAGAGAGAGATTATTATTTATTATTTTCCTGTTACTCATGTTTTACGTTTGTTGTATTTCCCTTTGTTTACAGCAGCACTCACAATTAAAAGACACCAGCAGAATGGTTTCAGAGAAAGAATACGGGAATTTTTCTTCTTTTTATAAATTATTTTAAGCATGAAATATATGTTTTTCTCTCTGCAGTGTGGTTGTTGTTTCTACACAAAACCAGTAAAACTATATTTTTTTTATTCAATATTGAACAATCTTATTTTAACATTGATCGTTTAAAATTAATATGAAGCAATGGTAATTTTAAATAAAATCTATACTTTTGCAGAAATTTACTATGAGTATCAAATAACATTGCGCCATGTTAATTCAACATTGGTATTTTTTCTGTGTGTGGAAGTTTAAGAAATTTAAGTACATATGCATACAATTTTCGGAGTTCCAGAGAACTTCAAATACCTCTAACTATTTACAAAAAATTTAATTATTATATTAGTCTTAATGGCACTGCAAGATTTTCTAGAGCTTGAAACATATTCTAACTGAATGGACTTGCCAGAGCCAGGATTTTTGACAGTTCACCATTTTTGAAAGCTTGAACTGTTTAATCCTGCAATGCCTAAAGTGTAAGGTAGTTTAATTTGAAAACAAAAACCAAAATTAATTCCTTTTAATTCCGTACTCTAAAATAATAGGAAAATATGCAATAAAACAATTTAAAAAAAAAAACTAAATAAATTTTTTTAATGAATTAATAAAAGTGTATAACTACCGGAAAAGTTACAGTTATTACTCGTATGAATTAATTTTCGGATTGTTAAAAAAATTAGCTTAACCGAAAAATATGTAAGTAAGTTAGTAAAATGTATAAAACAAGCACCGGTAATTATTTTTTATATTTAAATTCATTTGTTAGCGAGTCAATACACACATTCACAAGCTCTCACTAACTATTTAAAACCTACAATTAAAATTTTATTTAGTTGAAAAATGTTTTTCTTAATCACACACACACACACAACAATATTCATAATTTTACCATTTCACTCATCCCAATTTCATATGCCTCCTCCCACCAACCTCCCAAGTTTGTTAGGGAAGTTAACAAATTCACAGGTGCTTCAAACGAGTACGAATTGTTGAACATAATTTTTATTTAGATTTTAAAAATATTTAATTGTGTGATCGTTGCAGATCTTTCCCTGCATTTGTTTTAATTTTTAATTACACACTAAATAAGCTAAAATGGGTATTCTTCTTCATATTGGGTGAAATAATGGCTGAGTTAGTGAGTAAGTGGTAGTGCACTGTGGTGATGGTGTAACAAAGTTAGTAATTAAATGTAAATTTTGACATTTTAAAAAATTATTTCAAATACACACTACACCGCACACACACGAATAAAAAACAACAAAAAGACCAATATTCATTTAGATATGTGGAACTTTCATCGTGTACACTTTTACATATTTTAGTTTCAAAATTTATTATTCATTTTGAAAATTTGTTTTATATTGCAAATTAGCGCCTGTTTAATGGAATTTGTTATAGTCATTATTTTTTTTTTTAGAGAGTTGGTAATTTGTAAGCTCTGCATAGGGTTGCCAATGTTGGAGCGAACAAAATTCTAGCCTTAAATACCTGTTCAATATTGATTTTTATTTAATAAATAAAGGTTTTATTTCTTAATTTATTTAAGATTAGCAGTTGATAAAATTGTAGATTGTCGTTCAAATTTATAAGAATTTTTATTTTGGAAAATATTATTTTAAAAATAACATTTAAGTTTTTGCGGGAATGGCAAGAGTTTCCAAATTAGGTACAAGCATCTCGGTTTTCAAGACACAACAGTCGACAAAATGTTGGCAGGATTGGGGAGGTGGTCGTGGCACAAAATAGATTTAAAGATTTACGTAACTTTCTGTTCCTATTCCACCATGGTGAAGGCTATTTAAGATTGGGCATAGCCGAATATAGCACTCTTATTTGCTTATTTTTTATTATTACTATTTAATCTATGGTAGATTGGTTGGTTGGTTAAGCCTGAGATTCATTGTCATATCGGGTGTACTTCTAAAGTAGTTTCACCTAAAAATGCAATTGTGTGTCTGATATTTGCGATAAGACTGTACGACTTGCAAATGTTAATGAAAATTTCATAAAATCGAAGATTCTATGCGATCAGAGATGGGCGGATCCGATCTTTAGCTTAGAGAGGGGGGTGGGGGGAACTCAGATGAAACAGCATCCAACACCAATTTATGTTTTTAGAATACCAGTACTCGTTAAGCCCAGGTGCAGAGTTGTGAACCCCTTTGGTCCGCGCTTAATAGTGTAATGTTTACAATAGATTTAACAGAAATTTTGTTGTATGTCTGTCAGAATACTGTCGGTGTATTTCGGCCCATAACGTAGTAACATGCAGAAAACTAAGCGTGCAACCAAGTAGAGTCGGTTGTGACTAAAGCCCTGCACGAATGCATTTGAATGCCATTTCAAATCATTCGTTTGTTTTTCAACTACTGATTGTCGATTGCTTTTTGCTTACGAATAAAATTCTGTACTGTGAAAAACACATAAAGCACGAAAAAAATATAAACACACAAATGCAAATGAGTTTAAATTAGTGTGTTATAAACGACCAAACACGAAGTGTAAAGAGCACGAAATATACTCCACACAACAACGAAACAAACGAATAACACAAACTAAACCAAATCACACGAATCGCACGAATCAAACGAATCAAACGAATCAAACGAATCACACCAAATCACACTACACAACAGTAACAAAATAGGTGGCATTATTTTATTTTTATTATTAGGTAATTAGTAATTTTGTATTAGCAAAAAACAAATGAAGATGCAAAATATTTTTATACAATGTTTAAGTTTTTATTTAAATTAATTTATTCAAAAGTTACAAAAATATATTTTGAAATTTTGAAATATTTTATTAAAAGTAAAAAAGAAATGAAAAGCTAAATTCAATTAATTGCAAAATTAAGATAAAAATAATATAATGAGCAAAATGGTTTAAAATTAATTTGTACAGTTTAAAAGTTCATTTTGTATTTCAGTTGCTTCTATATTTGAATGAAGAAACATTATGGCATTTATAGAATCACCGTTTGAAGCAATGCTGCATCTTTTTTCAGAAATCAAATTCCGTGCTACTGAAAAAACTCGCTCTGAAGCTGCACTACTAGCAGGCGTTGCTAATATTTTGCAGCTCACTTTGTAGAGAAGTGGAAATTCATTAGCATAAAAAAGTAAGCAATAAAAATAGTGCGAAACAATAAAGTTTCATTAAAACATCAATAAAACACATCTTCTTACCTAAAAATGTTACCTACTGTCACATTTGCTATTATTGGGGGATTCAAAAGGTGTCATAAAAACATATGTCTTAAAATAATAACATGAAAAAATACGACTGTTGTGAACAACCCCTCATAATTTAGTGTGCTATTTTGAATTTAAGTCAGCTGATTTAAAACAAATATAAAAAAAATAATATATTTACCTAAAATCAAAATGTTTTTTAATTCTAATTCATGAATTAATAAATTAAATTAGATCTTTCCTGACTATTTTCCATTTTTCAGACGCAAACCACAAATATTTTATTTTGTTTGTTTACCAAACATCAGAGTCCTAGGCCGATCAAATTTGACGCCGCAAGTGTTTTGTTGCAAAAAATGCTAGCCGCAGGTTAAATTCGGATGTTAGCCGGATAAAACTATACCATCAACGGCGACGGCTACAAAATCATAGCCGCTCAGCTCAGTTGCTCGGCGCAGGTCTCTTTTGATTAATTACGACAGCACAATAAACATAGCAAGCAAAGTTTTATTAATTTAAGACACTTTTTGTTTACAAAGCAACAACAATATTTTTAAACCATTGTAAAATGTTAGAACATTATGACAATACAACATGATAGCACACCTTGTGAATACCCCATATGTATATAGTTATTTACACATAAATTGTAGTAAAACAAGCCTTTTTTAACTTGATTTTCAAATATTTTTATTTACTTAAGAAAAGTGTTTTCAAAGAAAAAAAAACCCACCGACGCGATTGGTACCGAAACCAAAATATTTTTACAAGCACAAAATACCAACAAATTCTTGTGGCTATTTTGTTTCTTAATAATTTCTGTATTTAGGTACGTTTTTTTAAAGAAGGAAAAAGGGACCCTTTTACAGGTATCAAAGAATTTTTTTTGTCATCATAAAGTTTTTTCTGTTAAGATGAAACAAAATAACATAGCATCCGCTAGACTTGTACACTTGTCGAAGTCACATAGACGACTGAATTGATGAGCAAAAAAATATGTGTTAGTAGTGGTATACACAATTGTGCAAAGAAATGGAATTCCCTGTTATAAACTCACAATTGCTGTGTGTTATGTTCGTTTTCACATCAAATCATACATTGAGTTGATTTGTTTTTTTAAATCAAACTACTGCTTAACAACGAGTTGTTTGAAGCCAACTACTGTTTAAAATTGATTCGGTTTTTCATTGTGTATCATTCGAATTGATTTAAAAACAAAAAACACAGTATTTGACACAACAATAACTTGGTGTGGAGAACTGTGAAAAAGAAACAAATGCATTCGTGCAGGGCTTTAGTTGTGACTCCCTTTTAATAAGACCACACGACTATGAACAAGGATCCCAATTTGCACTTTATGATGTGTTAATGGTAAGGAGGCTAGAGCCAGCCCGTTGCGTTGAAATATTTTAACATATTGCCGATTTTAGCCCGGGATACTTCAGTGAGATCTTGTAGAAAGTGATTACCAAAAAATACTGTCTCCTCAGCTCTAAGTTTTTTCTAGCTATGACTTCACTTAAAAGGATATTTAGTTTGCTAGTATGCCTACCGATCGTCCATTGGCCCGCTAACACATAGTTTAGCAATCTCGAGATTCTCGTAGAGCTTTTTATCGACAATGCACTTTTTCTAGAATCGTTAACAGATATTGTATTAATAATTAATTTTAAGATCTTTCTCCCCGCGCCTTGGGTTTAAAGTGCTTTTCATATAAATTTTTCTACACAATCAATTGCTTGTCAGCTGGAAACAACACATAAAAGTGATAAGCCTAAAGCCATGGTCAACGTACCATAATTTATTTTCTCTAAAATCGATTATAAGAATTTGTAATTTCATTTGTATGTTCAAAGATTGCCCGGTCTAATGTAGAGAAATATCCTTTTGGTGTAACATACTCTGAGGTAACATGTGCAGCCAAAGGTTGTTATTCAGCGAAGCACAATTGGCAGGTCTCCTTTCTATGGGGTTGGCCACGGCTTATCTTATACTAAGACCCGTTTGCACAACTTACCGATAGCTAAAGGTAGGATTTTATCGGCCGTATAAAAAGTGTTCCATTCTTACAACTTTACTTCAGCCTACCAGGTAGGATGAACCTTAATATACTTTATCGCATACTTTAGGTTAAAGTAAAGTTTTGACAGTCCAACACTTTTTTCAATGCCGATTAAAGTCTACTTTAAGCTATCGGTAAGTTGTGAAAACGGGCCTAAGACTATTAGCCTAGTTATGGGAGAGACTTCTTCGGAAATTACGTAGTGGCTGTGGTTTGCGGGAAGGGAGATTTTAAAAAGTCAGCTTTATGAACTGTTTTTCCACCACTTGTGGGAATGTTCGGCCTGCACCTTGGGGTAGGGCACCACTACAGGTAGTATAATTAATTTGTATTTTTTGTATTTATTTCGAATATGAGTTTCTAATAAATATTTTTCTGTTGATACGCTATCGAAAAGAAATTCTGAGATTTGGAATTTTTGAAAGAATTTATTTTAAGTCCGGGGTTTTTATAGAATTTGTTGTCAGGCCAATCTTTTTAAAATTATGTAATATGTTTTTATTTGTATTTTCGGCAACTTGTTTTTAAAATATTGTTTCTTTTTTTGTATAAATTTATATAAAACCCATTTTTTCTCCACTTGGCAACCCGTACACTAAGTTTCAATTCATTTTGTTGGGGTTCAATGCGGAAAAGTGCGTGTTTAATTTTTGGAATATTTATATTTATTTATGCATAAAATTTCTAATTATACACAAATGTAGGTATAAAACTAATACCGTTTTATTTATTCATATTCACCTAAATGTATCTTAATTCGTACTACAAACAAATGCTTTCATTGTATTAACACACAAATATGGTTTGTTGTTGCTCCAGTAGTAATTAGTTCACATTAGTTTTTCATTAAATCTATGAAATGAATGAGTGCAATTGAATACGAGCAGCATATAATTATTATTTTTTTTTCTTTTAATTATATTTTTAAAATTTATACGAATACATTTATAAATATTTTAATTTTATTTGTGTTACACTTCGCATGGATTTTTTTGTTTTGGTTTTTAATACATATTTATGCATTTTTAGTTATGAAAGAAGGATGTAAAATTTTTGCAAATGATTTCCGTTTAGAAAAAGAAAAACTTAACTGAAAAGCTGAAACCGGATGGATATATGCCTAATGAAAAACTAAACATAAAATTTAAATATGTTGATGTTATTTTGGTTTTGAATTTTATTAAAAAAAAAAAAACTTAAAAAGGGGGGAAAATATTATGAAAAGTGCAAAAACAATAACAATGACTAATAAAGTATCTAAAAAAAGTTAATTTTATTGAAATAAAAATGTAGATTTTAAATAATACAAATTTAAAAAAAATGACGCTTCATGTGTCTTAAAATTGCATGACAAACTTTATGCACTTTAATTTTTATTCTCCCCCAACCCTCGTATATTTGTAATACCCTCAACTGATTTAATTTAATAATCGGATCATATAAGCTCATAAAACAAAATTTATGTTTCTATTTATTTATTTTTCTTCCATTTTAATGATTTCATTCATTTTTATAATCAACCCAAAAACTATCCACCGAACATTTAACAAAAAAGCCGCCTTTTAGTTTGTTTTATTGTTACAAATCAACCAACCCACGCTTTTGACCCAAGACAAAAATAAAAATTTGAAATCAGAAAAAGTTAATTGAAATTAAGTCACAGTTTTTGGTGTTTTTAAGTTGAATTTAAGCAAATGACTGATGATTTTTCATCAATTTGTTGACAACTGACAACTTAAGAGATTAACAATGAAATGAAAACGCGATATTTGTTTAAAGACAACTCAATTGAATTTAATTGTTAAATTATTTAATATAATTAATTACAATGATTGGTAATGGATTTTGTAGAGACCGGAAGTTTATAAAGAAAAAACTTTTGTTAATTAACTTTTTTCAAAATTACCTTGAAAAAACTTGAGAAATTTATGACGTCTCAGCCCAGGACAACGAACCACAGTGGTTTAATTTTATTGAAAAAGTACGCAGTTTATTGTTAAGACCCATAAACTAAATCGATATTTCTTTCAGGTTCGAATGGAACTGATACAAACTATAAGACTTCAACTAGGCGGCGTTGTCAGCAGTTCGTGATATTTTGACGTACTTCTTCCCATATAAATTCATTTGGATGACGAATTTAAGCCAAATTCTATACTAATACGCATTAATTGTAGTCGTCGTTTTTGGCAACTATATCTAGAAAATAATAATTTAATTAACAACTTCAATCGATGAAACCCATTTTCCCTCAATAGTCATGTGCAGAAACAAAATTGCAGAATATGCGGTATTCAATATACAAGAATAGTTACACTGTGCTCGAATTTGACACTTTTTTTCTTGGCGGGTAAACCTAATTCAAGTACGCTAAATCCAGTGGTGCTAACCGTAACCGTATTTTTTAGATTAGCTCTTGTTTTCGAGATGTATCGTTATTTAAAAAAATGGGGGAGGTTGCACAACATATATATTTGCGTAACTCAAAAACGGGTTAGTTTATTAAATAAACTATAAAAAACTCCGCATTAAAATAACTTTTAAGCAAGACTAATCTTTTGTTTATCCGCGCAGTCGCTAAAAAAAAATTTTTTTTTTTGCCAAAAAAAAATAATTTTTAGCAAAATTATAAAATTGTTGTATTTTAAAGCGCAAAAAAAATGGAAAATACTGCTATGCTGTTATTTTTTTTCTATACGAATAGACAACAAAGTTTCAAACAACTCAAACCGTAAATGTCTTCAACTTTTGATTTTATTCACAAAATATGAAAAATTTTAATGAAATTTAAAAATTTCATAAAACGCTATATTTCTATGGGATTTTTGTATGAAAAACTTTAAATGCGTTTTTCTTGAAACTATAAGAGTTAGAGCAAAAATAACGAAATTCAGTGTGATCACTTCGATTTTCCATTAAAAATTTTTTTTCTTAGGATTTTTCTATGAAAAACTTAAAATGCTTTTTTCTTGGAAACTATAAGAGTTAGAGCAAAAATAACGAAATTCTGTGATCACTTCGATTTTCCATTAAAAATTTATTTTCTTAGGATTTTTGTATGAAAAACTTTATATGCGTTTTTCTTGAATATTTGAAAAAATATTAAGGTCGAAAAACTAATGAAGGTCGGACATTTTATCCACCTAGTGGCGCCTCCTATGCAGTTATGGGACTTTTTCTTCAAAATCAGAATTTTCAGCGAGCGAGTTTTACAGCATCCGATTTATGACTCCCGATTTTTTTTTTTTTTTTTTTTGATGCTACACAAAAGGGGTTTTTTTTTTTTTTTATATTATTAACCAGATAAAGACCAAAAACCGAGAAGTAGTAAAGGACCTTCGCTTCTAAGATCACTGTAGACAATTTTTTGGAAAGAGCACATCAGGATACAGTGACGAGATTCTTTCTTTAAAATATAAAGCGAACATATTTCCAAACTGAAATCTGAATAAATACCAATGTTTAAAACGAGATCGGGTCAATAAATGCAATGAAATTTAAACGGCGCCCTATGGTCCAGTGGGAACTAGAGGAATATATTGGGCAATCCAAATCAAATCGGACAGTTTGGAGAAAAATATTTTTTGATTTCGTTTATATTTTACTATATTGATAGTCCTTCTCAACAGCAAAAAAAAACTCGCGTTTTATAAAAACTATAGTCGAAATAGAATAATTTTTGGATGCGATTTTCGGGATTTAATATTTTAAAAAAATTTTTTTCATTTTTTGTACTCTTTGATTTTCTTGAATTTTTTTTTATAAAACAATCATTTTTTTCCACAAATTTTAAGATCCATTTGGTTGTGGGATTCAAATAACTACTATTTTTTCTGATTTTTTGAAATTTGTTAAAAAAAAAATTTCGGTATAAGCCACTGTGCAACAAATTTCTAGGATTTCGGAGAGTATATTTTCAATACTTTTTCATTTATTTTGTTATTTGGCTATGTCTAAATAATCATAAAATAACTAAGAATTATTTCAATATATTATGTTTTAACGCAATCTCACATACACCTTGTCCTACGTTTCTTCAGTTTTCACATCCCTTCTAAAAGTAAGATTTGTCAAGGTCTTCAAAACAAGTATTTGTTTGTGAGATAATTTCATAGCTGGAGTAAAATATTTTTCGCCGAGCCTTTTTTCGGATTGGAAACAATTTATAGCCACTCGGGCCTAAATCTGGAGAATAGCGAGAATGAGGGAACAATTCTTAGCCTAAATCATGGATTTATGCCATGGAAATTCATATTCCATTTTCTTCTCAAATTTAGCAGTAGTCTGCTATCAGTGGCTGTGATTAAAAGCAGACTTCCTTCAGTTAAAAAACGAAAAATTCGAACTTATTGACCTGCCCTGTAAAACTAAAAAAAAACAAGATTATTCATTCGCCATCAATTAAAAGAAATATTTAAATGGTGTTTCAAACTGTTAAACAATTTTGATAATCAACTGCAATGTTGACAACTCCCCATCACCAAAAACTCCTACATTTTTCTAAAGATAAACAAATAAGTTTAACAAGATTTGATGAAATAGGGATTCATCTTTTCCTTCATAATAAAAGTTAAGAGTGAATAATTTAAGAGAAATTTATAAAAAAAAAATTTTCAAACAAATAGAATCTGGGAATTTATTTCTCATGGTGAGTAACATTTATTATATACATTTTCATATTAATCGAATGTGTATTCTAAGTCAAATTACAATTTATAAATCTTTCATACTTTAACACTTATTCCTTCAATATTTTCCATGCACTATGAAAGCTTTATTATAAATTGTAATTTGACGTAGAATACACATTCGATTAATATGGATATTTATAAATTTTTTTTCGTAAAAATTTTTAAAAATTAAAGAAATAAGTGTTTATAACTCTTATTCGCTTTACAGTTTAATTTGTATAATATTTTTAACCTTTTCAAAAATCTTTGGAAGAAGGTTTCCTGATGATCTGGCCTAAGCAACCAGTGAAATGCGCATAGAAACTAGATTTCCTCAACAATAAATTCCAGTGTATTTACCAAATATAAAAATTGGGAATTTAGCACGTCATAGAGAAATCTTATAAATAATAAATTTTGTATTCCCAAAAATAACTTTGATAAAGAAATTTTGTTTAGTAAAAATGGTCAAAATAAATGACTTATTGCCTGGTTTTTAAAATAAAATAAAATTTATATTGAAGCAACAATATAAATATCATCCCCGCAGTCTTTATATATCCATCATGGTGAAGCTATTAGGTCTGCTTCTCTCTCCGCTAATAACAATGATTCTATTATAATTATGGGTGACTTTAATATGTCTTCAATATCCTGGAAATATTCGCTTGATGATAAATACTTCGTGCAAACGAAATTAAGTGTAAATTACATGGACTTTTTTAATATTTTATATGATATGAGCCTTTTTCAAATAAATGGGATACTAAACGACTTTGCTAAAATACTGGATTTAGTGTTTGTAAATGATAGAGATGACTGTTATATTAAACGATCCAACCCTATTACTCTTCCGGAAGATCGATATCATCCTGCTTTTGAAGTTATTGTATCTATTCCGCCGGATTGTACTGTATCATTAAATGTTAGTACTGGAAAAGTATTTTCTTTCGAACGAGCTAACTACAACATGTTAAATAATCTTATAAGTAATACTGACTGGAGTAACATCCTGGCATATTCTTCAAATTCAAGTGATTCTATGTGTCATATATTTGATGTTTTTTACAACAAGCTGTGTTCTTTTATGGACGTGTGTATTCCAAAACGCACATCTAGAGTATTACTGGGACCGCCTTGGAATAACGTGCTGCTTTCTCGAGCAAAGAATAGGAAAAATAAATATTATAAAGTATTCAAGCGATCTGGATCATCTGTAGACTATCTAAGATATTCCGTCAGCAGGGCTGAATATGCCAGTTTTAACAAAATTTGTTATAATCGTTATTTAAATAAAATCAAATTTAATTTAAAACGTGATCCCAAATCATTCTATAAATTTATAAACTCAAAGAAAAAAACCGTTGGTTATCCTACCTCAATGACTTATCGACAAATTGAATCAAGTAATGATACAGTCATAAGTAACATGTTTGCTGATTTTTTCTCGAATACCTACTCAAATTCAACATATGATAACTCAGTCAATTATCCATTTCCCCTGGTGGAAAAAAATGCAATTTCTTTATTGCTTCTTGATGTGTATACGATTACAAATAATCTAAAAAAACTAAAGTTCTTTTACAGTTATGGCCCGGATAAAATTCCTAGCTGTGTGTTAATAAAGTGTGCAGATTCCTTAGCAATCCCTCTGACAGTTTTATTCAACGCATCTATTAAATGTGCTTATCTGCCTAAATTGTAGAAAGAATCGTATATTGTTCCTTTATTTAAGTCGGGTAATAAGTCTCTTATTGAAAATTACAGGGGAATTGCAAAACTGAGAGCTATACCGAAGCTTTTTGAGAAAATTATTACGGACCATTTGAGTTATCAAGTTGCAAATATAATATCTCCTTATCAACATGGATTTCGTAAAGGAAGTTCTACGACGACAAATCTCTTACAATTTACTATGGCTGTTAATCGCGGATTTCTTAAAAAAAATCAAACTGACGTCATTTACACTGATTTTAGCAAAGCATTCGATAAAGTAAATCATTTGCTTCTTGTAAAGAAACTACAATTAATTGGTTTTACGAAGCATTGCATAAAATGGATTTACTCATATTTATCAGATAGGACGCAAACCGTTTGCTTTAACAGTAGTTATTCTAAAAATATTAATGTTCTTTCTGGAGTACCTCAAGGAAGCCACCTTGGACCGCTGCTTTTTTCCTTGTTTATTAATGACTTGCCTAATGTTGTAAAGTTCTCAAATATTTTAATGTATGCTGATGATGTCAAAGTTTATCTATCCTACAACCAACTTTTAGACCACCATCGACTTCAAAAGGACTTAAATTCATTTTATGAATGGTGCAACATCAACTTTATGGAGCTGAATTTAAAGAAATGTAAATCAATGCGCTTTGTAAGAAATAACCCTATTACAGCTGATTTTTTTTTGGGTGATTATAAAGTGGAATTAGTTGACAGCTTCCAAGATCTTGGTATATTATTTGATCCTAAATTGAGTTTTACTTTGCATATAACAACTATAATAAATAGAGCAAGGGGTTCACTGGGTTATATAAAACGTTGGGCTAAAGAGTTTAATGATCCGTATATTGGTAAAACTTTATTCATGGCACTAGTTCGACCTATTCTTGAATTTGGATCGATAATATGGGACCCTATTTACCAAATCCATTCCAATGCCATTGAGTCGGTTCAAAAACAATTCCTGTTGTTTTGTCTTCGTGGATTACGTTTTAACCCCTTAAACTTGCCTTCATATGCTGCTCGTCTTGCTCTTATTAAACTTCCTACATTAAAAAGTCGTAGAACTATGCTTAATGTGTCATTTTTATTCAATGTTATTAATGGTGACATCTGCTGTGGATTTTTGATAAATGATATTTCTCTCAACATTCCTCAACGTCCATCCCGGAATTACATACCTTTATCAGTAACATTTGTTAGAGCTAATTATGCTAATGCTGACCCTCTCAGGAGAATGAGCAATGCATTTAACAACTTATATAGGTTTATTGACTTTTCATCAAATCCTGATGCTATAAAAAGGGCAATAATCACATTTCTTAACACTTAGTAATCTTATTGTTAATTATGTATTATATTTTTATGTGTAACATTTTGTAATCAATTATTTTTTAAATTGTCTGTAAGGAATAAAATTCCATAGACATATAATAATAATAAATAAATAAATAAATAAACAATAACAATAACTCACATTTTTCTTGTTCTCGATTTAAACTTCTCAACGAAAATGTTTATTTTCGTTAAAAAAAACAGGCAGCAAATTAAAACCTTGGTAACACTGAACTGAGCACAACACAGACTGATTCTACTGGAAAAACCCTTGAAAAACGTTGCATTACATTGAAAAGTATTTTAGTAAGTCGAAATAAAATAGTTCTCCGCTGCAAAAAGGATTCGAACCTGTGCAGGTAAAACCCAGTGGATTTTATGTCCACCTCCGTAACCAATTGTCCACCGCAGCGGATCGTTTTATTTATAACTGAAAAAGCGATAAGCTTTAAAAAATTTAAGAACGTAAATTTTGTAACAAAAAAATGTTCACGCTGCGGACAGGATTCGAACCTGTGCGGGTAGAACCCAATGGATTTCAAGTCCATCTCCTTAACCACTCGGACACCGCAGCTATGCAAATCGAGTTGTCAAAAGGTCAACTTAAATAAAAAAAACTCGACTAAAACACTTAAAATTTTATCTTGTAATCTTGTTTAAGGATGACAATGATAAAATTATCTAAATCTCTTTCTTTTTTAGTCTTTCAAAATAAAATAAAAATTTTCGCTTGGGAAAACATTTGTATTTTCAATATACATTTCTAACCGAAAATTTTTATTTTGGTTTGAAAAACAGGCAGTTAATTTTTATCCAAAGTTGTTTTTCGACCTTTTTTTTAATATAAATAAGAAATAAATCTTCAAGCTCGAGGTCCTTCGTTTTTTATTCATCGATAAGATTTATTTGTTATTTATATGAAAGTAATTTTTTTACAAGTATGAGAAGTAGTAAAAATAAGCTCAGCAGAGCTTTTGACTCCAAATATTCTACAAATATGCTACACTAAACATTAAGCTTTCGGTTTTTAACATGACAATAATCGTCAACCGATTTATAGGAGAGATATTGCCAACTTCGATTTGTTTTAATCGATTCTGAACAACTCGTTTGAAGTGGCGAAACTTTTAACCCCTAGTATTTTATTAGTTTTGGTACTGAAAAGTTTTTTAACAGTCAAGTTTGATCTGCCAATAGATATCTATGTAGACAGTAATGTACTAAAGATGCTAACTGTGTATTGGTGTTCGCACGCGGGGGTATTCTTCCTAACTAATGTAACTCTACATTACGAGAGCAACTCGCATTAATCTCGCTCCAATTTAATAAAATTTGTAAACAATTAGTTGCATTTGTTTCTGATATAAAAAGTATGAACACTTCTTTAGAGCCCGAGTTTATAAATTGACAGACAGAATTTAAATTTCTATGGGAAATATCTGCTGGCAAAATAAAAAAAAAAGATTATTAAGAATTCGAATCGGAATACAATTTAATTCGACCACACATTGTGCTGTAAGGCATCGATTATCCATATGAAAAAATGGTTTTAATTAAATTAAAGCTAAAAATTACGCTTCCTTAACAAATCTTAAGAATCCACCTAAAACGGTTCTACCTTTTGTTTCAATTTTAATTTTAATATAGATCATCATCATATTTACAGCAATCCTACTAGAGTTTTAAATAATTTTCTTCACACTTTTTATTAAATTTATAATAAAAATCAATCAAATTAGAAGAAACCAAACAAAAAAAGATGGATCAGAAGCAAATAGAACATCGAAAAAAACTTAAACTTAGTTTTAATACTTTAACGATTATAAAAGAAAACAAACACCTTTTTTTTCTTCATTCACATTACAAAAAAATAAACTCTAGAAATCATATAAATTCAAATCTATAACCTCTGAGAGAAAAAATATCTATAACGATGTGCATATGAATGCCACAATAAACACACACTAATCGATTGGGTAATCAATCATTTTTTTTTTTAACTTATAGTGGAAGATGGATGGGAATGGGTGCAATAACAGCAAATCCAAAAGGAGAAACTTATATGATCATTATGAGGACAATTTAAATCCGTTTGTATATGGTTGGAAATAAAAAACCTTGTCGACTTCGAACTCTCTTCATTTAGGAGGATTCGGTAGGTATGTTCTTTTTGTATTGATGGTCGTATTTTAATAATAGTTTTGAATTAAAGAAAACTTTAAATATTAGATTTATATTCAGTGTTGCTAATTTAACCATTTAGTGGCTACATAAAGCTATTTTAATTCTCGTTTTGCCATGAAAAAATCAATTTAGCCATTGGCTATTTTAGTTGGCCAAATATTCTTCAATTTTCTAAAAATTTTAGACCAAAAAATATGATTTTTGCTGCATGAGTTGTAACGTTGAAATTTTCTTAACTAAACAGTTTTACAAAAAAAAAAAAAATCAATTTTAACGATAATTTTAGTTTTTCGTAATTCAAAGATTTTTCTTTTGAGAACAATTGTGATTTAGTTGAACTGTTAGTTTTCAATTTCAATATTTTTAGAAAGGCTTGAGTTCATCTAATTAATTTTTCATTAAATTATTTTTACTGAAGGAAGGAATTTTTCAACATGAAATTTTTATTAAAGAATTCTGATGAAAGAATATGGTGATTCTTGAAACATGTAAATTCAACCCAGGTTCGAGCCCCAGCTCAGCCAAGAAAATTATCAATAAATTTTAATAAAAATTTCTTCCTTCAGTAAAAATAATTTAATGAAAATTAAATTTGATTAACTCAAGTCTAACTAAAAATATTGAAATTGATTTTTCTTTTGTTTATTTTATTGTTACTAAAAATGTATTAATGCCAACATAATAATCACTTATGTGCAATTTCAGTTAAATAAATTAATCTTGTAAGTTTTTTTTTAATACTGATGTGGTTTTGTAATAAAGTCTTGTTAACACTATTTTTAGCCACTTTTTACTTAAAATTTCGCAATTTTTTGTAGTGAAGAGTTGCCAACACTGTTGTATCTGATACAAAATGTGTAGTTCACAATATCATCGATATTTTTATTTGAAATTCTCAATAGATGCAATTAAGAAATATGCTTAATAAATTTTTTTTTATAAAACTAATTTTTTAAAATTCAAAATTTTTTCGTAATGAATACGAATTTAACACTTTCAAAAACTAGACGTGGTAGCAGGGTTGTTAGATGTGACGATTTTTCGTCATTTTGACGAATTTATTGAGAAAATACAGTCAAATGACGATTGACGATTTTTTTTACGAAAAGTAATAGTGTTATGACGATTTTCTGGCATCAATAAAACACTTATAAGAAATATTTACAATTATCCAAAACACAAAAATCAATTTTTCGAAATACAAAAATGATTGGAAATTAAACAAAAAATTCTTCACCAATCACAAACCAGGTGGCTTTCATTAGAAGCATTAGTACATCGAATTCTACAATTACATATACATATGCATGCCATCGATACTGCAAAAAATATACACAAGAGCCCCGATTTGCTTCGGTCCTATTTGCGTCGCTTTTTTTAAATCCGCTTTGCGTTTTTATGATTTCGATTTGTTTCGCTACATACGATTGGATTTTTTCACTGAAGCCATAACCATATGTGAAGAATCTTTCGATTTGCGTGTAAAAAGGCGAATTCCATTTAATTCTGTTAGGTAAGTTATTCTAAGTATACTTGCGTGTTAGGAAGTAAGAAGTTAGTTCTTAATAAGAAAATGCATTAGTTTGGAACTAAAATTGGACATTTAAAACGTTTCAAGCCGGGTGAAAAGGCTGTTGATATAGATAGAACCCTTGGTTAAGCACCTTCAACATAAAAAATCATTTGCAATAGTGATAGCGATAAAAATCAATCATTTAAAGACAGCTCAAGCAAATGAGATTTTCTTTTTTATTTAATGTTTGTGTGAATAGTGATAAATTAAATACATAAATTTTTGCTAAGTTTTTATAAAAATATCAGGGGTGTTCTGGAAATCGAAAACGCAAGAATTTTAAACGTGGGTTTTTAATAAAATTTCTGTGATAAATGAATTTCATGACAAATATTTTAAAAATATTTATCTATTAAACCGAATTTCATAACAAAAATTATAAACATTTGATTAAAAGTGTATTAAAAACAACTTCCAAATTTTTGCGATTTCGATTTCCAGAACTCTCCTGTATAATTTTTCTTATGTATTTCATTTCAAATGATAAATATATTTCAGCCCACTTGCTGAAATAAATAGAATAAAACTTAACCATATCACTTTCTTTATCATAAAAAGAATTTCTTGCTAAAAATTTATATTTTTGAACCATTCAATGCAATAAATTGTCTCTGATTTGTAAAATTTATATACTTGACGCTTTGTTGACGATTTTGTTAAATTTTTTTGACGATTTTGACGAATTTTGTTAAAACTTTTGACGATTAAAATAAAAACGATTTTTTAAGAAAAAAGCCTAACAACCCTGCGTGGTAGGATCAATCTGTGAACGTAAGGGTGACCGTTAAAACCAAAAGTTGAATTTCTTTAGGTCTCACCCGCCCAGGTATTGACAAAAGAAATCAAAAAAACGATCTGCGAAGGTAGAGCCGCCCCTGACGCCTACCGAAGTTGGAGAAAAATAAAATTTTTACATGATTAAATATTAATTTTGTAAAAAAATTGTTAACAAGCTTTCCCTTATCTCTTATTAAACAAAATAAACTAAGAATATCGAATAAACCACAAAAAATTAATTTTTAATTTATAAAAAAAAACGCATTTTCTATGAATCTCGTATCTTTAATTTTGTTTAAAACAATTTTTATTATTTATTTTTAATAACAACACTGTGCTAGTTAAAAAAAACCGGACCAGTTGGTTTTTTTTAGGTTACCTCTTGTTTTCGAGATACACCGTTATTTCGAAAATGGAGGAGGTGGCACAGCATATATTCGCGTAACTCAACAACGGTTTTGTTTATTTAATAAACTAAAAAAAACCGAAATTCCGCAATAAAATTTACCTTTAAAAAAAAACATTTTTTAGCAAAAAAAAAAAATTATTATTTAGCAAAATTTAAAAATTTTTGTTCTTAAAAAAATCATAACAAATTGGAAAATGATTTGATTTTGTTCACAACGAAAAATTTCCATTAAATTTTAAAGTTTCATTAAACGCAATATTTGTTTGGGAGCCTCCTAAAGGGGTGGAGAGGGCAAGTATGTTTTTAGAAAATGTTGAGGAAAACAAACTAGTTGAGGTCGGTCATACATTTTTTTCCCCCTAGAGCCGACTCCTTGGCAGTTATGGGGCTTTTTCTTCAATATATTTCTATTCCGTATTGAGAATTTTGTATGGGAGCCCCCTTAAAGAATAGAGATAGGAGGTAGGTATGTTAGAACAAATGATATGCGTTTGACTATTTTTTTTGCGCCGTTTTTATCAATACCCGCCGAATTGGGGAGGGGGAGGGGGGGTGGTGAGAGCATGAAAAAATAGAAAACAAATATCTTCCATGCAGTTAGCGACCACCCTAGTGAACATATTTGGATTCAGCATGCTAAAGCGAATAAAAATCACAGATCAAAAATCTTTCACCCGACTTTTTTTGGCATCCAGTGATATATACCGATCCCAATAAAATTAAATAAGATGATTTAGGTTGAAATATAGTATTTTAGGCCAAATTTAGTCTTAATATCAACATCATACGACGGGTAATGGTCACAAATACTCTGCTGTAGAAAGAATTTTGTATGTGGGTCATGTGAAATTATACGCTTATTATGCTAGACTTCGAACTTGTGACATAAATAAATTGTATCTCTAAAATTAAGTATTAAATAGAAACTTTTGAAAGCCGATTATGGCCAATAGGCTAGGCTACTTAAATTTAATAAATAAATTAAATTAAAAAAAAAAAAAATTAAGAAATTGCGATCTGTACTTTTCGCACAATGTTGACACTGACACTGATTAGTTTAGAAAGTGATTCTGAGTCGATCGGCATACTTCAAGTTAGATCCAGAACAAATATTTTTATGTGTCACACACATCATTACAAAAGTATTATAACCTCCCCTTCTAGGTGGTGCGGCTATAAAAAGGCCCAATCTAACCAAAATCGAATAAATCTACTACAGATCTTAATTTCACCCCTTTAATCAAAATGTCTGTATATGAAGCTCAACTTCCTTAAGATGTAAATTTATCACATATATTTCTTAAAAAACCATTTATTTTTTCTTTTAAGATATGGTTGTTGCGCAAACTATTCTTAAAATATTCACAGAAAATACGTTGATACAATTGGTGCTACACGAAATTTAAGCTTCTTAAAAACATATTTTCACAATTTTCAAGAAACTCATCATATTTCGAACCAAGCAGGTCGTATATATTTGTTTTGTAATGTTATTCTTAAAAATATATATTTATATGTATATTAATAAATTTACTGAAATTAAATGCAAACAATTGATGTTAAATTAGTCAATAATTATTCAAAACTATTAAAGTTAATGATAAGTTACATAACCAACAACAAGGTGTAGTTTGTGATTCTCTTTTAAATACAATAAACAATAACAAGTAATTGTTGTAACAAATACAATTGCAAACAAAAAAATCTTGTAATAGAAAAACCACAAAAATGATTATTATTAAATTATTAATAAAATAGTTAATCACACAAAAACAAATCTAGGAAAAATGGCTGAAACGAAATAAATACCAACTGTGAACAATTTGTAATTGTTAATGATTGAAAATCAAACAAAAATAATTTATAAAGAGTTGTGTTTCGTATTGATGGAAAGAAATACAATCGTGCAAAAAGTACACATTGCTTAATACGTTTTATGGGTTTTAAATGGTTATACACTTAAAGAAATTAAGACATACTTAAATTAACAAATAGAATCTGAGAATTTATTTATTCGAATGTGTATTCTAAGTCAAATTGCATTTTTAAAAGATTTTATACTTTAGTAGTTTTATTCCTTCAATATTTTCCAGGAATATTTTCTATGCACTTTCAGAATTTTGTAATTTTACTTAGAATACACATTCGAATTAATAAGAAAATTTACATAATAAAATTATCTAGACATTTTTTAAATCGAGTAATAGGTTTGCTTTCATTATAATTGAAGTCGATTTAATTTTAAAATGTAAATGTGGCTTTCCTCTCCTGCATACTAAAACGTCGGCTATTTACGAAAGAAAAGGCTAAAGAAAAATTATCCGCGAACACTGGTTGAAGGATTACCAGGCAGACAAGAAAGCTCAGTTTTAGAATTTGTGATCACACTGTCTTATAAGTAGGATTGCACAGCATCTAGGAGCCAGACACTATGATTACTGCCGCAGCTGCGATTACGAAAACGAGAAAGAGGAATACCTCCTCTGTCCTGCATTGAGCAGCTCAGGGGTATAACTGGGGGCAGCCTATACCATATTTCCTATCTTATATCCTGAAGCCTAGGTTTCAATCTGTTTATTGGTAAAGGGTCGTTTGAGGATCACGTGGTGGTTGCGGCTTAAATCCAAAATTGCGGGACAGCAGATTCTGCTAGATGCTGCCTGCTATTCAGCAGCTGAGATTGGATAGCTCCATTCAATAAGCAACTGGCCTGTGTATAATTCTGCAGTGTGTGTGGTTGCGATCTCCCATTGGGGCGATTGGTGAACTCATTGTTTTATACTCATTTGTAAGTCGTGGAGTTAGGACAATACGCCAGGAACCGCGGTTAATATTTTGCATACTGTCCTGGCTGCCCCGGGGGCTGTAGGGATCATCTAAGGGATATTTCACCTTTTGATGTTACGTTCTCCAGGGCAAATCGGGTTGAGGCCAATCCTGGTACATGCAAGAATTTAAATTTGACTAATCAATGAATAACTGGCAACAGTTTACGTATCATAGAGAAGGCGCTGAGAGATACCGGAAAATCTATATTTTCCTTTTTATAGTCGTACTTCCTTGAAGTTCTTCGGAACAAATATATAATAGCGGGCAATTTCGATATTCTTATCTGGGATATTGAAAATGCGGCAAACATTCGAAATGACTAGGCTCTTTGGTGTCTAAAAATTTTAAGGAGTCCGAGGTTGTACCTCTAAACTAAACTGATGGTGCTTCAGGAGTCAGTAGCCTCCCACTTACCAAACCGGTCTGCACCCAGAGAAAAAACATGTTTAAATATGGTCACCTCCAACAAAACTATTTTTAAAGAAAATTTTAAGCATAAATATGTTTAATTTAACCATATTATTATCACCAAATATTATGGTTAAATTAGTCTTTCATCAAGAAGCCACAACTATATTATGGTTGCCTCCAAGCATAATCTGGTTATTAATAACTATAATATGTTTAACACTTATAATAGCATGGTTGGTTTTCAACCATAGCATGTTGCTCTTGGAAAAGTGGAAAATACTTTTGTTAATTTAAAAACAAATTATTGTTATATTTAAACATAACATGTTTAGAGGCAACCATAATATGGTTGTGGCTTCTTGATGGATGACTAATTTAACCACAATATGGTTGTCGGTGATAATAATATGGTTAAATTAAACATATTTATGCTTAAAATTTTCTTTAAAAATAGTTTTATTGGAGGTGACCATATTTAAACATGTTTTTTCTCTGCGTGTGGCTATTGGTGTGATCTCCGTTAGTGTAATTTTAAGAAATGCTTCCAGAATCCCGAGGACTTGGAAGATGGTCTTCTTTCAAGAAATACTTTCAGAGAGAACGAGGTGGCTGTGGTCACTTCCAGCTAAATAAGGGTGTCATTATTCGCAGGGGAGCCAATGTGGAGTGGGTAGCTGCTGCGATGTTAACATTATCCTAAGGTTATTTTGCTATCCGTACGGAAACTGCCGAATCGACTAGCAGAGGAGGTTAGATAGCTCCAGCTCCTAAACAAGGGGAAGTATATGATTAAGCTGTTCATACACTCAAATTGCGACCTGTGTATGAAACATGATTCTTGCCATCCTGCAGGTGCTCATGTAAATCAATAGCACAGTTGTCCTGCATTGGCGAGAAGGGACTGGCCGAAGTAGGAACTCCCACTTTCGATGAATTATATGAATATCTCTGGCATTGAACTGTAGTGCATTTTGAACTTCGCTTAAGGTTGAGAGTTCTGTGGAGTAGAAATCCATCGTATCTAAATGGACTAATGGACCTAAGTGTGTCTGTTGGGTACTGACGGTCATTTCTACCTAACATTACTTATGTGCGATATTAAAAATGAGTGTCCTGGAAGGCTAGCTGGTAGTGATCTAGTCTATCAGCGCCGGGGTTGAGGGTTCGATTCCCGCCAAAGCCTCTGGCTTCTTTCCAGCAGACAAGGGTAGGGCTTCGCGGAATTAGCTAAGGGAGTTAAAAAAAAATAACCAAAGATCTTAAGATAATTTCGGTTGCAAGAGTAAAGCTTTGACTTCTGTTTAACTTTTTTCATTATAATACTTTGACTTTCCCACTTTGTATGGAATACAATGTCCTTTAAATGACTGTCTTTAGATTGGTTGCAGCAGTTGATCCTTTTGAGGTAGTTTTCGACAACTCTATTACGCAGTACGGGCAGTATCTCACCGATAACTTGACGAATATTAGTAGACACGGTTTTTGACGTAGTAACCCTACAAAAGAAGTCTAACAGCCTCAAATCAAATGATTTTGGTGGCTAAATGACGTAGCCAAAATAAGAAATAATGTGTTCTGAAAACTTCCCAATATCTGTCCAGACAATATCTCGTCGTCTTGTGTGGCTCGTGGGAGCATCTGTTGGAATCGACAAATTGGGTCTATCCGCCGCACTTTTACTATCAGAAGCGATATTTTCGGCAGTGGGCACATTGCAATGGTGCAGAGGCCTGACTTCATCTGTAACAATTCCAGCGTCTTCAAATTTCTTTATGATCTTGTCAATTCCTTGTACAGTAGGGTGATAATGATGACCAAAATCACCCCATTATGCTCAAAAAGTGGCAACGTTTGAACCACCACTTTTATTTTTAGTAAGTTTTAACTTCTTTTAACGCGTTCTTCGGTTGTTAAACGATCCTTATCCCTAAGTGACAAAGCTTTTATTTATGAAATGACACTTCAGATAACAGATATCAAACAGCTGACAGCTTTTTTAGACCGACGGTTTTAAAACCGCTTAATCGATAACCATATATTTTCGTTTTAGGAAAAATATTTATCGCAAAAGTTTTTTCAGTGTATAAGCATAAATTTATCTCGTCTTTGAATCAAATGATCATGAAATTGAGCCGTTTGAATAAGAATAATGTATGAAAATAAAAACAACATACAAATGTAAAAAAAAAAAACGAAAAAAAACTGTATGTCACAAATGTGACAAAGTGAAATATTGGAATGATACGACGTCGATCATATGATGATGATGATGATGATGTACATTGATTTGCGGTTAACAACTAAATGAAGGTTTTGTATTTAAGCTTTTGTTTTTTTTTTTCATTCAAACCATAATAGAGTCTCGTTAACAAATAAATAAATGTTATAAACAAAAAAATAAAATGTCGGAATATTCAACAAACAACAATTATTATGAGTTTTATGTGGTAAATGTATGCAGTAAAATTTAAATTTATTTATTTACAATTTTATTAAACCAAACATAAAGATTATTTCTGGCGAAACTTTTCTGGTGAAACAAGGAATTCTTTTGTAAAAATAAGCATGATTTCTTGAGAAGAAGGGAATTTCTTGTAAATTATTGAATTTTCGGTAAAGAAAACATCTTCTAATTTTTGATATTTTTAGTAAGGCTTAAGTTAGCTTAAGTTAAATTTTTACTGAAGGAAGGAATTTTACAACATGAAATTTTATTAAAGTTTATTGGTAATTTTTATTCTTGGCTGAGCTGGGGATCGAACTCGGGTTGAATTTACATGAATCACCACATTCTATCAACCGAATTCTTTGACGTTCTTAACTCTGCACCACTGCGGTGCCTGCCAGCCAACAGTCAAACATCAATCTACTGGGATGGACAATTTTAATTTCAGAAAAAAATCGATTTTTTTTAGGGTGAAAGTGTAAAAATTAGTTAAAATTAATAACACTGTGCTAGAAATTGACACATTTTTTTTGGACAAGCTGGGCATTGGTCGTTTTTTTAAGGTTAGCTCTGGTTTTCGAGATATACCGTAATTTCGAAAATGGAGGAGGTTGCACAACATATGTTCGCGTTACTCAAAAACGCATTAGCTTATTGAAAAAACTAAAAAAAACCGAAATTCCTTTAAGAAAGGTAAAACTTTATTCTAATTTGCGCAGTCGTTTTAGAAACATTATTTTTTTTTTTTGGTAAAATTGAACAATTTTATTGCAAGTGTATGAGCCGCTTAAGATTTTCATATATTTATTCTCGATTTTGTATCCTTTTAAAATTATTGTAATCGCGGTTTTGCCAAAGCACTTAAAATTTCCAATTGGGCACTAAAATTATACACAATATTTATTTCTTTTTAAATCCACAATTTTTTCTATTTCCATAAAAACAATAATAACTAATAATTGTGTTAATAAAAAGTCGTTGAAATTTATAATGAGATACTTACTGGCACATTGTTGAGTTGTGGTTTTCAAATGATCTGTAATGAAATAGAAAAAAAAATAAAAATTCAAAAAACGCTATTTCAAAATTTTATTAAACAATTTAATATATTAATATATTTAAAAAATTTCTGTTTACAAACAAATTATAGACACGTGTAGCCTCAATTCTCATAAGAATTTTTTTTTTTAACAATTCAATCATTTCTATTACTATTTAGAAAAATTATTCTGTTATTAAAATAACCATTTTAATGTTTTTATTGCTTTTGAAAGTATTTACAAATTATCAAACAATTGTGAAAAATTCAAATTAACATTTAGGTTTTTTTCTGTAAATTCAAAAGAACACAAAATTTCCATAATAATTCTGATTCTGTCGCATAAAGACATCATTTAAAAAATGGGAGTTTACAATGAAGGACCTTTAGAGGCAAACAGTAGAATAAAACAAACAGTTTATTAATTCTATTTTCAAAGAAATGTCCAAGCTTTTTACAAAAAAAAACAATAAGTTTAAGTTCAGATTAATTTAAAAAATTTTTAATTATTTCTAGCGAAAAGACAAAGAAAGGGAATTTTTAATTTTTTTTTTTAAATAGCAACAAATTTAGTTTCAAGTTCTTAAAAATAATGGGGCCTTTGGCTGGACACACTTTTACCAAAAGTATTTTAAACAAGGCATGACACACTGAAAATATGTATATTTAACCAATAGAAAAGATAGAAAAATAAATGTAGAGAAAAAATAACAACATTTGCCGATAGCGTAACGAAATTGTTATGCATTCAAGCATGGTAAACAGCGTTTTTGGCTTTAAATTGTGCAAATTTTTCGTCATTTTCCTTTTCGTTTTTGTTTGTTTTTTTTTTTTTTTTTTTTGGAAAAAGAATTACATATACATTTACATACATACATCTACAAACAAAGCGTATATACAGTGAGTAACAATTCGAAGAAGTCTTAAAAAACTACTAGATACATTTCTTTTAGAATAGCAAAAAAAATATCACTGTTTCAGAGAGCGAATATAAGTTTCTATAGAAAGTAAAATGAAAAAAGAAAGAAAAAAAATGGCATGTAGCACTCTTTTCAATGGCATTAAATGCACTTGGTTCAAGTTTCAATAGCAAAAGGTTCATAGAGTACTACTTTTTATAGCGAAAAGTTCATACAGTTCTCTTGCTTATTTCAGAAAGAGCACATTGTACGGCTTTCTAGAAAAAAAACAGCGTTTTTTACCCGATGAAACTTAGGCGCTAATTGTGTTAAACGCAACGCCAAAAATAACGTTGAAAGTCAATGTTGTTGCCTTCGACAAAAATTCATGTTGCGTTTTAAAATTTTCAACGCCACAAGATAGCAGCGTTTTGTTTGAACACTTAAACAATTAAATAAGAGAGAGTTTGAAGTTACTGCCGATTTTTGACTGAAGTTGAAGACTTAACTCTGCAACGAAGAGGTTTCTTGTCAAACGAACTATAATACTGCGCTCACATTTTGACATTTATGACCAGTATAGTCTGGCAAATTATCTTGAATATATTCAAGCTTAAGCTAGCCTACCAAATTATCTAATTTTACTTTGAAATTCAATTGTCGATTTGCGCAACTGATAGACGACTTCGTGATTTTTATGGCGTACGGCTAAAATTGGGCTTAATGGGTTTGTAAATAAAAAAATCGCCTTATATTGAGTGAAACCAATCGACAGCAGACCCCACAGCCTCCATTACATCCTGAAGAACTGCACGGTCGGTTTTGAGTGGTCTACACGCTGGTGGCATTACAACCCTAATTGCTTCAAAAATAAAGCGGGAGCTCGAGTTACGGTTAATAGAGATGTGATTTTAACAGGATGATACTACATTCCATCCGCCAACCGCAACTATCAACTTACTAAAATCTAAATTTGGCGATAAGTTGATTTCGATAAATGAACCTGTCATTTGGCCTCCAAGGTCCTGGTTTAGATACTTCTCGATTATTTCCTGCGGTGCTACGTGAATTCGCTTATTTATGCTGATCAACAATTGACGCCTTGGAGGCCAACATTGCCCCCGATATTGGACGTTTATTTTGCCAAGAGAAGCACCGAAATCACTTACAAGCCTTAAGGCCATTTATTAATCGTTCGAATGAAAAAAATTTTTAAATTAAAATTAAATTTTTTGTTTTATTTTTTGCAATTTAAAGTTCCATTGGGCTTAAAAAAAACTCAGTATTGAAAACTATTTATTATACACAGAAAATAATAAAAATGGATTTCAATTAATAAATTTGTGATATTAATTAAAAAATATATATAGATTTACACCAGTAAGCAAAATAATAGTATCAGTTAAATATTTTTTGATAATAACAACATTTTCTGCAGAAAAGTTTATAAGTAAACTTGATTAAATTTTTAATCAAAGCTAATTAAATAATAATAAGTAAACTTAATTAAATTTTTAATCAAAGCTGATTTTAATTTTGATAAATGGTTCAATTAAATTGGCAAGAATTTTTTCTGTGTAGAAAAGAGTGCATACTGCACTTTTTTCCTATAGAAAAAAGGTGCGATTATAGAATTACAAATTCTTGGTCTCACGTAGAAAGGCCTTTTTTCGAAATTGAGTTTTTTAGTGATTTCAAAACATTTTACACAAATACACCTCGTCACTAAAATGTAATGCAATAATATCTAAAATAATGAATTAACAATTGTACAAGTAATTTTACATTTTGATACATACAGTTTCAATAATATTTCTACCTTCTCCTGAAAATTTTCAATTATAAAAGTTAGGGCTTTTCCACATGAACCCAACAATATGTTATATTTTTCCAATAGAAAAAGTTCATATGATACTGTTTTCTAAAGGAAAAGTGCATTTTTAGCTCTTAACTATGGTTTTTTCCGGGATTTTCCGTCCTGGGAATTCCAGGGAATTTCAATTATTTTATTTCCCGTTTTCCCGGGATTTTTCGTGCGGGATCCCGGGAAATAAAAACTTCCTCATAATTTCAGAAAATAGCTATTTATACTTTGAAATTTAGTTTTCTATTCTCTAAAAATTAGCATCTGTGGATGGGTTGTGGATTAGATCAATTGCAAGAAGTGAGTACATGTATTTAAATCAATGTCTCCTGATGCAATAAATCTACTCAAAGCAGAATGGACAGTGCAACTGTTGATAATTATTACATTTAGTGAAGTGAAGAGTTAATAGAGTACAATAATTCAAAATAAGATGCAGGCAGTAAATTCTCATTGTCCATGAACAAGTCTTAAAAATAGGAGATACCTAAACATATCGCTCCTTTATTGCAACATATTCATATCTACAAAAACAAATGATCTTGGCAAAATGCGATTAAAGTTTTCAAAATGTACCGATTTAAAGATATATTTTGCTATAATTCGGTTCAGTTTGAGATATAATACGAGAGGGTATGAAGGAAAACTTTGCTAAAGTTACTTAAAATTTTGAGATATGACTATGATGCAATAAAGGAGCGATATGTTTATTAGGTGATAAACACAAATTTTCAATTTCAATTTGTATTGGTTTATATACCCGTAAAGTGCGGGGAAACCGAAATAAAATAACATTTTGGAAACTCGTCTAAGATACTACAACATACAACTTGAAAAACACATTGTCCTAAAGATTACAAATGGACCTATTGAAATGAAAAGGTTTGTAAGAAGCAGGCCGGTTGATGCTATTTTTGCATCAACCTTGTCATACATTTGACTGATATAGACGTTGTTTATAAAAAAGAAAAAATTGCTTCTGATTGTAAATACGAAGCATGCTACTACAACGGTGCACTTTTAACTATTTGTCCAACCTCGGTAAAAAATGAACGAAATTTTTCGGAACCATGAGAATAAGTAAATAAAATCAGGAATATACTTTTTGACGACTTACAAAGCGCTTTGAGTGTGTCAGAAAGTTATTTCCTAAGCCATTAAAAAATGTTATATATTTCTTTAAAGTATTTTATTTATTTTATTAATTAGCTTTTTGATCTCATATCTTGAGTACCTTAATTTTTGTTTTGTTTTTATTATTGTCTTATGAATTAAATTGCTATGTTTATGTTATCTTTTTATCTTGTATCCAGAGCATAATAATGCTGAATAAAAGCATAATAATAGGGAATGAAGGCGTGAGGTAATTATAATTCAAGTTCCTATTTCAATCTTCAACTAATTTTTTAGTATTGAACCATTTCATTTACTTTCTTTGTAAACAAGTTCTCTTACGTTTTTTTATAAAAGTTTTTTTGATTAATTAATAACAACATTTACTTTGTATTATTTATATGGAGCGGGATCCCAGGATTCCGGGAAATTTATAAAAATTTCCGGCTTTCCCGGGAATCGAAAAAGTCCGTGAAAAAAACTCTACTCTTAACCCTAAAAGCTTACTCTTCATTTAAGCAAAACGATTTTAAAGAAAAAATCAGCAAAAGTTTTTTAATTTAGCATTTCAT
This sequence comes from Pollenia griseotomentosa, assembly GCA_963931875.1. Lineage (NCBI taxonomy): Eukaryota > Metazoa > Arthropoda > Insecta > Diptera > Polleniidae > Pollenia > Pollenia griseotomentosa. Next base: position 85,596,851 of record OZ007563.1, read on the forward strand.
TAAAAAATTAAATTAAACAAAAACATAAAAAATAAAAGTTCTTCTTCTCTCTTAAAATTTGATACGGATTTTAACACTTTTCTGTGTTTTCAAATTAATTATATTTTTAAAGCTTTCATAGTATGCTAACTTTGTTGAAAAAGAGCGTATTTAATTTGAATATACATAAAACAGTGATATACTTAATTGTAAATGAGCTTCGTCGATTCGACGAACAGAAACCATCCAGGGTTAAAGAAGAAGTGCATATGGCACTATATGACTTATAAAAATATAGCTATTTACTATAGGATTAAGTGAAAAAAAAAAGGAAGGAACAGATAGAACTATTAACTTTTGGAAAAATTGCACATATAGAAGGGGAACACATTAAAACTTTCTATAGAAAAAGTGCATCAGTCCCCATTGGAACTTCTTTTTGTTGTCAAGTAAAGTGAATATAATATTTTATATTTTGCCCTAGAAATTTTTGGATTCTGTTATGTCCTTCACTGTAGACACAACTTAAAAGCACAGACACATAACATCATGTTGGTCATTTCATTTTTTTTTTTCGAAAGATAAAAATCTAAATGTCGAAAAACTAAAAATATATTTGTAGATAGAATAAATAGACAGACAATCAAACATACAATCTAATACATAAAAAAAAAAAAAAATAAAAACAAAATCAATTGTAAAATTCTAAAGGGAGTTTGGTAAAAGTTTCCTTTTATATTTCAGCCCATTTCCATTAAAAAACAATTCCATTGAAATTTTATAGAATGTCATCATGGTTGTTTTTATATATAATTTTTAAGTTATTTTCTCTCTATTTAAAACATTTTGGCAAGTGATTTATCGAACATTTGCCAAACATTTAAAATAGAAATTTAGATATTTCTTTTTTTCCCCCAATTTACGGTTAAAAGCATGTCAATAGCAATATTTGTTACAGTTAATTTTTTTTATTGGCTGGTTTTTTTTCTTTCTTAAATCCCCACGGACTTGTTTTATAGAGTAAAGAAAAATTTTAAAAATACAGTTTTTTTCAATATTTTTTTTTTAAGCTAAAAGTTATTTTAAAGAATAATAATTTTGGTTGATCTAAACCATGTGTGGCTTCATTATGATGTCAAGTGGAAAATAATGAAATAATGCAAAACCACAAAATTTAATACTAAAAGCCATACATTACTTGTACTTTCTTAAGACCCTTCTTCTTAATATTCAGTTATTAACTATAAGAACAGAGAAGAAACTATTTTTTTTTAAATAGTACCATGAATCTGGTCATATGACAACGCCTCTGGTCAATTTAAAGACAATTTGTGTTTGTACGTAAATATTTCAGTAAAACGACACGTACTTAATTAGTAACAAAATATTGTTGAATGACTAAAAACAAAAAATTAAAAAAAGCAAGACAAATATTTAGAATAAGCTATAAAATTTAAATTTACGTACAATGTAATAGAGAACTTAAAAGAAAAACTCATGGTCTGTCTGACTGCATGTCACTCAGTCAGCCAGTAACAATTGACCGCAAGTGAAAGAACTAATAAGTGAATAATTAAAAAGTTAAGGCGGGATATGGTCGACACAGAAACAACCTTTAAACAAATATTTTTGCTTATTTCTTTTCTGAAAAAAAACCAGTTAGATATATTCGGCTTTGACGAATCTTATATACCCTTCGCTATAGTATACCAAATTGTACCGAAACTTTAAATTAGGGAGTTCACTTCCCAACAAACACGGAGGTTAGATTTTAAATTAAAAATGATTTAAAATCAAACCCTTTCTCAGACGTAACACATTGAAGATTACAACATTTTTTGAAATAATTTGAAACATTCTGAAAATAAAGTTGTCACCAAGTTGATTTGGCAATAAATTGGTTGTTTAACGCGCAGTATGGCAAGATTCGCCATCTTGTAGAAACCTTATCGCTTATTGATGTAGTCGCGTTTGCTCCTTAGAGCAGAGTAACAAAATCGCAAAAGGATAAAATGAGAATTTGAACAAATCCATTTAAATTGTGTTATTTTGCTTTGCAAAAATCACATTAAAAAGAGTAGAATTAGCGCAAAAACTTTATAAAGGGTGGTCCAACAAAAACGCACGATGTTTTTAAAACAAACAGTTTTCAAAAAATTATATTAATATTTTTATTATGATATAAGGATCTATGGCAATTATGTGTGAAACAAAATATCAGCCAAATGATCGCCACGGCTTCGATGCCATAAATCTATCCGATGCATCACCCCATATGGGGTGATGGTCCACATTATCAGCCAAATGATCGCCACGGCTTCGATGCCATAAATCTATCCGATGCATCACCCCATATGGGGTGATGGTCCACATTTAAAATGACTCTGAGATATAATTGAGCCTTTAGCTCTTGAATTATTCTTGGCTTATTGATTTACACTCTTTCTTTTTAATATTCCTAAAGAAAGAAGTCCAACGGTGTCAAATCACATAATCCTTTTGCTTCGTTGACTCTGTGGCAAGTGCCACCGTCCTGTTGCAACCACACATTGTCCAGGTCCATATCCTCAATTTCTGGTCGCAAGAGGTCCGTTATCATCTCGCGAGAACGAATACCATTCACGGTACGGCACGATGACACCCATTAACCGCACACAACAGTCACTCTTTGTGGATGCATCGGCTTTTCAACAACTCTTGGATTCGTATTTGCCTAATTTCTGCTTGTCACCAAATCCATTGAGGTGACCCAAAAAAAAACACGAAGTGCACGAAATTCATTTTGATTTGAAAGTAAAAGGCTTCAACAATCTGAACGAGCTGATCAATTGTGTACCTTTTTATGGTTGAATATGTCAAACACTGAAACAAAGAAATGTCAAATTAAGATGGGCAAAAACACTTGACGTTACGGTGTGACTCACAATTGACATCGTGCATTATGGTTGGACCAACCTTTTTATAAAAGAGGATAATAAAACTTTTAAAACAAATGATTTATTTTATTATCAATTGATTTAATTGATAAATAAAACAACAATTTATTGAATAACAGTCGGGCATGTTCTATAAATCAAAGTCAAGTTGATTTGAAATCACACAAATTTTAAAAAAGAAAGTTCATAAACATATTCCTTTTTATATACGTCATACTTTGAGCGCCAATCATATTTACAAGGATCACTGTCGCAAACAGGAAAAACTTTAGTCATTTCGTAAATAATGGAGATCAAAATTTGGTTCGATTTCAATTCCACTTCATTTCGATTTCTAGAACATGTCCAAATATCTCTATTTAAAAACAATTTCATTTTTAAACATTTCTGTCATCACCGGGCCACTAAACGGTTTCAATGAATTACTTAATTCTTTTATAAGTTTGATTGTAATCAATTTTTAGGCAATTTTTAGTTGCAACAATAAACTTTTTCTTGTTTTCGACCGTATTTAATATGCAATAATAAATTGGCCGAGCTTTAATAATATTTGATTTAAAAAAATTCATCGAGCAAAATGTTCTTTCGACTTCGGCGTTTGAGTAAAGCTGCAAAAATATACAAATAATAAAGTAACCTAGTTCTTGAAAAGTATTTTCCTTATAAAAAATTTTTAAAATTGTAAACTTCCATCCAAAATTTATCAGTTCCTTTCTAATTTTTCTATTTTTTTAATGTTAGATTCCTTAGGGAAATTTCTAATTTATTTATTAGAAACTAATCATCAATGAGATTTTGTATGAAATCTGTAGCATCTGCAAAGTTTTTTTTTTAAATAGTTTTTAAATAGGGGGTGTTTATGCAGCAATTTAAAATTTTAAGGAAGTTTACCGTTTAGTTCGAGTACGAGATATTTTATTGCCAAAAAAAAAGCAATTAATTTGCAAAAAACCGGAATTACATGGTTATAACAAAAAGCACAAGAAACGCCACAAAAAAACTAGAAAAAGCGTAAAAAATACCCTTTGTTAAAAATTGTATTCGGAAAAAATAAAAGGGTAATGTCTCCTTAATAAAGCCCAATGTGATGATCAAAAAATTCGAAAATTTGTTTGAAAAAATTTTAAAAAAAATTTAAAAACAGAGTTTTGAAACTGCCGTTAAAAAAAATATTTTTGTTTTTGGCCATACCTGCGAATAAGTTAACGGTATTCCAAAAAAAAATCATATACAAGTAAATACGGGTACATTTTAAATAAAAATTAGCTCTTATTCAAATATTTCTCAAAATATTGTTTCAACATCTTGGCCTGAGACACGTTAACGGCCTGTGGAAATTTTAATTACTTTAAAATTTGTTTGCCACATTTATTACGCACAATTTCAATTATTTAACATTTATTTGCTAAAAGTAAATAGTAAATGACAAACCCAATACAAAATGGAGCTTTCAACGAAGCAGGTTTGTAAGGGAGAAAAGCAAGAGTTTCGCTTACCATTGCGCTTACGGAAGACATGAATTTAATATGGCGAGTTCCCACTTTGAAGCAATACATTTTTGACACATAAAGCGCATTATTCAGCGCATATTAAAATGGTTGGATGTAACGATCAGCTTTACACACTGAATGTTTTGATACAGTTATTTTTTAGTATTCTCCCTTACAAACCTGCTTCGTAGTAAGGGAATGCCGTAGCACTTGAAATGTTATTTTTTTTTATAAAAGTTGTTGAGAGTTCTTTCACTTACTTTACTGCATTTATGTATGTCTTATTGCGTAGCGCAATGATATAAAATTTTATTTGGGCTAGTTCTTGAAAATTTTTTTTCCCATAAAGAACTTTAATCCAAAATTCATCAGTTCCTTTCTAATTTTTCTATTTTTGCAATGTTAGATTCCTTAGTGAATGTTCAATTTTATTTATTACAGACGCATCCTCTATGAAATTTTGTAAGAAATCAATAATATCTTCTAAGATTTTTTTTAAATAGCGGTATTTTATGCAGAAATTTAAAATTTTAAGGAAGTTTACCTTTTAGTTCGAGTACGAGATATTTTATTGCTAGAAAGCAATCCATTTGCAAAAATCCGATATCACATGGTTGTAACAAAAAGCACCAGAAACGCCACAAAAAAAATGGAAAAGTGTAAAAAATACGCATTTTTTAAGTTGTATTCGGAATAAATAAAAGGGTAACGAGACCAAAACAAAACATAACATACCCGAAAAGGGTCAAAATGGCAATGCTGGCTTAAAAATAGGATATATCTGAGTTTACTTTGATCCTCCTAGCGTTTTTTTTCACTGTTTTGTATTCGTACGACTTTAGGGTATATTTTTTTCCAGTTTCATAAAAATCCGGAAAAAAAATATATAACCTTTCGCAATCTTTATTTTACAAGTATCAAATGTCGAAATTTGACCTTTGACCTTCATGATTTTAGGGTTAATGTTTTCCGATCTTAGTAAGACCTTCATAGTATATTTTAAATTAACTGAACTGAAATATTGTTTATAAGCTTTACTAATAAATAGTTCATAAAAGTAAGAAAATTGGGCTCATTCGCTAAAATATAGCAAAAAAAAAAAAACCATTTTATTCCAAAAATCGCAAAATTTAAATCGCAGGTACGGAAAACTATGTGAGGTAATGGCATAATTTTTTCAAATTTTTATTTCCTATATCCCAAAAATTCTGGAATTTGATTAACAAAATTTTTAAAAATTTGAAAATGAAGTTTTTAAACTGGCGTTTAGAAAATCAATCAAAATGAATTTGAATAGGTTAACGGTATCCTACGAAGACAAAAACTCATATACACACAAGTAAATACGGGTATATTTTAAATTAAAATTAGCTCTTATTCAAATATTTCTTAAAATAAGTGAATTTTGTTCCTACATTTCTTGTTCAAGTGGCCTGAGACCAGTCAACCAGGGGTGGCTCGGTAGTCTAGCTGGTAGTGAGCTAGTCTATCAGCGCCGAGGTTGCGGGTTCGATTCCCGCCAGAGACTCTGGTTTCTTTCCTGCAGACAAGCGTAGAGCTTCGCGGGATTAGCTTAGGGAGTTAAAAAAAAAAAAAAAAAAAAAATGGCCTGTGAAAATTTTAATAACTTTAAAATTTTTTTAACCCAACTTTGTCTTAAGAGCGATAATAGCGCACACATTGCGATTATTTTACATTTAATTGCAAAAGTAAATAGTTAATGCCCAAATTTTTACAAAAACTGAAAAATATACTTTTCCCCTTGTAAATGCACCTTCAAACTTCAGCGTCCCTGCGGCGCCAGTTAACGTTATCCTTTTATGCTAATATTTTACAGAAAGTATAACTACAATACGTAGAACAATTCCAGGTAAGGGCATTTTTTTTCGTCCATACAATCTTACTGCAAGAAATATATCAGCCAGCGTAACCGTTGTGCGACTTTAGTTGCAATTTGCAACCTTTTTGACGCACTGACACTTTTTGTGCGACTTTCGTCTAATTTTGCAACTTTTTTCAATTCTATGCGACTTTTTGCCCCTTTTTTGGAAGTGAAATACTTTTTTTTCATAGAAAAATACACTGCATAATTTCACATATTTTCCCTTAAAAATATCAATTTGGTTTTAAACATACCCCGGGATATGTAATCTCATTCGATTGATCAGGTGGTTACTTTGTATCCAGACAATTTCAACTACTGAACTGTATTGTATATGCCTTGTTTTGTATCGTATTCATTGAATTTCCATGCCAATCTAGGATAATCGCCATTAATATTTAAAGCGCCTCAAAACCAACTTTTTCACCGCTTTTGATCTCATATCTTTTTTTAAAAATGTTACAAATTACACAGCTTTTTTTGAACGAATTTAAGTTGTTAGAAAGTAAATCCAATGATTAATCATACAATTACATTTTTGAAATTACAAATGCTAAACATTTTTGGCATAAGTAGGAAGCTTACCAAATGCTTTTAAATAACCATTGTACCTTAATTTAGACAAATAAGCAGCGCATGTATTAACTCTACCGCACAACAGTGCGTGTGCTAAATTTTTTTTAGAATTAGAATTAATGAAAAATAACTTAACCAACAGGTTAAAAGTAGAAACTTGTGAGTCCATGCTATAAACTCTTAATTATCTAGATACTGAAATAGAAGGTTGGATGCCAAGTTATGAACTTGTGCGAAAATATAAACAAAGTTAGAAAAACATAAAACGTATATATATAGTGTATAGTTTATACATGCATGTATTAAAGTATATACAAGCACATTATTGAGAATCAATCAAATGTAAAATTAATACACAAAAGTGTATTTAAAGACATTTTTAACGAATTATTTCTCAGTTTATATCGTTAAAATTGTTAATTCCTTATTGTTTTGTGTTTTTTTGATTAACCATCGCCTTTCCAAAGATTTTTATATGCATCGTTTACCAATACCCACCTGGGTATTCGATTAGCGAAGAGATCAAGTTATCGCCATACAACTTTTTTTACGTTTTCTTTAAAGAAGTTTTCGTCATACAAATTTTTTTTAGTTTTTTAAAGAAAACAATTTGTTCAGTAAGTAAAAATTTCTTTTTAACTGAAGCAAATTCAAGAAAGTTATTAAAGATATTAAACTGAAATTGTCACCCGGGTGGGTATTGGTAAGGCTTAAGTAATTCAAATGTTAAAAAAAAGTGTGAGACTTAAATTTGAGAAAATGAATTTTTTGTGCTACTTTTTGTTTTAAAAACGACTTTTTGTGCGACTTTTTCAAAATTCTCAACGGTAACCCTGATATCAGCCCTTTCTTATGACAATTATTAAAATTATGTATTAAACTGTGCACGGCTCCGTTAGTTGAGTAGCGCACTTTTAACCAAAAGACACCAATATTTAAATATGATTTACGTAGTAAAGTAGTCAAAGTGTGCACTCAAGTAATTTTTATTTTATTGTAAATTTTAGTTGTAGTTTTTTTATAAAGATGTAAATTTTGTTTTGTGTTTGTTTATTTTTTTTCTTTTTTTTTTTTTTTGAGCAGCGAGTTTTTGTGTGTAGGGAATTTCTATGGATTCCTTTAAGAAGCAAAAACCTCAATTTTAAGTATGTATAATTTAACAAAATATTATACTCTGATGCAGACACTTTTTGGAGGGAATTCTCACCAAAAAAAATTTTTTTCAAAGAAAATTAATACAAAGTCTGCGGTTTAAAAGTATTTTTTTTTTTTTGGAACACAAGGAATTATTAGGTAAACATTATGCCAGCAAGAACGAAATGTTATGTAGATTCCATGGGATATATGGACTAAGTAAATGACTGCCGGGATTTAAGGGGAAGCGATCTCTTAGAGCAATTCTTTTTTACCCAATAATTGCAGATAAAATTATTATAAATAAATTTTATAGAACTTAACAATTTTTAAATGTTTGGGCGATTTTTTATCGGCTATTGTAAAACATTAATTAAAAGCATTGGCCATCGTTTAGCAATAATTAGAAATATCTTTTTGCCAACTTATGGAAAGCTCCTTAAGGCGCGTGGGGCAAAACTTACTAAACACTGTTTTCTTAATAGTTTCAAACTGGACCTTAAATATGTAACCGAGCTTTATCATGATAGAATATTACGGCTTCATATCAGGTCTTAGATAGTAGTCGTCTTTCGGCAAACATTAGTTTTCAATGAACTCTTTGTGGTCGGGACAATTATCTAGAGATCATCTGGCTCAATTTCTGTAGATCATAATTAATAGATATGACCCTGCCCGATCATCTGATCTGTCTGATTGGTCTTGCTTTACATACGATTTCTTTTGCTTCGGGTTGTTGTAATGGATCTATTTATTGTCTCCAGTAATGATATATTGAAAAAAACTTATTTTTGCGACTTTCTGTCTTTCAACGTCTCTAAGCTTCAACTAGTGTGGTAACGAGTGTCATTGCTTTTGAATTAGTTCGGCTAATTGCATATGTTCTTGAATTGCAGCCTAAGTGCTTCCTGCTGATTTTGCAAGTTCTTCTTTGATCTGCAATCCATGTTTTTCGCCTGCACTTTTTTTGAAATCAAGAAGTGAAGACAATTTTTCCCTAATCAATGTTTTGTTAGAACGAAAATCGAAATTTTTGAAGCAAAAAAAACTTTGTTGCTTACACTGTTTCGTTAATTAAAGAACAGATAGGTATTTACTTGTAGAAATACCATAGCAGTTATTAAAGACACAAACCACGGTGTAAATTCCGCATTTTGAAGTTTACACCTAATAGTTTAAAAATTTTTCCATTCACTACTGAAAACCTAGCATTACTTAATTCAATTATTATGGTGAAATTCATCCTAAAAATGGTAATTGCATTTAATTAATCTTAATACGTTTTAAAGTTCATTTATAAAAATGCAGTGAAATCGTTCACACACATTATCTTCTAACAATTATAACTGATGTATCACATCTTATTTATTTTTTTTGTAAAAGAATTTCAGCTTTTTTCACTGTTAGCAAAAGTAACACACAACATACTTAAAGAAATATTTTTTTTAGTTTAGTTCTTTTGTAAATTGAGGGTGTACGTGACTAAGAAATATTAACTTGTAAACCTAATAACCGAGTTCACAGACTTAAGCTTAGAATGCGCTTTTTGTTTTACATTTAAGTTTTGCTTTTTTATACGTTTTTTTCCACTTTGAAGAAGACAACAAGAAAATGGAGTAATTAAAATAATTAAAAAATAAATTTATTATTAATAATAGTATTAGAAGTAGTCTTAAAACCTGGGTAAGTGAATTATTAAGCAAAAGGTGAAGTGAATAAATGAGTGGGGAACTAAATTATTTTTAAAAAAGAACTTAAAATATGCATGTATTTCTAAAGTTATGCCGTTGGAATTACAGTATAAAAAAGAAAGTACGTATTTAAATTGTGTTAATTTGAAAAAGAAAAAAAAAATTAGGTTCCAGAATAATGGTATTCAATTATTTTTTATTTTATTTTAAAAGGCTAAAGTCGCAGCTTTGCAAGACTTAAGTCGCAGTTTTGCATTACGCACTCAGTCCAAAAAGTGAAAAAAAAACCAAAACTAATTCTCAAATGTTTCCAACTACAACGAATTTTAGGAACTTTATTAATCTTTTATGAAATAATTTTTAATTTATTGCTGGGAATTATAGTATTTCGTAGTACACAACACAGTATTTTTAATTACTTTTTGAAGCAAGTGGAAACAAGATTATTTCGCTTTTACATAATAAATCTTTGGCTTTAAAAAATATTAAATTTTGTACATTTTTACTCCTCTTCTTTTACTAAAGGGTGGTGCAACCATAATGCACGATGTTAATTGTGAGTCACACACTAACATCAGTTTCTTGCCCAACTTAATTTGATATTTCTTTGTTTCAGTTTGTTTTTAATATAGCGGCGTGTTAAGATTGTTGAAGTCTTTTACGAAAATTGGCGTTCAAATCGAAATGCATTTCGTGCACAGCATAATCGACCAAATGTGTGGATATTCGGTAGAATTTCATGCTCGCCCAGTGCGGTTTATGGGCTGGCGGCGTCATCGGACCGCACTTCATCGAAAATGAGGTCAGCTAAGCAGTTACCGTGGATGGTGATCGCTGTTGCGAGGTAATAACGTACTGCTCGTGGCCAGAAATTGAGGATAAGGACCTAGACGATATGAGGTTCCAACAGGATGGTGCCACTTGTCACGCAGCCAAGGAAACAATTGTTCTTTTGCGTGAGAAATTCAATGCCCGTATTATCTCACCTCGTGGCGATATTGATTGGCCGTCACGATCATGTAATTTGACACCGTTGGACTTATTTCTTTAGGGATATTTTAAGGAAAAAGTGTACGTCAATAAGCCAAGAAAAATTCAAGAGTTAAAGGATGAGATCACATTAACGACATTGAACCTCAATTATGTCTCAAAGTCATTGAAAATATGGACCATCGGACGAGCATTTGGTCGATATTTTGTTTCACGCATAATTGGCATAGATTATTCTATCATAAAAAATTAATATTTAGATATTTCTCTGAAAACTTTTTGTTTAATTTACAATAGATATCGTACGTTTTGGTTGGACCACCCTTTACTTCAAACTTTCAGAGCATCAAGCATTGCCTTGCTAATCGGATTTGAATATATGTACATATATTTCTTGACATAACTTATTTCAATTGTACAGCAATTAAGTTGCAGTAATTTAATAAAAACAAGTAAGAGTGCTATATTCTGTGTATCTTATATACCCTTCACCATTGTGCGAGCAGAATACAGAGCAACTAGACAAAACCTAAATAATTTCTACATAAACATACATATGTATATACAATACATTTTTGAAAAAACAAGATTCGAACCAGGGACTCACAGTTTCTAACCTAAGCAAACCCCCTAGACAACTGGACCATGAAGGAACGTTTTATGAATATCATTAAAAGTAAATATGATCAGTTTACAGTTCACAACTTAACACAGTTGAGTTGTAATTACTTTTGATGTTTTAGTTCACCACAATAAAGCAAAGTTGTAAACCATAATACCAAAATTGTAAATCAACTACATATTTGAGTTGTGAACCATAATAGGTGGCCTATAATCACCAAAATAGTTTGTACCATGTATGTGTGTTTGTTTGGTTTCTTTTTGTATAGGCACTGTTGTCATACCGTAGATTTATCTTTTTTGGCGAGTTTTTAAGAAGCAAAACGAAACAAAAATTCCTAGTTTCTATTTGTTAAAATTATTTCGTTAAATAGATGAAATAGTAAAGAAGGCTGATAACGAAAATCATATTGAGCATTATGATAGTATATAATATAATAATATAATAAACAAATGCAAAAGGGGATGGGGGGGCGGGGGGAAGAAACGGACAACTAGATTTGATATAGGACCTTCGGTGAAGGGTATAAAAAACAAACTTAATTATAAAAAGAGTAATTTTTGGGATTTTAGTATTTTGGTCATAACTCTGCTATTTCTTAACCGATTTGACAGATTTATATACCGACGTGTTAAAGAAGAAATTTGCCAGTTATTTTGGTTATAAAACTTGGACTCGGGAAGATATATGGTTCCCGAAAATGGGTATTTTTCAAAAAAAAAATAATATTTTGGTCATAACTTTTTCGTATCTGAACCGATTTTCCCGAGTTTTTCAGAAAATATTTTCTATTAAAAATTTCCGATCTTTTGATATGTAAGGCGTAACCATAGGTCATATGACAGTCCAAAAAATCAGGTTTTTATACAATTTTTGATATTTTTTGTACGGGAGGTACCACGCCCACTTGTTCAATCACGCCCACATTTTGTGTATTGATAACGTTAATGTGTGTACCAAATTTGGAAATTTTTGCTCTTGCCGTTCTCAAGATATACAGAAATAAAAAAATACAACAACAAGGGATTTTTGGGCAAAATCAGCGGCAGTCGTGGTTTTTTGCTCATATCTCCGTCATTTTTGGACCGATCTGGCTGAATTTCAATATCAAGAAATGGTAGACTATATAAGACATAAATGTTAAACAACCTAGTCGCTATCATTACTGGAGTATCCGGAAAACACATATCAAACGTAAGACGGACAGACGGACGGACAGACGGACATCGTTAAATCAACATCTTTCCTCATAAGGACCCAGAATATATATACTTTATAAGGTCTAAGATCAATATTATAGAAATTACACACGGAATGACAAACTTTTCCACCTGTGGTGAAGGGTATAAAAATCCCGGGAATTCCCGCACATATTTTTTCCCAAAAATATCCAGGATCCCGGGCTCGTTATACCGGGAAATCCAGTTTGAAAAACACTACTTGTCAAAAAGAATTAACATTAGCACCGTCGTTTGGCCTTAACTAAGAGTGGATCTAAGCCGCTTGGCGGAAAACAATGCGTTTGTCAAACGTCCTTGTCCTCAAGAACACACAGGTAGCAATTGAGTTTAAAATCCGGCAGAATTATGCACTCGGCACATGTTCGAAAAAGCCTACAGCATCTTTAAAATAGCAACTCCAAACAAAATTTGAAGTCTTTTACAATTTAGTAACAGTCATCTCGCGATTTTGATTTCAACCACAGCCATCAGGTGATTCCCAAGAGCGAATTCCCTTGAGAAAAGCACTCATTGGCAAAAAAACATTCTTCTGTGAAAAACCCTTTTTATGAGAGCAGTCACCAGCATCTACCACACCCCACCAATAAAACCTTTACACACAACCTTTTACCGGTTTTCAGTATCAAAATCTTCATTGGTCTATTTTACCACCCTTCTCTGGACTAACAAGCTACTTGACCTTCGCCACAACCAGCGTCATCACTTTATGCTCGGTCCCTCAACATTTCGCTTTTTATAAAATCCAGATCGTCGCTAATTCGCGATGCATAAGCCAGTCACACCCTTTATTTACTAATCACTACTGATCCACTGTACCACTTCACTTCGCTCTCTCTCATCGCTGGCTCCTTAACGTTAAGCTCATTATGCTTAATCCAGGTCTTCATCAAACATCCAATTCCTGACCCTTCATTCGCTCACTCGCTACCAAGCATTTACCAACACCATCATCCATTTTACTACCACAATGAATATATTGATAATTTATAATTTATCTCAAAGCACAAAGACATCTTCTCCCAAGAAAAATACGCACCCTGCAAAAGCCATCTTTTCGTGGCGAAAAGCATTCTTTACAAAGAGAGTATGAAGTTGAAGGCATAAGTATGCCCTTGAAGGCCTCAACCAATAGTCTGCCGTATGACCTCCAGACATCGTATAATCTCAAGAAATGTGTCAACTTTGAATTCCTGATTCCGGAGGATGTAACATCAAAAGGTTGACAATTCTTCAGATGATTAACTACAATTCCCGGAGGAGTTCTTGCGACAGTAACAACCTATGTAACATATATTAAATTATCCCGAAATGGCAACGTGTACCTTGTGCACAAGGTTAACATGGACAGCCAGTCTGCCAGCCGGACGGGCAGACATCGTTAGATCGACTCAGAAAGTTACTCTGAGTCACTCGGTTTACTAAAAGGTGGGTCTTGGACCAAATTTTTAGGTGCTACAAACATCAGCACTACAAAAACACATTACCCCCTCCTATTTAATATTACGAAAGGTACGAAAAGGTCCCCAAATTTTGGACTGGGGACTTCTTCCATTTAAATTACATATTTCATATTGCCAAATTTATCTCACATTCTCAATAACTTAAACTAGATCACTGCCACAGCTGAAAACATGCAACAAGCAACTGTTAATTCCAGCAACAAAAAAAAAAAAAAAAACAAAGACTGGTGAAACTGCAACAGAAATTTAAGCTACAAAAAAAAAATTAAAGCAGGTGCAGTTGCTGTTAATTATCCCTCCTGCATCTCAATCCCTTCAGACTTTTTTGTTTTGGAAAAATAAAAAGTTTCTTATTAAAATCACAAGTTGAAATACATTCAAAGATTAACGTGTGTATCTGTTTTAATAATTTTATTATTTTGTTCATGATGATGCATTTGAGTGTTATTAATTAAGTAGATAAATTGAATTTAATTGTGTGAATTTTTGTAATCATGAGAATTCATTTTCGTAGCTGATTTTTTACGTTCAACTAATTAAGTAACAAAAAAAATAAAAACTATAAAAACTAAAGAAAACAATTATACATTTTGATTAATCTAACAACAAGAAACATGAAACATTGTAACGACCAAAAATTCATTAAAATTTGGAAATATTAGAGCAAAGAAGAAAAAATATCAATTGTATTTTTTGGTTTAAGATTTTTCAGCGATAATTTTACAGACTCATTTTGGGTTTATTTCAAAATTTTGTTGTATTTAAATAAATATGAGTTTAAAGATTTTTTAAAATAAGATAAAAATGACATGAACAAAAAGCAAACAAAAAAACTGTTATAATCCAGTGCCACTATCGTCTATAAATCTTTAACATATTCGTCAGCCACTTTAGAGAAACATTATTTAGATAGTGTTTTTGCAAACCAAATGTGCAACCACCCTGTAGTACGACTGACTCGTTTTGCCATTTAAAGTGCAACTGTTGGAACTTTTTCTCGAGCGGTATGTAAACTGCCGTAAGTAGGGTTGTTTGTTGTTTGGAGAGGTAAACAATGATGATCTTTATTTTGTATAAAGATCTTTATCATTGGACTTAGTATTTTATGCTTGTTTAGTTTTGCATTGGTTTTAATTTTCTTTATATTTTCGGCAGCATATGTTGGATTAAAAACCATACTTTTTGTCTTACTCAAGTACATACATAACTACAATTATTTTAGACAGTGATGTGAAATAAATATTAGAATGTAGAGATACTTGAAAGTAACTACTAGTTTTTAAAGACTTTGTAGCACAATCACCTTGTAAACCCTGTTTTCTCGCAATCACTATGCATTTTTACAAGCAATCAAAACAATTGATATTGATCGAGAGTGAAAACACATTTTACTATTTGGTCAACTCTAACCAAACTATTTTTGAGTAAATTTATTAAACCTTTTATAAATGAAAATGCTTTTAAGAACAATTGTGATTTAAGTCGAACTGTAATTTTTAATTTTGATATTTATACCCTTCACCACAGGTGGAAAAGGGTATATATAAGTTTGTCATTCCGTTTGTAATTTCTACAATATTGATCTTAGACCCTATTAAGTGTATATATTCTGGGTCCTTATGAGGAGAGAAGTTGATTTAACGATATCCGTCCGTCCGTCTGTCCGTCTTACGTTTGATATGTATTTTCCGGAGACTCCAGACATGTTAGCGGCTAGGTTGTGTTACATTTATGTCACATATAGTCCACCATTTCTCGCTATTGAAATTCAGCCAGATCGGTCCAACAATGGCTGAGATATGACCAAAAAACCAAGACTGCCTCTAATTTTTCCAAAAAAATCCCTTGTGGTTGTTGTATTTTTATTACTTTTTTCTGTATATCTGGAGAACGGCAAGAGCCTAAGTTTTCAAATTAGGTACAAACATTTAGGTTATAAATACACACCATCCCACAAAATGTGGGCGGGGTTGGAGAAGTGGGTGTGGTACCTCCCATACAAAAAATTGTATAAAAACCTGAATTTTTTGACTGTAATATGACCTATGGTTACGCCTTATATATCAAAAGATCGGAAATTTTTAATAGAAAATATTTTCTGAAAAACTCGGGAACATCGGTTCAGATACGAAAAAGTTATGACCAAAATATTAATTTTTTTTTTGAAAAATACCCATTTTCGGGAACCATAGATCTTCCCGAGTCCAAGTTTAATAACCAAAATAACTGGCGAATTTCTTCTTTAACACGTCGGTATATAAATCTGTCAAATCGGTTAAGAAATAGCAGAGTGATGACCAAATACTGAAATCCCAAAAATTACTCTTTTTTATAATTAAGTTTGTTTTTTATACCCTTCACCGAAGGTCCTACACCCTATCAAGTATATATATTCTGGGTCCTTATGAAAAGCGAAGTTCAAATCCGGTTGTCGTCTCTACAAAAGAAAACAAACAAAAAACTGTGTTGAAAAAACTGAAATCCCAAAAATTACTCTTTTTTATAATTAAGTTTGTTTTTTATACCCTTCACCGAAGGTCCTACACCCTATCAAGTATATATATTCTGGGTCCTTATGAAAAGCGAAGTTCAAATCCGGTTGTCGTCTCTACAAAAGAAAACAAACAAAAAACTGTGTTGAGTTGTAAACAGTATACGGTCCATATTTCATTTTAATGGTATTTAAACAGCGTTCCTGCATGGTTCAGTTGTCTAGGGGGTGTGTTAAGTTAGAAACTGTGAGTTCTCTGGTTCGAATCTTGGTTTTTTAAAGAGAAATTTTTTTTAATATATTTATGTCCTAAAAACGATTTTAAAAAAATATTTACCAGTTTTCGCTTTTTAAATTTCATTTATAATAAAGTTTAAAGTATTGTAAATATGTATGTATATGTAAAAATTATTTAGTTGCTCTGTATTCTGCTCGCACAATGGTGAAGGGTATATAAGATTCGGCATAGCGGAATATAGCACTCTTACTTGTTTTAGTAAGGCTTGAGTGAATCAAATTTAATTTTCATTAAATTATTTTTACTGAAGGAAGGAATTGTTACAACATTAAATTTTAATTAAAATTTTTTTTTCATAATTTTCTTGGCTGAGCTGGAGATCGAACCTGGGTTGAATTTACATGTTTCAAGAATCACCACATTCTTTCATCAGAATTCTTTGAGTTCTAACCTCTGCACCACTGCGGTGCCTGCCTAACTAAAAATATCAAAATTGAAAATTAACAGTTCGACTAAAAATCACAATTGTTCTTAAAAATAGCTATTACACAAGCTCTAATGTTTACATTTGTACTTCAAGTTGTACAAATTAAATTGTTGACAAACGTGGACAAGAAACATAATAAGCAAATGTATTCAGGTTTTCAAGACAAAGTCTTGACAGAAAGAATACGAAAAAAACAGAAAAAAAGAAGCAACATGTAATATAAAATTGAAACCACTGGTTAAAGATTGGCTGGCAGCCACCGCAGTGGTGCAGAGGTTAGAACTCAAAGAATTCTGATGAAAGAATGTGGTTATTCTTGAAACATGTAAATTCAACCCAGGTTCGATCCCCAGCTCAGCCAGGAAAATTATCAAAAAAAATTTTAATAAAAATTTCATGTTGTAAAAATTCCATCCTTCAGTAAAAATAATTTAATGAAAATTAAATTTAATGAACTCAAGCCTAACTAAAAATATCAAAACTAAAAATGCTTTTATTTCAAGCTCGAGTCCAGTATTGAAAATAAATTTTATTTTAATAATTGCCGATATTTCAATACTCTTTGAGTATCATCATCTGGGCTTGTAAATAAATAATAATTTATATTGACCACTGAAAATAACTGTTTATTTCTTCATCGTCTGGGGTTTAACTTGATGATATTTAAAGAGTATCGAAATATCGGCAATTATTAAAATAAAATTTATTTTCAATACTGGCCTCGAGCTTGAAATAAAAGCATTTTTATTTATACGTACTACATGAAAAGGTCGAATAAAAACAATTTGCATTTAACCTTTTATGGTAAATTTAAATACATAACTGTTACCGACAATCATGTTATGATTAAATATGCTCTTTATAACGAAGCCGCAAGCATATCGAGCTCTAACCGCGAAAATAACATAAGTGACAAAATTTTCAATTTTCGTTTTTTTTTAAATAAATGACTATTGCCAACACTTACATCATCTCTTTAAATGTCATGGTCTCACAAGGAACCGTTATGATTTCATTGTAAGAACAATTTTATCGTAAGCGACAAATTTTATATCTCCTGTAAAATTTGATTTTTGGCACTTAAGTTATTTTCGATATAAGGCTGTCTCCGACCGTGTTTTTGTTAATAAAATCAATAATATGTTTACTAATAATAAAAGTGTTGTTTTTTAACCAAAATATGTTGCTCTTAAAAAAGAGGTAAATGTTATTGTTAATGTAAAACAATACAATTTCTAGTGATACAAAAATTATTGTTTTTATTAAAAACATTTTCAGAAGCAACCATAATATGATTGCGGTTTCTTTATGGGGGGCTTATTTAACCATAAAATGGTTTCTGGTGACAACAAAATGGTTAAAGTAACCATTTAATGTTTCAAATTTTGTTTACTTGAGATAATTTCGTTGGAGGTGAATATATTGAAAGATATGTTTTCTTTACGTGTCGACTTTTTTGCAGTCACAAGTCTGCAATATTGCATTTCGTTCATTGATCGCGTTAATTAAAAGTATTTGAACACAGTTCGGCTTTCAATAAAAAAAATTTCAACACTTCACCGCTGATGATCAGTTATCATTAGAATTAAGACCTTCCAGAGCGTTCTTAAAGATTAGATTGATTTGTTGACGAGCGAAGTGAGTCTGGTGAAATAACGCAAGTTTTATCGGATTTATTAAAAATAATTTATGTATGTGAAACATTTAAAAGAAAAGCAAATTTCTAAGCAAGTGAGATTGCTAAACAAAAAATCCGTTAAGCGTGGTGGAACCATTTAGACATTTAAGGATATATCGAATTGATAAGGAGGGGTAACCGGGTGCACTTATTTTATGAATAACCATAGTTGGGGGTAGTGCACTAAATATGGATTTAAATCAGCAGTGCACTATCGCTAAATAAAACTGCAAAAAAATTAGTTTGCACTCTTTTTTACCAGCTTCAGTGATGATTGCTATTTTTTTTTAATACCATTTAAAAAAATGTAGTGATATTGCAAGTTTTTTCACTATCACTAAACGCAGATTGAATGCAAAAATCTGCACTCAATTCAAATAGTGCAAAATTTTAACTTGCAATCAAAAAAACTGCATAGAAATATTGTCTCACTTAAATTCAAAAATATGTAACTTTGTATGTGCATGGTTTTTTTTTGACGATATGCATAAGCAAAGAACATTAAAAAAGTTGAAATTTTGTCAATAACGGTATAATTCTTGGCTTGGCCCAGTGATCCAAAGAAAATACCTGATCTTCTGGATTTCTTTGTTTATAAATGTATAGCAAGGACATCTATGGATATAATTGACTGTGCTGACTTAAGCTCTGATCACAGTCCTGTAGTTTTAACACTCAACTAAATTATTCAAACTTTAACAAAGAATCTTAAAGTACTTACTTATAGAACAGATATGCAACAGTTTGCATCCTGGATAGAAGAACATATAAATCTTAATTTACAAATTAAAGATGGCTATCACTTGGAGAATACCATTGAAACATATACCAATTTGATCCATGAAGCAGCATTTATAGCTACTCCACAGCAGCAGCAGCAAATAAATGGTAATAATTTTCGTCTGTCGACTGAAATTAGAGAGCTTATTGCAAATAGGAGACGATTAAGGGGAATATATCAAAGCACTAGAAGCATATTAGATAAAACAAATTTTAACAGAGCATTTCAACAACTAAAAAAGCGCATAAAAGATTCTAAAAACGAGTTATTAAACAATTATTTAAAAAATTTGGATGCGGTAACTAATGATAACGAGTATAAACTGTGGAATGCAACTAATTATTTAAAACGTCCAATAAAAAGAAACATCCCATTGAATTACCTTTTCAACGATATGCTATTTATCTCGATAGGACTTGATCGGACTCGATCGGTTGGGCTCCACCGACCATACACCAAAAAACACAAAAGTACCGTTATCTAAAAAATGGTACTTAGAAAAAAATTACAGCGTTTTTCGTGTTCAGGAGGTCCCAATTAACTTATATAGGCATGTGGCGTTCTTGGTATTTTTCCAAATTAAAAATTTGTGAAGCAGTGTAATTAAAGAGAGCTGGGCAATGGAACATTGCTTCCGTCGATTGTGCGTATGTTTTTAAAGGACGCCCTTTTTTAAACATTTTACATTCGGAGAAAATATGTGCTCCTTACCTTGAACCATAATGTTAAGCCTCTGGATTGAATTATATTGAGGCACTTTCAGAAGATACGTGGTTAAAAGAAATTAAGGTGCCGTTTCAAAGATACTCGCATTGTGGAAGTATGGTTAAAAAACCAAACACAAACTGTTGTTGTTTTAATATTACTTTTCTCACGATTGATAATATTTTGATTATGTTTAACAATAAAGTGTTTACCTTCCCTGAAACTTCAAATATGGTTGAATATAACAATATGATGATTTAAAAAAAAAATATACTACCATACACTTAAACATTCAGTGGTTACTTTAGCCATATTATTGTAACCGGCCACCATACTATGGTTAAATACATCCATCCAAAAGCCATAACCATATTATGGTTGTCTCCAAGCATGTTATGGTTAATATGTAATAACAGCAATATATTTGACATTATAATGTTCTAAAAACAAATATTGATATTTTAATCAGGCTAAAGTTCATTGAATATAATTTTTATTATATTATTTTTATGAATAAAGGAATTTTACAACATGAAATTAATTAAATTTTATGGATAATTTTTTATTCTTGACTGAGCTGAGAACCGAACATCACATCGTTAAATCAACTTCTCTCCTCATAAGGACCCAAAATATATATACTTTATAGCGTCTAAGGTCACTATTGTAGAAATTACAAACGGAATGACAAACTTGTATTTACCCTTTTCCACCTGTGGTGAAGGGTATAAAAAACACAAAAATTTAACCCGCTACTTTGTTAACGTCTTCCTTTTTCGTGGATATATGTATTTATATTTATTTTCATTATTTTTTTTTTTTTTATTGACAATTAAATATAATAATTTCCATTTCATATTTAAAGCCTCAGCGCCATTTAGGCTTTGTAGAGGCCATATCATTATGTTAAATTCATTATGTTTATTTATTGAACTAACAATTATTAATCAAATCTTATCCTAATACTTTATTTTAAGTCCTAACAGTGCCAGACAAAAATTTTCTCGGGTTCTGTTCACATATATGGGTGTTTATCGCTCATCTAAATAGAATAGTGCTGCAGTATCTATTCTCCTTAAGCGATTGTGGAAGGCATCATTTAAAATATTTGAAGCTAGTGAGTTCGGATGCAATTCGAGCCTTTTTAAGTATTTTACTGCACATTTCGTAATCATACACCTAGTCTAAATTTACACGTTTCATCTTTTGATGCTCAACTTCTTTTCAATTTCCTTTTGAAGATGCCAATATATTCACACGTAGCAATCGGTTTCAACTTTTTTCGGTTCAAAACAAAAAAAATTTTATTAACAGCGAATCAAAGAGAAAAAGTAAAGAAAAAAATTACATACAGCCATCCTTGTGCATATGCCAACGAATAAAAACACAAAGCGTACTGACCGAGTACAGGCATCTCCGTACCAACCCCCTTTCTTCTTTCTTCCCTCACCTAAAAACATAAAAGTTGAGCATCAAAATATGAAACGTGTGAAAGCAGACTTACAATATTCAGTACGTAAAATTAACAGAAATTGGAATATAAAATAAATGAAAATTCAGCTAAAAACCAGTCTACTTATTTTTCATTTATTTTTAACTAAAAGTTCATTTAATTTTTATTGTCAAAAATTCAACTCCATGTTCCGTAAAAAAAAATGAATTTTCAGTTATTTTATATAAATGAAATATCAAAAAATTAACTACATATTCCGTAAAAACAAAGGAATATTCAGTTATTTTATTACATTCAGTAATTTTCGATTACTCCACAAAAGAGCCGAATTTCTAAAAAATACCAGACAGACACCAGTCCGCTTCCCAGCAAGAAAATGAGGAATTGATTACATAAATAATTAAAAAAATAATGTATTATTTTTGAAAGAATAATAATGCATTCATTGGAATCCAGAAGGTAATTTTATCAGACAAAATAATTATGAATTGATTACCACGTATATTCCCACATTTGCAGAACATGGAATGAATTGTTTTCGTTCGTGAGTATTATTCGTGTTTTTCTATTACATATTTTCTTAATAAAAATCCGTTATTTTTTGCTAATTTTATCTCGTCTACTAATTTTGATTATCAAGGATGAATTATTTAATTCATTCGCAGGATACATTAAAATAATTTATTACAATCCTAGGACATGGTCTGTGTTAAGAATAATGAATTCTGGAATCAAATATTATACAAGATATGTATTGCTTTCTCGATTCCTGTTGATTACCTTTTCCCGCTGGATTGTTTTTCTGATGAGAGGGAGAGAATATTATTATTTACTTACCCCGTTACACACGTTTGTTTTACTTTTGTTGTACTGACCACGTTGTTTACAGAAGAACTATCAATTATAAGACACAAGCAACATGACCGATATGGCTTCGCAATTATTTTACTTTAAAAATGTGATGTATTAAACTAAATTATTTTAACAAATAGAAACTGGGAATTGTTTTACACAAAACAAGCAAATCGTTTTTTATAGATAAGTAAAAATTTATTATTGGTAGTTAAATTATATAAAATAACTGGATGTTCATTTGTTTTTACGGAATATTCAGTTAATTTTTTGATAGTTAATTTATATAAAAAAACTGAATATTCCTTTATTTTTAATGGAACATGGGGTTAAATTTTTGACAGTAAAAAATTAAATGAACTTTTCGTTATTTAAAGGTACATTTTAATTTAATTTTACATAAAGAAGAATTTAACTTAATCAACGGACAATATTAACTGCAACTGAATATCCGTATTAATATACACTTAGTTTTTTGAATAACTGTTAGAATCAGTTAAAATCATATTTGCTTGGAGTTTTAAATGTTCATTTATTTAAAAATGACTGAACGGAATACTTCTTAAATAAACTACAGTCCGTTACTGTAATAATATTGTGAGTGTAGTTTTAACTAATGGAACATTGAGATCCTTGTGAATATTCAAGTTTTGAACACACCAAGGAGCAGCTGTGATTATTCAAAGAAGTTAATTTTGGCGCCTTTGAATTTTTTCGATATTAGAGGCCGAGGCAGTGCCCCATAACTGAATACCATAGCACCAGATTGACTTTAAGATGGAGTTTGCAGTCGAGACTAAGGACAGAGTTTCTTCCAATAAGCCAATAAATTTGGATGGCTTTTAGTTGCATTTGATTTAATTTTGCCTCTATATGGCTTTTCCACGTTAAACGGCGATCTAAATGTATACCGAGATATTTTACATGCGAATTTTGAAGTATTATTTGATCATTGATTTTAATAGGGCTTTTACCATATTTCTAGTTGAAATACCTTGTGGGAGTCCAGCGCCAAATCTATATATGCAATTCTTATTTTTCTAAGTTCAATATTATAGAAAATTCAAAAAGTACCACATGTGGAACAGTAAAGTAAAAAAAAGAAAGTGTATTTCCCAATTTTAATTTTAAGCAATTAATAAAATTCAGTGGAATTATTTTTTGATAATTACACTGATCAACAAGGTTTTTGCCACACGGATTCTGTATGCTAATTATTGCTTTACTATATACCCTCATTGCAAAACACAAGCTAATTTCTTTCTGTCACGCACAGATTTGTTGTGACACCCACTTATAATTTTAAATTATTTTCCGTTAATACTACTGTACGTACGGTTTAATTGCATCAAGTTTTCATTTAAAAAAGTGTTATATTTTGAGTTTAGAATACAAAAGCAACCTTTTTTTATTTTTTTCCATTTATTTTTTTATATAATTATTAAGTATATTAGAACGAAACTTTATGTGTTTCACAATCAAAGTGTTTTTTACGAAAAAAAATTAGAAAAAGTGTAAGCTCCGTGGGCGTCGCAATTGGCCAAATGAAAATGTTGTGCATATTGTAACCACCTGGCCTGCATGCCCTATTATATATGTACTGCAGTAAATAAAATCAAAATGAAATGTATCAAAAAGCATACGCAACACATAAGAATTTTTTCTTTATTGTTTTTTCAAAGAATTATTCTATTTCCCAACAAAATGTTCCTGCTGTAGCCAAAAAACTCCATACATTAAGAAGTAGTCCCAGCCTTGCCCAGGGGTTCGTTAATGTGAGTTTTTTCTATAGCCACAAAAACTCCATACAAAATACTAGTGGTCCCAGCCAGGCCCAGGTGGTAGTTTGTGCCACACAAATTAGTCCACTTAAGAGTTTAAAAGGTAACATTTGTTCTTCTTAGTACTTATTTTGAATTTTAAGAATTTTGAAGTGCCTTGCCATTGTTGCAGGTTGTTATGTATAAAGTTTTTGTATATGAAGTTCGAGTATTATGTATAATTTGCAATTTCTTTAAGCATTAATATATTGTTAAAGGAAAAAGCTAAAACCGAGGTTTTTTTGACGGTTTTCGGTTTCGGTTTTTGGGCATTTAAAACCGCGGTTTCGATTTCGGTTAAAACCGAACAGCAATCCCTAGGTTTTACGTACTTGAGAGAACAGTTTCCTAAAGTTAGTGACGCAAAAATAAAGGAAGAAATTTTCGTCGGACCTCAGCTCAAGGAATTGTTAAAGGATAACATATTCGAAGAAAAGTTAAGTTTGTTAGAGAAATATGATTGGAAAAGTTTAAAAAATGTCGCGCAAAATTTTTTGGGCAACCACAAAGCAAGTTACTACAAAGATCTGATAGGAGAACTACTTTCGACGTATCAAGCATTAAGTTGTAATATGTCACTCTAAATACACTTTCTGCACTCCTACCTCGATTTCTTTCCCGATAACTTAGGAGCCGTTAGCGACGAACACGGCGAAAGGTTCCGTCAGGATATTTCCAGAATGGAAAAACGATACCAGTTTAAATGGAGTCCTCGAATGTTGACCGATTATGGTTGGACACTTGCAAGAGACCAGCCTCAGGTCAAATACTCCAGAAAATCATAGCTTTTAGTCTTAAAAAACATATTATCAAGTATCAGTATTTTTTATGAAATATAAAATTCCTGTCAAAAAAAAAAACTACGGCTGTCAAATTTTTTCTACCTCTGTTTTCCACCTTAGGAAGTCAAAATAAAGTAAAAAAGACCAAAAAAGTTCTTGTGGCAAATAAAAAGTCCATTTTTATCAATCAGTGTTATTATACAAATACTAATTCAAACTATAAATATTTTTTATTAATTTTAAATCAGAAATATTTTTAATAATTCACCTGCCCTTAACCAACTTCACGACTTACTATAATTCAAAAAAAAAAGTTAAAAAAGAAATGTTAACGTAATCGTTAACAACCACAACAACTGTAAATAAAATAACCTTTTTGCCATTTGCAATAGTGTACTTTGTGGCAAGAAAAATAACTTATAATTTCCTTTTAAATTTAAACATTTAAACGTCAAAAACATTGAGTCTTTGATGGAGAAAAATGGCAGTTTATATCGGGACAAAGAAAGAATCCACCACATCTAGTCTTTTAAAAATTACAGCCTTCTTCTCTGGCATTCGCCATGCAATGACAATTGAACATGTTTGAGCAATTTGGATGAATTAAAAATTTAAAAAACTCGATGGATGAATGAATTGATGGTTGATTAGATGTTTTTTTTTTTTTAATATTGGCAACTGGCAATAAGTTATAAATTATTTTATTTTTTCTGTTCGTTTTTTTTTATAAATAAAATTATAGTTTTAAAGTTAATAATATATGATTGCCAGCCACAACCTCCCTGCAATGAGGCACAAAAAATAAAGAAGAAGAAAAATAAATTTAATAAAACTTAAAACGAACAAATTCATTATTGAACAATGTTGAGTGAGGCAGCAGAGGGCAAAGAAACATTGTATACAGATACTTTTTCGTATTTGTTGGAATTCACTAGAATTATGCAACAAATGACACAAAGGCACGTACAAAATAAAATGTTCAGTTCAGCAGGCATTTAATTTGCACAACATTTCCAGACGTAATCAATAACGAAAGATTAAAATGTTCCCCTTCACCTGCACTGCTCTACCAACTGAGAGAGGTAACATTTGTAAAATGTATTGAAGAATCTTATAACTGCTTTGCCATGTGACCCATCATTGGTCAATCAAATTGAAGCTTTTAACTAAAAAGATTTGTTTCAAAGATTTCAAAATTGTTGTATTTACCACAATTGAAGACTAAGAAAAACGTGATGATGTTTCAAGTTTATTTCTATACTTTATAAAAAATCTTTCATATTCAATTTTTATTATGAAGGAAATTATTGCAGTTTGTTTAAATTATAGCGTTTTGCTTAGTAGAAAGACATGCAACCATGTCTCTGAACTTTTTAATGCTGACATGAGAATCGTTTCAAACAATCAGTTTCCGTTTTAGATTAAAATCTAAGAAAATGGTTTTAATGTTTTCTTTGTAATTGGTCCAAATAAAAGCAGTAGTTTTAAACGGATCTTTAAACATGGCAGTAGGGAATTTGTAGAGAATGATTTCAGTACATCTCAACGGTCGAATTACGGCATTCGATATCGAAATTCCTATTGTAATTGTATAGTAATTTCGATCAATATCGAATGCCTTAATTTGCCCCCAGACTTTCGAACCATTTTAGTTTTTACATAAAGAACGATAGGTTTCATAATTGTGTATGGCTCTCGATCCTTGCCAGTTTGGTATAAGAATCTAATAAGCAAAGAAACGTTTTTGATATTATAAATTTAGATGTCATAAGTTTGATGAATGAGCCTAATTATAGGACGACATACGCAGCGACTGATTGTTGGATATATCAGATTTTGAGCAAATTAAATTTCATTATTAGATCTTAAAACCTGTTTCTTAAAACTAAGAGTTGCAAATTTACAACTAAAACATATTTCAAACAAAAACAAAAATTGTAACCCCAAATTTTTCAAATATGTAATCCGTTTCCGGCTTTCTCATAAATTTTATCTCAGAAACTAGATGAGAAAGCCGAAAACGGATTACATATTTAAAAAATTTGGGGTCGAAAACCTAAGGTGGCATAATTAACTCGAAATGTGTAAAATGGCGGATAGAGCACATAAACTCCCGCACGACGATATAAGGGTGCATTTTCTGAAGATATTGACAAGTTTTTAAAAGATATAGGAGTCCACTTCTGCAAAAGTTCTACATAGTAGAAGAGACGAATTCCTCTCAAATTAATATTATTTTGGAACGAACTAATAATATTTTCAAATATTCGTCAACAAGATGGTTGTCACGTCAAGAAGTAATCAACAGAATTTTGGAACAGTGGGAGCCCACTCTATTATTATTTTACTCTGAATTATTTTGAAGGTGATTTGACAAGCGCTAAATAAAATTTTATTTTATTCGGACTTTCTACTCCTTTCCTGTTTCTGCAGTATATATTGAAAATTGTAAACACAATAAAATTGGAAATGCAATCCAAATTATTAAGTAGTATTAATGGTAAACCAATACATATGCAGATAAATACATTTTTCAATTTGGTCACCTACAAAATAAACATATTATGGTGCATCTACACATGTTATGGTTAAATATAGCAAAAATTAGTTTACCAGTAATAATTGCTTGTTTTTAAATCAACAATAACATTAACCTTTTTTTAAGCAGCAACAAATCTGCTTAATCTACTTTTAAAGTAAATTGAGATTTTGATGCCGTGTGGAAAAGAATGATACGCCTCGTCGACAAGCATGTAGTTTTTCTTCCATTTGAGTCTTAAAGTGTGTAAAACCAACTTTATTTTTGGTTTTCTCTCAAGCTGCAAATATGAAATTTAAAAATTTTTCTGTTTCTCATGTGCTGAAAGGGAGTTAGCAGTTTTGCATATTAAGCGAACGATATGAAACTTTGTGTTCTTTACATTGTTCAGCAACTTTGTTGAACATACTTTTGTTATTATTAACCATAGCATGTTCGAAGGCAACCATTATATGGTTGTGGGTTCTTAAGGGAGGACTAATCTAACTTTAATATCCTTGCCGTCGACAATATATTTAAACTAGCTGAACCGGCAAACGTTGTTTTGCCACATAATTTCTTTCTTTCAGATGTTACAGTGGCTGCATGCCAAATTTTAAGAAAACCGGTTGATTAGTTAAGAAGATATAGGGAGGGGGAGCTTTTACTCCTCTTGCCCTATTTCGTGCCCTGTTCTCTTTCAGATAATACAGTGTCTGCATGCCAAATTTTAAGAAAACCGGTTGATAAGTTAAGAAGATATACACTATTACACTATTTTCCTACAAAATTCCGATTAGTTAAGCAGATATATCTTGCCCTATTCCCTATTTTCTTTCAGATGTTACAGTGCCTGCATGACAAATTTTAAGAAAATCGGTTGATTAGATAAGAAGATATAGGAAAGGGGAGCTTATGCCCTATTTTGCGCCCTAAAGCGATATAAAATATACTCTACGACCTATTATCGTACCTAACAAATACACATACAAAATTTTATAAAAATCAGTCAAGCCGTTTCGGAGGAGTTTAAAATAGAGGGCATTTTGTTGATTTTTGTATGGGAATATAAAGGAAAATCTAAATGCCATATCTGCGGAACCCCTTAGCCGATTTCAACTTAACCCATCTCAAGACTATCCCCAACGTACCCTGAAATTTTGGTTGAAATCGGTCGACCCGTTTCCGCAGTTAGTGGTGACATCAAAGTGTACACTTATTTTTATATATATATAATATAATATAGATAGATTAAACATAATATATTTAAGCATTTTCGTAAAAATATCCAAAGTTTTGTTGGAGGTGGCTATATTGAAAAGTGTTTTTTCTCTGGCTGCATACATTTTGAAAACAAATCCTTAAAGTTATTTTAAACACATTAAAAAAACAAAAACTTTTTTCCTTAAAACCCAAAACGCCCTAGAATTTAATTTACTTTATTGAATAAATATATCTTGATTTTTGTACTTTTCTCTTTCTCTTTATAGAAAAATCAATATAATTATATTTGTTTTCTACACAATTTAAAAGTTTAGAACGTAGAATTAAAAAAAAAATATATATACACAAACAAACATTTATTTTACATTTCTAATATTTTTATAACATTGACAACTGACAGCAATGGCGGCATTTCCGTTTTTCAAAAAAAAAAAAAACATACACACAAATATACAAACAAAGATACACATACCAAACCAAAAAACAAGTTTGAAATAAATAAAAGAAAATAATAAAAAAAACCAAACATTTATTACGCTTTTGCGCACTTTTCCGGTTTAAATACACACACTCATACACATGAGAATTTGTGTAATGACAATTGTATAGTATGAGTATGTGTAAATGATGGTTAAGTATTACTGCTGCCAACAAAGCTGCTGGCTGACTGGTATATGAGCCATTTTAACGTCGTTTTAAACAATTTAAAGGAAAATGTCTTTATATAAAAGTTTTTCTCGTTTTTTCTAAACTTTTTTTTTATTTCTTTTAAATGTGTAACTTTGTATTTAAATGAAAGGAAATTGATGTTTTAAAAGCAAAAGCATAAAGTTTAAAATTTGTTTTTTTATAATCATGTTGGTTGTTGTACGATTTAGGAAATAATTTTACAAAAAATTACCATAATTTATAGGAAAAAGTTTTCTTTTTAAATGTATGTATGCATGTAGATATTTATTTTATTTTTGGCTATAAAAATTGGAAACAAAAATTATGTAATAATTTAAATTGTGATTTTATGCAGAATACATTTTTCTCTTGTTCTTTAAATTGTTTTATATATTTTAACTTTTTCTTTTTTATTTTGTATGTTTTTATCCTTTTTCCTGTTGTTTGTTTTTTTTCATATTCTAGATTTATTAACCTTGCGTCTTTTTCTATCATTAATCAAAATTTCCATCTGACATTTTCTTAAAAAAAAAAAAAAAAAAAAAAAAAAAAAAAAAAAAAAAAAAAAAAAAAAAAAACCAGAAAGCGTCAAACGTCAACATTTTATGTAATTAAGTTACATTTACAATAAATGATTTCTGTTAATGGACATACAAGTATGAGAAAGTTTTTATTAAGGTTATGCGAACTAAGAGAGGGTTGTAATTAGGGAATGCGTCCTGGGATTTCTAGGATATCATCTGTGTTACATTTCCCGTTTTTCAGGGAACTGTTTTTGGACATCATTTTTATAGAATGGGGAATTTATCTCATTTTTGAAAAGAAGATGGTGATTACTAAAGAAATATGTAAAACATATGTAATAATTTTCGATGTAAATACAGCTGAAGCATTATAATGTTCTGAGGTATTTTGAAAAATGTTACAAGGGTTATTTTTTCTGAATATTACTTTACTTTCACAGTTTGGCAGCTGTGGTCCAAAAATTGTGCAAAAAAATCTTAAAAATTTTAATTTGTAATTTTTATTTTAAACTAGAGTAATCCTGCCCGCGTTGCTGGACAATACAAAATAAGTCAAATGACGCGAGCAAGCAGAGCCTTATACCGACAATATGTAATTCGTATAACGCATATTCGTAGAAATTTTCTGATGTTTTAAGTGGGTTTGGTTTGTTTCTGTGCAGCTGTCAAGCAATGGGTCCGCCACCAACTGAAGAAATACAATTCCTTTTGGTCAAATTTGCATACAAAACGTAAATTTTAGATTTTTTGATTTTCGACTTTAATTATAAATTATCGAGTTTAAGCAGACTTAATCCACAACAATTAATGGTGCAATGTAAAATTTTCATACAAAACACAATTTTCGCTTTTTTGGATTTTTTTTAACCTTTTTTGGGGCTTTTCTGAACTTTCTTTTTTTCTAATCAAAAAAAAAGAAAACATAAAAAATCATACAAATCGGTCACGTAGTTCTCGAGTTTTAGCGTGACTATGACACAGCGTTTGATTTATATATATATATAGATTTTTCAACATTTAAGTAATTTTGAGGCACTAGATGCAGTTTTTTTAGCGTAAGTTTGTTACACACTTTCGTTTCCATTAAATTCTAGCAGTCATCGTGAAAAAGTATAAAGTCAAAAATTGTGGTCATACCTTAGCGTCAAGTTTTTGCTTAACTCAATTTGACATTTCTATGTTTCAGTGTTTGACAAATTCAACCATGGAAAGGTACACAATTGAGCAGTGCGTCAAGATTGCTTAAGCCTCCTTAAATAATGGGCGTTTAAATCCCCGGTAGGCTAGCTGGTAGTGAGCTAGTCTATCAGCGCCGGGGTTGCGGGTTCAATTCCCGCCAGTGACTCTGGTTTCATTCCTGCAGACAAGCGTTGAGCTTCGCGGGATTAGCTTAGGGAATAAAAAAAAAAAAAACGTCAAATAAAAATAAAATTATATGAAAAACTATAATTAAATAAATGCATTTCGTGCACTTTGTGATTTTTTTGGTCAGCATAACCGACCAAATGTGTCCACAATCAGGAGAATTGTGCGCCAGTTTCCGCAAACCAAGTCTGTAGAAATCTGAAAACACCTGTATATACTCGCCCAGTGCGGTTAATAGGCTGGATGTGTCATCGGGCTGTCCTTCTTCGAAAATGCGGTAAGCTAAGCAGTTACCGTGAATGGTGTTCGCTATCACGAGATGATGACGGACTTCTTTCAGCCAGAAATTGAGGATATGGACCTGGACGATATGTGGTTCCAACAGGATGGTGTCACTTGCCACACAGCCGACGAAACAATGGCTCTTTTGCGCGAGAAATTTAATGGCCGTGTTACCTCACGTCGTGGCGATGTTTATTGGCCGGCTCGATCATGTCATTTGACACCGTTGGACTTATTTCTTTAGGGATATTTAATAGAAAAAGGGAACGTCCATAAGACAATTATGTATCAGAGTCATTGAAAATATGGAACATCGAATAGAGGTTTGCCAACGAAGTCGTGGCGAGCATTTGGCCGATATTTTGTTTCACACATAATTTTCATAGATCCTTCTAATAATAAAAAATATTCAGCCTTATGCTGGTTGTCGTTGTCTTCACCGACAGTGTCGTTTTTTGTAGAAGATTAAAGAACACAGGCTGTGTGTCACTTTAATCTATTTTTTTTATTCTGCTTTGTCGAATCACCATTGAAGGATAGATATAGCGTTCAATAAAAACAAACGATAAAATGGGGCAGTAAAAAACTGACCATAATTTTTATTAGATCGATGGGTACATACATTAACAAACAAATTCGTCGAATTTTGAAGCGGAAAAGGTCGTAACCACGGTTATCACCGTCAACGGCGAGCGCTTTATGTCAATAATTACAAGCTTCTTTTGATCTGAATGGTAAATTGTGTTCAGCTTTTCCCACACTGGACATTCTGCACGAGAAATCATTTCTCGTGGAGGTGATGTGAACTAGCCACTGAGATCGTGTGACTTTTTCTTGCGGAGTTTTATTAAACTTTCAACTAATATTACCTTTGCCATCGGCAAAATTTAGTCTAATTTATGCGCCGAGTCATGGAAAATTAAAAATTTTGGATGCCCGCACAACCAGCAAAGCCGCGGGAGACATTTGCACAAGACTAAATTCCATACATAATGGCACCAATAAGCCTTTTAAACGAATAAACAATTTCGAAAATATAAAGAAAAAGACTGCTTCTTCGAACGAGCGCGACTTTGCTTGCTAAGCTAAGAATTGGTGGCAGTTTTGCGTCATTATTTTTTACACTTAAATTAACTTAACTCTCTATGCTTAAATGAAGTGTAATAAAAAATGTAATGGGCTTTTATTGTGCCACGGTAGACTAGCTGGTAGTGAGCTAGTCTATCAGCGCCGGGGTTGCGGCTTTGATTCCTGCCAGAGACTCTGGTTTCCTGGTTTTGTGGCAACCCTGTGAAATATAAACTTAGATATAAATATATCTTTTAAAAATCCATAATGACGCAATAACATTTTATTAAAACCACTTGTTTCAACAAAAACTCATTAAGATATTTATTGATACTTAATATCCCACAATAAAACTTTTGCCCGCACACGTGCCTGAAGTTGCCCCCCAGAAAAAAATTAAATATTATCCTTTTCTAATGATTGTTAATGTTTA
The DNA here is from genome assembly GCA_963931875.1 of Pollenia griseotomentosa. Classification (NCBI taxonomy): domain Eukaryota; kingdom Metazoa; phylum Arthropoda; class Insecta; order Diptera; family Polleniidae; genus Pollenia; species Pollenia griseotomentosa. The sequence goes on from OZ007563.1 coordinate 85,630,222, forward strand.
TACTAAAAATAAAACAAAAATCCTACCAATTAAACTAAAAACAGAAATTAATTACAACCGTATGCAGAATGGAAAGGTTAAATGTCTTTAAATAGCCTGGGAAGTCAACTCAACCAAACTTGAATAGTGTGTGAACTTGTACTTTTGTAAATTACAGCTCCTGTCGTCAAACTTTTGCCATGTCAAATCAGACATAGGCATGCATTTGCATGTAAATACATGAATGTAAATACAGAAGTTAAATAAAAAAAAAACTCAAGTTCTCCAACAAGTAGTATGTAACTCTTAAATGTTAATGATTATTCTTAGTGTTGGCAGTGTGGCACATTGAAAGAAAAAGAGAGTGAGAGTAGGTCACGTGTTCGCTGGCAATGATTTATAGAACGATGGTAACAATAACCAAAATTATAAGTATTCAAATGACAACAATAACAACAACGGTGAGAAGAATGTTGCTTGCCATTTGAATGATTTGGTTACAAACGGAAACAAAATGCCGTTGAAAAAGCACTTATAAGCGTTGCAAGTTAGTTATGTTTGTTTTTTTTTTTTTTTTTTTTTTTTTTTTTTTTTTTTTTTTTTTTTTTTTGTTAAGGATATGGTTGGTGTATATGTATTTGTGTAAGTGGTACAACATACCACAATAATGAGTGAAATTAACAACAATATGAATGAATGAATTTTTTTATTTAAATCACCACTTTATGAAGTCCTTTCAACCACTAAACACCCTCAGCGGCCTTAAGCCCTTTCGTAGCCGGTGCACACCGGCTTAGTTAAGTATTTAAGGAATTTGTGTTAATTTTCAGCCACAGTGCGTTATCACATTTTAAGTGTAATTTATTCTTGTTATTACTAGTGTTGGTTAATTTAGGCATGAGGAAAAAAAGTTATTCTTTTTTAAATTGATTTCACCTCACCTGGCTTTTTAAGGCAAAGTATTGTTAATGAACAGGGCAAGTTTTTATGTGCAAAGAAAATAATTTTCAATATCCAAGAAAAAAAAAACTCAAATAAAAAAAGAAACATGCATAAAAATATGCGAAGAATCCTAAATAAGTTCTTGTAATTGTTATTTTGTTTTAAGTAAATTGTTAACTGGAAATATAGATTATGATTAAAGCCTTTAAATTATAACTATCAATTTTTTTCAGATCTATTAAATATGTATGTCGAGAATAAAAACCTAGTTTTAGTAACACAGTAAATTTTGCAGTTACATTTTGGTTTTTAGATATTCTTCCCAATATTTCAATAGAGTCGTTAATGAAAAAAGCGACTATTTATGCCTTCAACACTACGCTCCATATTGGTTGCCATGATATCTAAGACAAGAATTTTTTTTTTTTTTTTTCATTATTTATTTATTGAATCTTCATATATTAAATATGAACTAACAATAATTAATCAAATCTTATCCTAATTCTTTATTTTATGTCCGCCAGTGCAAGACAAAAATTTTCTTCATCACGGGTTCTGTATCACATTTATATATGTGTTTATCGCTCATCTTAATGGGTAAGTGCTGCAGTGTCTCTTCTCCTTAAGCGAGTGTGGCCGCTATCATTTAAAATATTTCGAGCTAGTGGATTTGGGTGCAACTCTAGCTTTTTTAAATATTTTACCGCATACATTGTAATAATAGTCCTTACCAGTGGCACATTAAGATCCTTGTGGATATTTGTGTTTTTAACATACCAAGCGGCAGCTGTGATTATTCGAAGAAGTTTATTTTGGCGCCTTTGAATTTTTTTCGATATTTGAGGGCGATAGTTGAATACCGTAGCACCATATTGGTTTTAAAATAGAGTTGTAAAGTAGTAGTTTGCAATCGAGACTAAGAACAGAATTTCTTCCAATGAGCCAGCTAATTTGAATTGCTTTTAGTTTCATTTGGGTTAATTTTGCTTCTATATGGCATTTCCATGTTAAACGCCGATCTAGATGAATACCGAGATATTTGACATGCGATTGTTGAGGCACTAGTTGATTATTGATTTTAATAGGGGGGCATATTTCCCGACGCAGGGTAAATGTAATATGTACGCATTTTTGCTCATCGACCTTTATTCTCCATTGTTTTAACCACAGTTCTAGTTGAAATATATGATCCTGCAGGTATCAGCTTAGGAAAGCTGTATCATCAGCAAAGGCCGCAATATCGTGAGATATGTTTGGGGTAAATGCGTTTTTTAAATGATTAACAAACATATTTCCTTTCTCAACATCATTTCTTGCCCAACTACCATTCAAGTCTCTGAATGGTGGCTTAGAGACAACTGGCCTTTTGAGAATTCTAAGACAAGAATAGCTCACACAAAAATTGTAGCATATAGGGCTTTTAGCTTAATATCTAACATATTTGAGAAACTTTTGGTTTGTTAATTAACCCGTAGACTAAATGAAATTCAACGTATTCGGATTAAGAACGTATAACGGATTGTGGGGTTTTCTTAAGTCGATACGTTTGCGAATAAGCCACAAACGACAGCGGCCCTCAAAGCCAACACAACCCGTGCCATCGGTCAAATTCGGGCTGATTATTGCGCCAGAGTCATGGAAAATTGGACATTTCAGATGCGTTCCACCCAGAGAAGCCATGGCAGACAATTGAACGATATTATATTCCACACATAATTATATCAATATATCTTTCAAACGAATAATATAAACCTTATGGAATTAGGTCCGGCAAACTGAGTTTCTTAACGCCGGACTTTAACTGCCCCCAAAAAGGTGGTGCTATTACTACCCACCTTAATCTCCATGTTCTAATGGAGCGCACAACAGGCCCAGTGGAGGTCTAGGTATATATCACTCTGATATGAGTTTGCATCCTTGTGCTTCATCCTCCTTTGACCTAACCTTATCTAACCTAATTATAAATTTCGACGATTTTCGATGAGATAGGAGGCGCTTAATAAAAGACCCTTTATTTCAAATTGGAAACCAAATAGTATACATCTAGTTTAGTGTTTAACGTGAAAAATGTAAGTCCGATGAAACTAGAGTCAATTTAAATAAATTGGCTCATTGAAAGAAAGTCTGCCCTTAGTCTGGAGTGAAAGCACTTACTGTGTTAAAGCCAATATGGTGATTATAGAATTCAGTTATGGGCCACTGCCTCGACTTCCAACATAGAGAAAATCCAAATGCAAATCCGCTTAAGGAGTAACTCTTTCGCATGACTTATCCGGTTAGAGCACTAAACTCCCACATATCAGTGTTGCCTGAATCCAAATTCAATTTTTCAATTCGAAGTTATCTAAAATTTTATAATTTTTACAAAACAAATTTTTTAATTCAGCGTAGGGAAGAATGCGCTATATTGTTTTAAAGGTCGATAACTTTTTTATTTACGCGAACTTTAAAATTTTTTTACAGTTGGGGAATCTTTTTGATAATCTTTGCATAATTATATAATTGTAAGTTGTACTTCGCATATATGCACGCTCTCTTTTTAACATATTTTCAAGAGCTCAGAATTTTTCATATACAAGCGCTCACACTTTTCATTGATGAATTTGTTCATGAATCAGATCTAAAAAATTTGTTGATTATTCGCTTGTGCGCGTAATAATGCCTTTACCGAATATGTCCCTTACCAAAGCGATTGAGGCGCCTGCAGTATGTGCTGTTAAAATCACAACAAGATAGATGGTTTTCCACAGCTCCCCATGTCAGTTTTTGTTAAATGCCAATATGCTGGAAATTCTTTTCACTGAACAATTCAAAACTAGCAGAATAAAAAAAAAATTATCAAAAAAAAAAAAAAATAAGGATACAGAGGCACTCTAAGGCAGTTTTTATCTCAAAACTCTTGACCAAAAACTTTCAAGTATAAACAAGTCTTTAGTATTTTTGTTGAACTATTTATGGTTTTTAATCCAAATTTTGATATTTTAATTAGGCTCAATTTTCATCAAATTTAATTTTCATTAAATAATTTTTATGAAGAAAGGAATTTTACAACATGAAATGAATAAAAATAATTTAATGAAATTTAAATTTGATGAGCTTTAGCCTAATTAAAATATCAAAATTTGGAGTATAAACAAGTCGTTATTTTACCTTTACGGAGTGAAAAACTTTTTAAATGAAATAAAATCGTTTGATTGACAAATTTACTTTTATATGCACCTAAGTTGATTCAAAATTACGCAAAACTTTTATGATACAAAACAAGTAAGAAAGTACAGTCGGTCAAGCCCGACTATATGATACCCTACACCACAATATTTTAAAACACATTTACGAGAGTGCACCCTATTCGGGACCCATGGAGAATCATGCCTTTGTCTCCACATAAATATGGATCTCTTTATGTTTTAAATTTCATTAAAATCGATTAGAAAGTTTCTGAGAGGCAGAAATTGCCCCTATCTCTCCTCGTGGTCCTTCGATTCAGCCCATTTTCAATAGGCTTGGTCCTTGTGCCATTAAGAATGAGCCAAATTTTATAAAATTATCTCCAAAACTGCACCTGTACTTTGCGCACAAGGTTACATGGACAGCCAGCCAGCCAGCCGGACGGACATCGTTGGTTCGACTCAGAAAGTGATTCTGAGTCGATCGGTATACTTTAAGGTGTTACACACATCAGCAAGATAAATAGCACCAAACTTGTCACGTTCTAAAGTGATAGGGAACGGTTCTAGTTCTAACACTTTATACGAAGGGGACTAATCACTTGAACGTGGTGATGTCCTAGGAGGGGGTTAATTGGCACATTTATGACACTTTGTAAAAGGTCACTGAGCCGAAGTAACCTGAATGGACACCTTCAATTTGTTGAAATAATGCCTGTCGCAGATATTGTCCCGAGTGAACCATGTTAATATGAGAGATATCCTTCATATAAAATAATAAAACGGCCCACAACAAATCGAGTCCCATGACTAGTTTAGTGTAACTTACCTTTCCTCTGGTGTAACTGCACTTTATCACCAGTACAGCGATATGTCTTGTTTTAAACTATCACAATTAAGTAGTTCCATTTTATTATAATACTCTGTTTACTTGTCACAGGTTTAGTGCTTTTAAAACAATTGACACATAATAACCTCAGGGTAATAACAAAGAAACTGGCAACTCTGCTAAATATGGCAACGTGAACCGTAACAAGGAAATTTTTCGTCGGACATTAGCAGAACATTAATCCAAAAATTATAATAAGATTTGATGATAAATGTGAAAAAAAAATTATTTAAAAAGAAAAACATTTTTGTTACCAAAAATTTTATATTTAATTGCAAAATATGCACTTAACAAAGCACTTTACCAAAAATCTTGAGAAATATGCAAAATCTTATTTTAGATTTTTAAAATATTCTTAAAAACTTACCCTTCTAATGAGTTTGTGCGTAGTATGAAAACTTCCGAATATTTAAATATTTAATTACTTCTAAACTCTAGATTAGTGCTTTGTAAGTGGGATTTAAGCGTTTCTATTTGAGTTCTTTCTATTACAGCATTAAGGCTAAATCGGTTTTGGTTTTTTTTTTATAATTTATAGGATAAAAACGTTTTTATAGTTTTAATTTATTTGTATTTTTCATTGAAATGTTTTTTGGTCACGTAAATTTTATTTCGAATTTCTTGAGGTTTTAAGTTTTATCTTAGAATTTGTTTGTTGGTTTTGTGGTTTATAAATAATTTTAATCTTACAAAAATATTTTATTCATATTGTAGATTTGACAAAACTAACTTAATAATTCATAAATGCAAATTTTAGTTTTCAGTTCTAGAGATTAAATATGTTAAGACATTAAAACGAAAGGTTTATAAGTTAATAGAAAAAGGGTTAAACACAGCGGTCAACCCCCAACTGTAAATGACCAAAATAACAAAATGTTGTGAATAAATACTTCAGTTAACGTTACGTGATCGTACGCAATTTAAAAAACGTGATAACTTTTGGACCCATTGTGATAACCTTTAAAGGATAACAGTTTAACTCTGTTTTTTTATTGACAATTTCCCCTTTAAAATTCTATGGGGATGAGTCCAGATTTCTGGGTAAGTAGTCAACATGGGCGAAAAAAAAATGAATAGAATTTGGGAACAGTAAGTTGCTCCATCGTTTGCCATCACCAGAAGTTTTAACAGAGCAAAATGGAGCGAATTGTTGAGAATTTACTCTTTAAAATTCTCTGGGAAAGGAGTCAACATGGGCGAGCAAAAATGATTAGGATTTGTTTACAATAAGTTGCTCCATCGTTTGCCATTACCAGAAGTTTTAACAGAGCGAGTTGGAGGGAATTATTGACAATTTACTCTTTAAAATTCTCTGGGGGATAAGTCCGGATTTCTGGGAAAGGAGTTAACGTGGGTGAACAAAAATAAAAAGGATTTTTAAGCAATAAGTTTGCTCCATCGTTTGCCATCACCCTAAGTTTTAACAAAGCGAGTGACAATTTACCCTTTTAAATTCCCAGGGTTAGTGAAATTTTAATGTCTGTTGCCCCTATATTTATATTGTAAGTTATATTTCGACAAGTCTGTTTAAAATCTAGTCGCGAAGATATCAGACCCATAGTGGTCTTAAAAAGTTCCCTGTTTTTGTGCTAAATAATCGCATCTCATCAGATTTCAACCTAGTTACTGGTAGCCCAGTGTTGAGAGCGCTGTCGAATAAGGTGACTCCTTCTCCATTAAGGTATCTATAGTCATAAGAAGCTTAATGTCATCTTGAATTAATGTGATGGTGCAAAATTGTTTAATAACTTTTAAACTATGATCCCCTTGAATGACAAAAAATAAGGGGGATTTCATGTCAAGTGACCCAATTTTTAAATCGATGTATTCCGATTTGGATGAAATCTGCACCAAGGTTAGTTCTATTGGATAGTAGTTTAGACACAAATTTTCAACAAGATCGGATTTAATTAATTTCATGAAAAAAAAATTTTTTTAAAAACAAAAAAAAAATTCAAAAGATTGATCAGATAGCTATCTAAGATACTTGGTACAAATTTTGGTAACACCAATTGTAAATAAGTTACATAGATGAGAAAAAACACCTGGATGTTCAAAACGTCAAACTTTGACTCCCTCTTACTCAGAAACGTTTTAACTAGAGTTTGCTAAAAACCGTAAAAATGTGAAACCGCGGTTTCGGGTTTTAAATGATTAAAACCGGTCGGTTTCGGTTCGGTTTTCGGTTTTGAAAATATCCCAATAAAACTTCATAAGCCTATATATATGGGGCAATCCAAGTCAAATTGGACAGTTTGGAGAAAAATGTTTTTTGATTTCCTTTATATTTTATTGTGTTGATGTTTCCTCTCAACAGAACATTTCTTAAAATTTTCAAATTTTTTTGGCTTATGGTTACAGAGATATTGAATACTTATAACTGTTTCAATATTAGTCCAAATAGAATAATTTTTTTTGGTATATTTTTCTTTTTGTGTCTACTACCCAATAAAAAATAGAAAAAAATTTTGCTTGAATACGATTTTCTGGATTTGATATTTTAAATCAATTTTTTTCCCCTGTTTGTAACCTTTGATTTTCTTTATTTTTTTTATTAAATTATGACATTTTTCTCAAAATACAAAGCTACTTTGTTAAAAAAAATTTTCGATTAAACCACTGTGGAATATTTTTTTGTTTATTAAAAAACCATGATTATAATTTTTTTATTAAGTATTTTTTTAAAATTTTTACAAACATTTTCATTTTTTGATGAAGAAAATTTTTTAGCTATTATTTATTGGATAGTAGACAAAAAATATTATATTTGGACTAATATTGAAAAAGTTAGAAGTATTTATTTCAACATAGTTTTCTTATAACGCGATTTTTTAATTTTCGATATCTCTGACCCTATAAGCCAAAAATATCTGAAATTTGCTTAAATGTGCTGTTGAGAAGGAACATCAACACAGTAAAAAATAAAGGAAATCAAAAAATATTTTTTTCCAAACTGTCCGATTTGACTTGGATTGCCCCGTATATATTTTGTATGTTATACAATTTTTTTATTTCTTTCAACCCAGCTAGCATTTGGGTGATAATTTTTTGTAAAAATTACCTAAATGAGTTTTCTCATATCACTTTTGATGGTTACAAACTGATTTATCACTTGAGCGATAGAAAATGCATTCATATGTGATTCAAAATATGAAATCATTGAAAAAAATCATTGATTTATTCATATTCTCAAAAAGGAATCAGTAAATTGTATCCCAATTGATTCTTTGAGGTGATTAATTTTCTCACAACGAGTGTATCATTTATTATCGAAAATTGAGCTTATATGCATTTATTTTGTTCGTGAAGCTGATTCCTCAAAGATTTAACTATGATACAATTTTAATCAAATTCGAGTCTTTTTGACTCTTCAGCGCGATTAAAAAATCAGAGTATGCGCTCAATTTCTGATTATAAAAGATACATTTGCTGGGAGAAAATTGTACCCTACTCGCGAATCTTCTTGATGGGTCCTTTATGATACGCTTTTTTACTTTTTAATGTTGAAGTACGAGTATTATGTAAATATAATTTGGAATTTATTTAAGCATAAATTTATTTCTAAAGTAAAAGCTTAAAACCGATTTTTTTTGTCGGTTTTCGGATTCGGTTTTTAGGCATTGAAAACCGCGGTTTCGGTTTCGGCTAAAACCGAACAGCAATCCCTAGTTTTAACCGATCTTGTTGAAAATTTGTGTCTACTATCCAATAGGACTAACCTTGATGCAAATTTCATCCAAATCGGAGGACATCGATTTAAAAATTGGGTCACTTGACATAAAATCCCCCATAAACATAATTTGATTAAATAAAAAAAAGCTAACAATTTAAACTGAATTTTTTAAATTACAGATTTGTAATTTTCCAAGCCATTCCAGTTTTTCTATTAGTTTCCTTCCTATTAATTAAACATCTACCAAAAGAATACGAATTTAATTTGTTTTCATAACAATACTAAGAATATAATAAATTTGATTCTAACTCAACTTTGATATCTTTAAGATAAAACTAAAATTAAACAAACACTTAAGATCGTTTCATAAATCTTTGTTTTAATATCTAACTTCTTTTATTTTATAATTATAAGTGTTGATCGACCTTTTTTGATTACTCTCAATAGTTTATATAGTTTCCTATATGCAGGCTTTCAAGGTCATTAATTTAATGTAAATAAAAGATTATTTATTTCATTCTCAATAAAATCCGACGTTTCGTTGGTATTCTTTCCAACTTCTTCAGGGATTGAGTTTTTATTAAAATAATAATCTTTTTCGTCAGTTTACATCATTTATAAATTATATCACAGTATTTTGTATAGGTGGACAACACAACACAAAACTTAAATTATTAAAATAAATGTATGTAAATTTAAAAAATTATCACAGAAAATTTGTCCTTTTTTGATCACAGTTGTTATTATTACTTTTTTTATTTACAATTTTAGATATCAAAGGAACTTAAACTAAACTTATGACAAGAGGTTTAAGAAAAAAATTTTTTGTTTGACTTTCAAACGCTTTCAGTCGCATTAAGTCTATGCGGAACAAAAACAAATTAAAACAAAAAAATAGAAGACGATTTTTCTGTGCCGAACTTTATTCAAACATGAATTTGTGATTGCTGGAGTATAAAAAAGCATTTAAGGCTAAAAACTGTGCGAGGAAAAAAATCAATGCAATAAATAACTAAACACGATTAAATAAAAAGATACAAGACCACAACAAATTTGTATTTGACATGGTCTCTTAAATGGCCAGCGTTCACTAAAGGCTGCAGTGTGTGTTTGGGTTAATGTCGCTGATATTTTCCAAAACAAAAGCTGTTGGATTACTCAGTAATAACCGAATACAATATACACTTTAGCTTATAAATAAAGAACAACACTACTGGTTAAGGCCACTATTGATTTAACCAGGGACCGAAAATAACTGTTTTATTGGAATTTTAAATGTCGAAAAACTGATTCAACTATACCATATTGATCCATATGAACTTGTCTATGATAAAATATATGGATTTTTAAAATTTTGATTTCTATTGTTTTGATCAAAATTAACAGTTATTTTTTGAACAAAAATAACAGTGATTTTATGATTTTTCTATTTTCATTCAAAAATAAAAGTTATTCTTTAAAGAAATGTACGTGTTAAAATAATTTAGTTAACTTTAAATGTTCATCAAAGGGATTTCTTATGCACATTAAAATTTATATTTAAAGTCAACTAAACTATTACTACACGTACATTTCTTTAAAGAATAACTTTTATTTTTGATCGAAAAAATCAAAATCAAAAAATAACAGTAATTTTTGTTAAAAAAAATAATAATCCAAAAATAACTGTTTATATCTGACTTTTATGAAAAAAGGAATAACTGTTACATCCAAGTTTAGGTAGAAATGGCAGTCAGTACTTATATGACACAATTGGGCCTAATGGAGTTCCACTATATAAAACCCCCAACCGTAAATCAACCCGAACTTCTAACATAGTTTCAAATGCTCTCCAGTTCAACTCCAGCAATATCATACAATCCGCCAAAGGTGGCGGAAGCTATAACGGCCAATTGCCAATTGCATCACAGCTGCTGCGGCAATAATCAGAGTATCCAGCTCCCAGAAGCTGTGCATTCCTCCCTATAAGACAGTGTCCCTTGACAACAGATACCAAATGTGATATGTCCATGTTTGTCGTCGATAGTAGAAACATTGTTAGCCCGACAACCATGCAGGGGTGGCCCTGCCTTGCCTGACAATCTTGCATCCATTTGCGGCCCATCTGTCATTACCAATATCGATAGTTCATAGCCAAAGTTCCAGTTTGCAAAAGAGCAGATGAACCCCAACGCCTTTCAACCATAAGTTAGTGCCAAGTCCAGGATGCTCATCTGCCCTAATGTTGCCCAGCATATCCCTGTGCCCCTGGACTTCTATCATCCTCATATAAAACTGCTACCGTTAAGAGATGAGCGGCACTCAAGAGATGTTTTGGTTCTCAATAAGATGTAACCCAACGCCATAACAGTGGTATAGCTATCAGTGTAAATATCCACAGCAGTCATCGATACCACAGATAGTCTGAGCCAGTCTACATCATCCTTGATCACAAGTATCTTTACCAGGAAAACGCTACAATTTTCCAAAAACCATAGCGATAAGTTGACTTTGAGCTAAACATATTATAAGTGCTCAGAAGAAAGTGTCATAATGTAGAAAAATGCCCATTATATTAAAAAAAAGTCTTACATTCTGTAATAGTCTGTAGCGTACGGCATCTAGTGTGCTTTCATTGACTTTTTACTTCTATCTCAAAGTTGGTAGTTCCATATTGCACACGCAGAAAAAAATATATTTTGCATCTGGTCACGAATAACTAAATTGTTTAAATGGAAAATGTATATACTTCTTAATGGTTTCTTTAAATAAATTTTTATCACAGCAACCAAATTATGATTAAAACTGGCCCCCTCTTGTTAACCACGACTTTTTAGAGGCATATCACTTTTTTTTAAATAAAACACAACAAAATAAATGGTATGACCAAAATATTGACTCACAAAATTTCAAGGCATTTAATGTTTATAAATAATTCTGGCATGTTGCCAAAGCCACTGCGCTTTTAAAAGGCCAAAATGTCGGTCCGATTTCGCTCCACTTTTTTTTAGCACATCCGGCATATTTCGTCAACATTGCGTCGAATGTTCGCTTACTCTCGATCACTCGCTACTGGTTTTTCAACATAGACCATAGATTTGATGCGCTCCTTTAAAAAGAAGTCCCAAAGTGTCAAATGACACTAACGAGGTGGCTAATTCGCAGGTCCATTTTTTTAGGTTATTAAGTCACCAAACGTTTCCAAGTAATGGACGGTCAGTAACTGAGTTGCAGAAAACAGTGTTGGATCGATAATTTCGAGTCCTCTGTCACACTCACGTTTACAGCGGCGATGTCGGCTTTTTAAGTTCAATAGATCTGTCCTACTGCGCTCAGCTATTGCCTTTTATAATAAGTAGGGCAACCAAAAAAAAGCACTAAAAAAACTCTTAAAAAAACGTTTAAAAACATAAAAATAAGCTGTTAAAATTAAAAAAAAGCAATTTAAACTTGTTTATTTTCCACTTAATTCGTTTAATACGTTGTTATAGTAAATTATAAGTTGATGCAATATACCTTCTAAAAGAAAACTATGTCTGTTTGGAGTCAGCAAGTTCTCGTAAAAAAAGTTCTCCCTACGTCTACAGATGTTGAGGGAGTATATTTAAAATTGAGTATTTGCTCTGAAGTATATTTTATACGATTGGACTCATAATTCCGCTTGCCTCCCAAAATATCCCCCAATATCTTTTAATACCGAAAATCCTTCATTTTTTAATGAAACTGATTTAAATTTTGTATTAACTTTGTCTCCTATACCTCCTGGAACGCGGGACATTTTTCTTATGGTCCACAACTATGTTCACTTAGAAAGCCGATGAAAGATTTTTTGTTTCCAAATTTGTTATAACTTCGTGTAAAACCCCAAAATTTGCAGAAATTAACAATATTTGATATACAGAGAATATCTTAATAGCTAAAACTATATTAAAAAAGCAAAAAATAAGACGTTACTATACCACAGAGAGAAGGGGAACTAACAGACGTTACTTAATACAAAAACTATATTTAAAAAGAAATAAGACGTTACAAAGTATGTTTACCATCATAGTTGACGTTACAGACTGAGGAATTTGATCGTAAGAATACAGCTATGGAATTTTCGAGAGACAAAAACTTAAACAAGGAAATAATATAATAAATAAAATAAGTTGATAAAAAGACTTAATACTAAAAACATAAGCACATAAAAATTATACACAACACTATAAAAAGTACTTTACAGTACCGCTAAGACAGAGTTGCATAAAAATCAAGCCCGACCGTATAATACCCAACACCACAGTATTTAAAAACAAGTTTCGAGAGTGTATGGCTATATGACTAAGGATCTATCTTTGTTTTAAATTTCAAATCGGTTAAATAGTTACTGAATATAAATAGCAGAAATTGACCCTATCTCCCCTCGTGGTCCTATTTTTAAAAAAAATTAAAAACCTTACGTGTCCATATAAATATGGATCTATCTACATATGTCTTAAATTGTATTAAAATTGGTTTGATGGTAGGCACAAAGACCCTCTTCCGGATAGCAGCTTGTATGGGGGCTATATTAAATTATGGACCGATTCACCCTTGTGCCAATCAGAACCCACGTACCAAATTTCATTAAATAATCTTTAAAATTGCGACCTGCACTTTGCGCACGAGGTTACATGGACAGCCAGCCACGGACATCGTTAGATCGACTCAATAAGTGATTATGAGTTGATCGATATACTTTAGGAACAATATTTTATGGTGTTTCTCACATCAGCACAAATGCATAATACCCTCTCCACTCTTTAGTGTAGCTATAATAACATTCAGAGATAATATAGGTTTTTGGGATGATATTGTTCAAGGGAAGCACAAAATATTGAAAAATTTGAAAAAAAAAATTGCACATAAAAATAATAATAATAACGATTTTTGCCAAATTTTATTAAATAAGTTTTTTTTTTCATATGAAAAAAATGAAAAATTATCTTAAAATGGCAAAATAAGTTAAAAAAAGCCGATATCGAAAAAATAACTAAAAAAAAGCCGATATTGCCATAATAAGCAAAAAAAGCTCTAACAAATATAGCTCATTTTCTTTGTTTTTTAATGATCGGAATTTGTGTTCAATCAAAATATTTCTATCTTGTAAATCAAAAAATAAGCATTTGCTTTTTTTGGTTGCCCTAATAATCAGTATACTGTGGCAAATCATCATGAATACATTCACGCATAAACAAGATTACCAAATTATCCAATTTGACTTAAAAAACCAGTCATCTATTAGTGCAACTTATAGACGAATTTGTTAATTTTAAGTTATATGCTTAGAGATCAGGGGGCTAGTTCTGGCAGTCGTGATCAAATACTTTTTCAATTCGAAAGCAATTTTATTTCTTCAATCGAAGTTATTTTTTCAGTGCTGTTCAAGCTCAAATAAATAAAATCAAATAAAATCGAATACTTTTTCAATTCGAAAGCAATTTTATTTCTTCAATCGAAATTATTTTTTCAGTGCTGTTCAAGCTCAAATAAATACTTTTACAACACTGAAAAATAATTTAAATTTGTTCAGTATCGACTAAAAGAATTGGAAATAAAATTTCTTTCAAATCTGCCAGAATTAGCCCACTGGCTACTAACGTGTATGTTAATAAAATTGGCTCTAACTGAAAACGACCCATCCAAAACATACCATTACATCCATAAAAATGCACAGTTTGGGGCGGTTTACACGCTGGCGGCATCATCGGACCTTATTTTTTCAAAAATAAACGAGCAGAATCCGCTTCGTCAAGACATAAAAACCTTTTATTATACAAAATTTGATTTAAAAAAAAATATTTCGTTTTAATATGGAACTTCTCATATGTTTTTTTATTCAAAACCTCTCATTCTCGCTAAGGTTACAAACGAAACAACCAAGTCCATATAACCCTTACCATTCTGTTGCTGACTGTTACGAAATTTTCGAAACAAGACGGTAAAGACGAAATGTGGCGCAAATAAAACAAATACACACATAAACAAAATTCTAATCGCTTGCAGCTATTAGCAGTATTTAAAAGACGCTAATGCGCTTAGCATATACATAATTAAATTTTAAGATAAGCGGAAACGATGAATGTCAGATGGAGGTAAGGCAAAAAAGAAACAAACAAAAAATGTATAATGCAACAACACAAAAATGTTCAAGGAAGACCTCCTCTTTCTACAAACACGCACATTTAACCAAAAAACGGCAAACACTTGTCGAGATTAAATACTAAAAGCAACACAAGAGAACTGAGTATAGCACATCTCCTAAAATAAAGAGGCCAACAAACTAAAGAATGGCTGGATGAGTGGTATCTTAAGTAATGAGTTTCAGAAAAAAAAAATACAAAAACCCAAAATAACAGCAGGTTAAAGCTCTTCTTTTTTATTCTTTGCATTTTTAAGATGTTGTGCTACATGCAAAACAGTATCTGGAGCGCATGAAATTAGCAACACATTAGCTGTGATATGATCAAATAAACACCTGATGCCACAGCCATCTACGTCGTCTGAAAATCCATGCAACAACAAAGCTACATATAAATACTTTTAAAACTACTCCTTCATTCTATTAAGTGTTAAGGTTAAAATTATCGGCTTAAGAACGTTTGACTAATTTATATGCATTTTAATACAAACAAAATGTTTTGACACTTTTTCAACGTGTTCTTTTTGACATACAAATGGACAGACACGCTTAAGTTCATTGAAATCATTTGGAAGAAGGGAAAGATTTCTTTTGATGTTAACCCCATTAAAAAAAAACAAAAACAATCAAATTTAGATCGGTAAGATATTGACAAATTAAGAAACCCTTTTGTAAATGTTAGAATTTAAAAATTTATTTTCAACACTTTCTAAAAACACCAAATAAATGAAACCTTTTAATGGGTGCTGGTCGGCACCAATTAATAATTACTATACAAATGAAAGAAGAAACCTTGTATTTCTTTAGAATTCGTAGTCGATTCGTAGTCGGCTCTTTATTAGAAAACATTAAACGATTTGTAGTAGAGTTTTCAATGAAAAATATTCTTTGATTTGCACAGTAGGTTTTTCGACAGAAAATATTTTTCTATTCAAAGTAGGAATTTCCACAGAATATTAACTTTAGCACGCTGCAGACTTTTGATTAGGAAACATACTCCGATTTGTAGAAGATATGTTTTACATAAGACAACTTACTGCGATTAGGAGCACGTTTCCATAAGAAAACATACTCTGAATTAGCAGGGTTTCCATCAAAAAAACTTTACAATTCAGTGGGATTTCACTGAGAGAGCATAGAATAGTTTTAATATTTAAAAAAAACAGAATCCTTTTAACACCATTAATAAACAAGCCGCCATATTTGTATGGTTAAAATTCCTTAAGCTCCTGCAGCGCGTAGAAAGCTCCTAGACGGGTCAAATGTATGACCAACCCCACTTTATCTTTCGTATTTATCATTTGTTTCTAACATACCTACCCGCTATCTTCATTTCTTTAGGGGGACTCCCATACAAAATGTTCAATATAGACTATAAATATACTGAAGAAAAAGTCCCATAACTGCCCAGGAGTCACCCTAAGGGGGATTAAGTGTATGACCGGCCTCAATTAGTTTTTTGTCCTTTACATTTTCTCAAAAAATACTTGCCTTTTATCTGTACCCCTTAGGGGTCTCCCATAGTCTGGATAGTTCTTTCTTACACTAGTTAACGAGGATGGATGTTGTCTTATGTGACCTAAGTTACATCAGAGCCACCTGGCTACCGACAAAAATGCCAATTCTGCCTTTAATATTTTTGTTATGCAGTGTTATACATGCTTCTCTTATCACCATATTTCAGCCTGAAATACGCTTACCCATCAGTTTAGACTCTAGTGCTGTATTCATTAGCCCGGATTCACCTTCTGCATTCTCGCCTTGACGGAAATGTGACTTTGAATTTCTTCTCAAAGTCTATTTGGGGTATCATGTAGTTCTTTGGTCGTTTGAGAAATATGTATACTTGGACGTAGAAAGTTGTAGTGTGGTTAGTTTTCCAATTTAAAGGTGGGTCTTATTATTTATATTCACAAGAAAGAAGACCTGTTAGAATGCACAAACTGAAGTGGCATAACCCTAATGAATATCACAAACAAGATGATTTCTGAAATTAAAAATAAACGGCTTTCATCTGCATTTGATCCGGTACTTCGCAACCCGTCTATCATGCACTGACCATGTCATCAGCTTGCGCATCATAATTGAGCAATCGGTTGGGTGGAGGACGACGCTTTACTTGGTATTCATGGATTTTAAGTACGCATTTGATACCCTTTCTCACTCAGCCGTATGAAGCACACAAGCATGCAAGGGTACTCCATCAAAGTTTATCGATTTTATAAAAGACCTCTATCACAAATGTAGAATGTCGAATTTTTCATAATGGTTGTATTAGCGACCCATTCACAATTAAAACTAGAGTGAGACAAGGCTGTGTTCTGTCGCCCCTCCTTTAAAATATTGTCCTGGATAACGTAAAGGGAAGAGCCTCTTGTGAACAAAGGGGAATAACATGGGGATTCCGGAAAAGATTTCACAACTGAAGCAGCTTTTACTGGTCTAAAAATAAGTTTTTCCAAACCTTAAGTAATGAGAGTAAATGGTAACCCCAATAGAAGAGGTTTCCGCGTTCTGCTACCTCGGAAGTTTTCTGACCTTAACAGGCAGTTCTGCTGACGATGTAGGAAACAGAATGTAAGCTGGCAAACATTCCTTTGGTATTCTTAAGACCATATGGGCAATATGCGCAAACTGTAGAAGAACCAAGCTATACGCATTTGACTCCTGCATAAGATCTACTCTTTGCTTAGGATGCGAATCGTTGAATGCAGGTTAGAAGAATATTAACTCGCTACAAGTTTTAAAAAATCGCTGCCTGCGGAGAATTCTAAAAATATTCTGGCCAGTTTTAATATCAAGTGGAATGCTATCAGCCATATTCTAGAAATCAAATTCGAGTGAAATTAAAATCGAACAAGCTTTGAAAACAATCCAGTGTTTAAAGTTCATTAAAATTTTCCATTTTATCAGGGAAAACAAATATGGAAAAACTAATGTAATTTTCAAAAAAAAAAAATATTGAGCGATCGATTTAAATTTCACTAGATTTCGACTTTCAGATTTTCCCAAGAGGCATTCCAAACTAGATTAAAGAAACAAACCTTTTATTGAATATTTTATAAAGAGTTTGTCAGGCAGTAAGTCGGACATTATATCGTCGCCCCAAAGTCGTTGTAATTGTAATTTGAATTTTTTCAAAACTTAAACGTTGTTCTTTCTGTATCTTTATTTTGCTAATTAACGGCTGAAAATTAGAAAAATTTTCAAATTATATTAAAAACAAGACCCTTTAAAAATAATACACAGTTTAGCTTCTCAAATCGAAATAAGATGCGTTATCATTGTCTCTAATCGAAAAATGCTCATCCCTTTTTTTGAAGTTAATCGCAGAAGCTAATGTTCACTGGGCAGCCGACATGAGGATGGCTCATTTGGGTCCTCATGGCGGTCCCCTTGTGATGCCCTGAGCTAGTGACCATAATTAAGCCAAAATTTACCTAATTATTCTCTAGGCAGCACTTCAGCCTGTGACAACTCCGACTCCCTGTAGAAAAGAGAGATCTACCCTAGTCCTACATTAGATAGAGCATCCAAGCACGGCAATTCTGGTCTCCCAAAGCTCCTCATCCTAATAACCCCGAGAATGGCCTTTGGGAGAGAAAGTAAAACACCGTTTCCTCCTCATCATGCCAACTGCAGTAGCCATATAACCTAGGCCCATTCTCATCGCACGGGTTCCTAGCAACCAGTGACCCGTAATGACCGATATCACCGAGTTCTGGCCATCGAGCAAGAATTCTTACCGTGCCATATCTCCTGAGCCTTCCTGTACGACTCACTTTCGAAGAGAGTTTTTCAGCGAGCAATCGAAATGCCGATTAGGCCATTAACGCACAGGTCGTCCAAGGAACAGCTTCGTTTGTCCAGGCCGTCTGCAGTTTGGATTACCGAGCACCCAAGCACCCACTGTGCCCTGGTACTCTGGCTGTAACTATTTCCTTCTCGAATAGAAGCCCTACTTCTATTACAAGATTTAAAACCAACACTTATTTTTTTTAAGTAAAAAAAAACCACTTTAAAGGTTCTCATAAAATTTTTGTAGTGGCCACATATTGCCGCTAACTGCTTTTTTCACGTCATTGTCCTTATTTTTTGAAAAGATCCAGCTAAAGAAATTAAAAAATAACACACTATGAAAGTCAGAAAAAAACTAATAAACTAAACGATTATTTTATTTTTATAACCGTATGGGTCATTCTCGATCTCGATCTTTTTTTTATTTGTATCAATTTTTCTGTGTTGGTTTTATTTTTTTCAACTCATACGAAGAGTTTAACAAACTTAAATTTATGGCTTATTTTAAGGTTTTTTAAGTTTTTTGTTTCAGATGATGTTGGTTTTTTCTTAATTTTTATACTCTGTTTGCTATTAATTGCCTTCAGGTGAAAAGTATGCCGCTCACACTTTGTTATTTTGTATTTAACAAAAAAAAAAAAAAAATATTTTTACCAAGTTTTGTTGTACAACATTCACTTCATCTAATCATGTCAACAAAATGGGAACATCATAAAATTCTTTTAATGTTGAATGGATGGATGGATGTTTATTTCTGTTGCTGACTTAAATAGTTTTATGTGTAGAAAATATATCGATTGTTTTCAAATCAACACCAAACACTTATTTTATGGAGCTGGTCTACATACACATGTGTGAGAAAAAGGTGTTAGAATGTTAATCACACAAACACTTTTACCCACATTTACACCAGATACTTTTCGAAGGCGTTAGTCTTCTGTTTCTAAAGTGACCATCTGAGAGAATGAGTGTGTATGTGCGTTTGTGTTTCTGTTATTTTAGGCCATAAAAATAAAGCAAGGTGTTGATAAGAAAACCGTTCAAAAGGTTTTGACTTCAATGATCAACATTAACAGGTGGGTTGTGTGTTAAAAACATTCTACAACAAATGGAAATGTGGTTTTAAGTCCATTCGGTTTCAAACCGACAGACAAAAGAAGCTGAAGTCTATGTTTGTAACCATAATTGAGTTTATTCGAAATAAATTTCATAAATGGGCTTATGGTAAGTTTGTTTTAGTTATTTCTCATATATTTTTTTTTATAAATTTTTTATCCTGATAAGAGAATTTATTTAATTTAATTTGTATAAACTCGTATATATTTTGTAGTAGTTTTTAAAACGATTGTAGGTGAGTATAACTAATTTTTGACATAATTTCTAGAATCTTTAAATTATATAAAATTGATCAGTGTAAAGATATATACTGGCATAAAAGTCATTCAGATGGTTTTTACAGTTGAATACAATTTTAGGATTTAAGATTTTTAATTAATTAAAGAGGTTAATAAAATATTTTTAACAAGAAGAATGTGGGAATTATTTATTTTTCATAAATTATTTTAATTATATTAATTATCTTTTCGAATGTTCTTCTCTGAGTAAAATTTTAACTTATTAGGCTTTTTACAATAGTATTATTCCCAAAATATTGCACATACTTTTTGCTTAAGCCAACCTATAGAGGCATTCCTAAGTTTTGATACATATCTATAGCTTTAATGTTAATCAAAGGTTGACTTAAGCAAAAAGTATGTGAAGTGGGTCTATGAAATAACTCCCACGAAATAAGTCCCACTTTTAAAAACGAAATAAGTCCCACAAAAAATTGCTGTTTTGAAAGTGGGAGTTATTTCGTTTTTAAAAGTGGGACTTATTTCGTCAATTGATGGGACTTATTTCGCTACGTGTTTTTATTTTAAGTGGGACTTATTTCGTTTTGAGTGGGAATAAATTCGTTTTGTAAAGTGGGAGTTATTTCATACCCCTAAATTTATATTTTGGTGGGATTTCTCATTTTTTTCTTATGCAAAAAGTTATATATTGGACATTTCGTAAAAGGGACAACTATAATTTTTTGTCCTTATCTCTCATGGCTCTCCTTTTTTTGTTATTAATTACTTTATACTTACTATAATAAAAAAACTTTAAAGAAATGTGTACAAATAGGTACCGAACTTAACTACTGGAAAAACAATATTAAAAAAAATTGTTGACGTAATTACGTATGTATGTGTTTTATTATATTTTTAGTAGGAAATTGGAATTCGTGTTCCATGTTTTCTAATATCACCATTACAAAATACAACTAATCCCAATGTCACGTTAAAACTATAATACCGTCTACCATGCACTGCATCTTCAAGCCATTTATAAAATTCGATAATTTTAATCTAATGGTCCTTCCGAAACGGTTTCCATCTTAATAAAAAGAACAATTGATCTGTACTTAATCCATTTACGAATCCAAACGTTGTTACTAGTAGGCGTTCTCTATACGTTCCTTGACCGAAAAAAGAATTAATAATAAATTCTGGAACTCTATCAAAATTCGTAATATCCATTCCATTAAGAAGCCTTCTGCAAGCTTGCATACGATTTTTCTTTATTATTCCTCTGCTTTGATTATTCATATTATTCAACGTGTTTTTTTCGAAGAGCCAAATACTTCTTATTTGAAATCGCATTAAACAGTGAAAAAGTGGGACTTATTTCGTTTATGAAAGTGGGACTTAATTCATTTAAGAAATATATTATTCAAGGGGGAGTTTTTTCATTTTGAGTGGGAGTTATTTCATTTCAAGTAAATTTTTAAATCATTTCATTTCGGTGGGACTTATTTCGCTTTCAAAAGTGGGACTTATTTCGTGGGAGTTATTTCATTTTTTTAAGCAATTTTTGGTGGGACTTATTTCGTTTTTAAAAGTGGGACTTATTTCGTGGGAGTTATTTCATAGACCCTGTGAAGTATTGTAAAAAGCCTTATAAATGGAAATTTGACTCATAGAATCAGATTCGAAAAAATGGTGATGTATGAAAAAACCTAAAAAATATTTTTATATAGAAATGCGCTAATACAACGAACATATTTTGTAACATATATTTTTAACATCTGATCAATTTCAAATAAAAAATATACTAAAGTCTGAAATATTATTCTGTAAAAAGCATTTTCACCCACAGAACCATGATCTGAACTAATGCCTATTCTCTTGCAGACATGTGCTCTGAGTATATTATTTTTCTGAACTATGCTCAGACTCTGAGCCTAATATCTTATGGAAATATGCTCGAAATATGAGCATATTCTCTTACGGAAATATTCCCAAGGGGCATGAAGCAACAAACACAGATGGTGCATACCTCTTGTTAAAATCTGCACATAACGTCAAAATGATGTCACTGCATGAAATTTTGCTTTCAAGACAAAGCACAATGGTCTTTGTCTACGCCACACAAATTGATGGACCTAAGCAAAGCGTGATTTTGATTTGTGACAGAATTGTGACATCAATGTTATAACAAATGGCATCAATGAGGCAAAAAGTGACATCAATGCAATGACGAACGTCATCATAAAATGTTGTCATATTTTATGCGTGATTTATGCTTTGAATAAAGTTTCATCAATACGATGCCACATTTTGTTAATTTTTAATGTTATTTTCATGTTTAAAAATTAAAATAAGAAGCAAACATTTGTTTAAATTATTTAGTTAATTACATCAAATTTTCAAAAAAAGAATGATAACGAAAACCATATCGGGCACGCTGCTGGTGTCTAATAATTGAGAGTTCTTCTGTAAAGAAAAGGCGGAATATAACAAAAGTGAAACAAACATGTTTAGCGGGTAAGTAAATAATAATGTTCTCTCACATTGACTGAAGTCTATACCGATGACTAATGAGTCCTTTCTCCGATGTAACTGAGTCATCGCACTGATGACATTTTTTATTAAACTCACTTTAGTTCGTTATTTCTGTGATGCCAATGTGTCATCCCATTGATGACAGAATTTTACCTGATAACAATTTGGCCAAGTGATGTTAAGGCTGACATCACAATGATGAAAAGTGTCATTTGGTCAAAAACGAAGACACTTATCATAATACTGATGTCAAAATACATCAGCGTTATGACGCCTTTTTTATCAGTGTACAGTATGAATAAAAAAATTTTTGTATGTGTGACACCAGCGATAATAAATGAAAAATCAAAAGCACACGTAAACAAGCTTGAAAGCAAGCATTTTAATAATGCACACACAGTATTGCCAAATGTTCGGATTTATCTGTTCTCTGTTCTTTGCAGTTTTTTGAAGTGAAAAACTGTTTGGCAGATTTTTACTTCAAAGAACTGTTTTTTTTTTTAGTTTTTGATACAAAGAAGCATTTAGTTACAATATTATTAATAAAAAATTATGTAAACCAATTGAGTCGTACGTCGTATGAACGTAGGACATGACGCCGTAAAATTTTCAAAAGGTTTAAGCTTTGTTCACAATCAGAGCAACAATTTTGTTTTTTCTTCTTTCTTATTTCATCCCAAAGTATTTCATAAAAATGCCTTTTATTTTTCAAACAAAAATGTAAATAAAGCTTTTTTTTTAAATTTGAGTGAACTTCTACTTCAGCAACAATTTGTATGAAATTGTTTATGACGCTTATTATAATTTTATTTAGTTTCGAATGAAATTAACAAAATGTTCTAACATATAATAATAAATACGTAATATTTAGAGTTTTTTTCCGGATTTTTTCGATTCCCGGGAAAGCGGGAAATTTTTTTTAATTTCCCGGGATCTCGGGATCCCGCTCCATATAAATAATACAAAGTAAATTTTGTTATTATTTAATGAAAAAAACTTTTATAAAAAAACGTAAGAGAACTTGTTTACAAAGAAAGTAAATGAAATGGTTCAATACTAAAAAATTAATTGAAGATTGAAATAGGAACTTGAATTATTATTACCTCACGCCTTCATTCCCTCTTATTATGCTTTTATTCAGTATTATTATGCTCTGGATACAAGATAAAAAGATAACATAAACATAATAATTTAATTCATAAGACAATAATAAAAACAAAATAAAAGTTAAGGTACTCAAGATATGAGATCAAAAAGCTAATTAATAAAATAGATAAAATACTTTAAAGAAATATATATAATATTTTTTAATGGCTTAGGAAATAACTTTCTGACACACTCAAAGCGCTTTGTAAGTCGTCAAAAAGTATATTCCTGATTTTATTTACTAATTATCATTTTTCCGAAGAATTTCGTTAATTTTTTACCGAGGTTGGACAAATTGTTAAAAGTGCACCGTTGTAGTAGCATGCTTCGTATTTACAATCAGAAGCAATTTTTTATTTTTTATAAACAACGTCTATATCAGTCAAATGTATGACAAGGTTGATGCAAAAATAGCATCAACCGGACTGCTTCTTACAATCCTATTCATTTCAATAGGTCCATTTGTAATCTTTAGGACAATGTCTTTTTCAAGTCGTATGTTGTAGTATCTTACACGAGTTTCCAAAATGTTATTTTATTTCGGTTTCCCCGCACTTCACGGATATATAAACCAACACAAATTGAAATTGAAATTGTGTTTATCACCTAATAAACCTATCGCTCCTTCATTGCATCATAGTCATATCTCAAAATTTGAAGTAACTTAAGCAAAGTTTTTCTTCATACCTTCTCGTATTATATCTCAAACTGAACCGAAGTTATAGCAAAATATATGTATCTTTAAATCGGTACATTTTGAAAACTTTAATCGCATTTTGCCAAGATCGTTTGTTTTTGTAGATATGACTATGTTGCAATAAAGGAGCGATATGTTTAGGTATCTCCTATTTTTAAGACTTGTTCATGAACAATGAAACTTTACTGCCTGCATCTTATTTTGAATTAATGTACTTTATTAACTCTTCACTTCACTAAATGTAATAATTATCAACTGTTGCACTGCCCATTCTGCTTTTAGTAGATTTATTGCATCAGAAGACATTGATTTAAATACATGTACTCACTTCTTGCAATTGATCTAATCCACAACCCATCCACAGATGCTAATTTTTAGACAAAAGAAAACTAAATTTCAAAGTATAAATAGCTATTTGCTGAAATTATGAGGAATTTTTTATTTCCCGGGATCCCGCAAGAAAAATCCCGGGAAAACGGGAAATAAAATAATTGAAATTCCCGGAAAAAACCCAGTAATATTGTTCTGCACAAAAATTGCCATCGGTTTCTTTAATTAAAATTTGTGTGGTCGCGAAAAAAATTGTTGCTCTATTATGAGCACCAGTGAAAATGTTGCTGCCTATTGTGAACGAAGCTTTGACTCAACTTTTAAAAAAAAACTTAAGTAACATTTTATTTGGGAAGAAAAAAGGAAATTATTGCTCTCATTGTGAACAAAGCTTTATTTAACAAATTTTCATATAGAACAAGCTGTTAGACCCGGCGTTACCCAGGTACAAACCATTATGGACTTTAACAAATATAATCATAAAATAACCAATTTTCTCCCGTTCAAGTTAATATATTTTATACCTATGTATGTATGTACCTGGCGATAGTTTAGGCATAACAATTACCATTTTGGAAGAATAAGGAAATGGGTTCTAAACGGGATTAATCGGACTTGGAGGTGAGGTGGGGTATCGCGGACGTTTTGAACGGTGCTTATGAAGAACGATTCTAATTGACTTCTAGGCAAGGCCGGGTTTACGCTATGATAGGTATTATTATTACGGGATCTGACTCGCTGTTTTAATGTAGATTGTGCGAGGATATAGAGGAGATAGAGCATATTCTATGTCACTGTCCCAGGCTACAGAATATCAGGCTCAGATGGCTGGCTAGTAGGTTCATTGGCGAATTGGGAAATGTCTCGGGTTGTAGGCTCGAAAATCTGACGAAATTCGTAAGGGCAAGTTTTGGCTGTTCTTTTCTTCATAGTATTCTTTTATTGCCGAACCATACTGGTCTCTGGATGAGGGTGTGAAGATTGACTTTGCACCATCTTTTCTACCTAACCTAACCTTTTTTATTTCTTTAGAGTACAATTACATTAACAAATTATATTCTAACTTAATTAACCCAGGAATTGTAACTTAGACCTTCATTCTATTGTATTCAAGCAGACTATAGTCTGTGGCGGGAATCGAAACCGCAACCCATGCACTGCCAGACTAGCGCACTATTACTTACCTAACGGTTCACCAAAAATCTTAATCTAATCTATGTACTTCTTTAGCACTTCCAAACAAATAACTAAAACCATTTGAATGTCATTTAAACAAACAAAAAATTAAAATAAAATAAAATAAAAATTAGGCCTCTGGGTCCTCTTTGCACAACGACTACCGCGTTTTGCAGATGGCATGATTGTTAAATAAACTTTAAAACTTATATGTATAAAAGGTAATATTATTTTATTATTTTCTTACATAAAAAAATAATAATGTGTTGCATATTTATTGGCGTGCTAACATGTTCTCTTTGTTGCATGTCCACAGACTTTCCTTATTTTATTATAAAGATTGCATATTATTTCGTTTATTGTTTGCTGTTGTAATATTAACAAAGTTAACATGACATGCAACAGCAAATTTTTAATTGGCGACATTTTGCATTTATGACTGGAAATTGTAGTTTTAACTTCAAAAATGAAATGTTACACTCACTTACTTCTGGTGTGATGGACTTTAAAATGGATTAAATAAAAATTGTAAACTGATGATTACGAACAAAACAAATAATGGCCTTTTAAAACTAGTCTGAAAAAATGCAAACTAACAACTCAAAATCAAGGACATCTCATTTTCATACATAAAGTAAATAAACGATAATTTTACAAATACTTGTAAGCACAATCACTTGCACAGCCGTAATTATTTGCAATTAATGTCCATTTGACATGGTTAAATAGCAATTTTGTTATAAAACTAAACAAATATAACAAAAACATTGTTGAGTTTTTTAATAAACAAAAAATAAAAAGAGAAAATAATTATCAAACTCAGCAAAATTTTTAAATGCACGCAAATATAATTATTTTTATTAACCGAAGGATATTTGTTTTAAGACTTTAAATTTGTCTAGTATCCTTCTCAAGGGATCATGTTTTGTTTAGGAATACTCATCTGTGTCATGTTTTTTTTTATAAATAAGTTAAAATCTAACTATGTTTTTTTAGGCACTATGATTAGAATTCGATTATGTTTTCTTAAGGATAAAGTTTATCGATCAGATCATAACTTCCAAAAGAAAAAATTTAATTTTCGGTAAAAAATTGATCAAAATAAATTTTTTTCAAAGGAAAATTCGATTAAAATCAAACAGAAAAATGATTATAATCTGATCATACTTTGTTTTGGAGGAATTATTAGAATATGAGGTTTTTATTCATAACTTCAAAGAAATGGTCACCTCCAACAAAAGTATTTTTTTCAGAAAATTTTAAATATATACGGCCTAATTTATAAAAAATAAAACCGGTTAATAAAGGCTTTATGAAACGGATTTTCATACAAAATCCTTTTAATAAACCCTTTATTAACATGTTTTATTTTTTATAAATAAGGCAGATAATGTTTAATTTAACCACATTCTTTTCGCCTACAATAATATTATAAAATATATAACTAAGATAAGATTAACACTTTTAATAGCATGTTGGTTTTCATCCATAGCATGTTAATTTAAAAACAAATTATTGGCATATTTAACAAAAACATGTTTAGAGGCAGCCATAATATGGTTGTAGCTTCTTGATTAAAGCATATTTTTTCTCTGCGTGTAATGAACTACATAATTCCTACGTGTGTGAAGATAAATACGAAAAGTTAAATTCATTTTTTAAAAATATCGCATGCAATAAAAAATATATATAAAAAAATATCGTATGCGATAAAAAAATATTATAAAGAAAATATGATTGCACGTAATTTTAAAGTTTGTATGAAATATCTATCATTTTTATTTAATATTAAAAACTTGTTTAATATTTTATTAGTCTTTTAATATTAAAATTTATGATTTTAAAAAATATGACAGAATGAAATTCTTATCAATGAGTTTCGTGAGGGATATGAATGCTGTGTCCAAATCCTTCCATCTCTGGCAATCAAACCTAATACAAAATAAAGACTATGGACAAGGCTACCATAATCTATAAGCACTATATCCTTTGGACAGGGCTACCATAGTCTTCAATTTCTATAAGGTTTGATTCCCTGAGATGGAAGGATTTAAACAGAGTTGTCATATCCCTCACAGAACACTTTCATGAGAATTTCACTTCAAATTTTTTAATCTATAACAATTTTCACAAATACAATTTGGATATAGTGTTTTTAGATTATTGAAGCCTTGTCCATAGTCTTAATTTATAATAGGCTTGATTCTCTGAGATGGAAGGATTTGGACACAGTGGCCATATCCCTCACGAAACTCGTTTATAAAGCAGACCATACACGATTCAATTCAATTGTCAACTGAGTCGGTTGTTGTCCATATCAAAGCGTGTATGGCCTTGTCAATTGATTAGTTTGACGGTTGTCGAGTTGGTTGAAGAAAAATCAAAAGATTCTGATTTTTTCAAGTTGACTACTAAGTCTTTCAATTCGATTGTACTGTGTGTGCTCGAGTCTCTTGATTAGCTGTCACAATTAATGTTTGTAGTTTTCTTTTGTAAAAAAAGTTAAGTATTTTAAAAATTGTATTTTATTTCATTGAATTTTAAAATCAATTTTAAATCTTTCAATTCAGTTGATGAAGTGTGTGGCCAAGCATCAATTCAGTTGAAAGACTCAGTTGACAACTGAATTGAACCGTGTATGGGGCGCATAAGAATTTAAGTCTGTCATATTTTTTTTAATCATAAATTTTAATATTAAAAGTCTAAAAAATATTAAGTTTTTAATTTAAAATAAAAATGATAAATATTTCAAAAAAAACTTTAAAGTTTCGTGTAAATAATCGTATTTTCTTTATAATACTTTTTTATTGCATGCGATATTTTGTAAAATATTTTTTTATCGCATGCGAAATTTTAAAAAAAAAGTATTTAACTTTTCGTATTTATCTTTACACATATAAAATTCCTTTATGTTAAGGTCTTTTTTGTTTTTGGGGCTAAGTTAGCGCCTGGTCACAAATTATTTAAGAGAACTTGAGCAACTGATTACTTTTTCTTAGGGAAAGGTGATCAAACCTCCTCAAGAACTGGACATATTCTTATAGCGCATAGATAGTTCGTAGTGCTCATTCCTCTCATCAATGCTACTACATCCTTTACAGCCCTGTGGCATTGACATATAAATGTGAAACTTATAGCTTCTGCAATTTTTACAAGCACTTACAACATTGTTGCGATTTGTAAAATTTAAACTGAACAGCAGAAAGACCAAAGAAAGAAAAAAACAAATGCAATCATTTATAACAACGATATCTTGTTAATTGCTTACAAATGCTCAATGCACCTTTTTTCTTATGGCTAATGCAAATGCATAGCACCACGGGTCTAAATGAAAAAAGCGATTAAAATCACATAAAAACAGCAGAATCTTATTTTCATGCAGCCTTACTACCATTTTCCATACATTGTTGTCGAATCCTAAATGATGTCATAAAATTTAAAACTTTTCATTGGATCAGTTTACAAAGAATTTTTTTTATTATTGAATTGCAATCAACAAAAATAAGAGATCAAAATTTTTGTGTAAATGAACAGAAAAAACAGTGTCTGGTTAATTATTTGTGGCCAATATAAAAAACAGCTTATAAACAGTTTGATCGTTAAAATTTTAATCGTAAAATTATGATTGAGTTGTAAAATTTGTTGCAACATGGTTGTTTTGTTACTTATGAACTTTGGAAAAATTTACAGGCATTTTTAATATGCTCAAAATGCTAAATAGAAGCGAAAATTATGTTAACTGTTCATAATTAAAAGTGATTAAGTTTAATGGAAATTATTTGTTGCAAAGGAATTACTGAGAAGAAGTTTTAGGTGAAATTAAGAATTGGAATAATACTGCGCAACAAAGTTTATGTAATTATTTATAAAAAAATTCCTTTGTACATATTAGCAGAAACCTTAAATTCGTAAGCCATAAATGGCTTCGTAAATTCCCAATTATTGTGCGGCTGTGGTTTATACCCAAAATCACGGGATAGCATTCCCTCACTGCGGGGAAGTTCGTCCTTCTGTTGGATTTCTAACAGAAGGACGAACGTACTGCTACCTGTTTTGAAGTATGGTCGTACTTTCATTAGGGCGTCATTTCAGTGTGGTCTTGTTCTCAAAAGTGACCTTGGTACATGAATTCTTTTTCACCTAGTGGTAGGAGAAGGGAGGCCTTCTAGAAGGCCTCTGTACCCCTTGTTTTGGACGTACAAGGCCTTCTTGCTCCATTCCATACTCGTATCTTTTTTACACACGTTGTCATTGCGGAGAAGGCCTTCCGCTCAAGCTTCTTCAGCAGGAACATAAGAAGGGTAACGGGACCAAAAAAAATTGATTGTGCAAAAAAACAATACAAAAAATGTTACTCCTTCTCTACTCCCTTCTCAAAAAAGCAAGTATGGAAGGTGTATCTTATCTTTTATACGAAAGAGCCGAGGCCTTCTATGAGGCCTTTTTTAGCAGTTAGGTAAGAATAGTAATTGAATCAAAAAATCTTTTTTAGCAGGCCTTTAAAAAGGCCTGAAGTAAGAAGGTCTTCTGAGTTTTCCCGCTGGGATGTTGTTCATATGCATTTTAAACCGGTTTTAGTTTAAATTATACATTATTTTGACTATAAGTATGAGCCATTATTTTTATGTTCGAATCACATGGGATTTATTTTTAAAAGAACTTAAAAGTTAAAAAATACACTTTTAATTATGAATATGGATATCATATGAAAGGCGAAAGGCGAATGCAATCTTCGTTTTAATTATATGCTTTAATAAGATGTTTTTAGAAAAGATCTTTAAAAAGGAAATCTAATGAAAGCAGAAGAAACTGAAAATGCCAAGTGCAATGTTACCTAGTTTCTTGTTAATATAGAAGTTCCTATGTGCAAAAGTTACTGTTGCATTGTGTTACCATACAATGTTTTACAATTATAACTTTGCTTTAGTTTACCTTTTACATTTATTTATTTCAACCCAAAAAAGACCATAAGCCGATAAAAATAAATCGCTCAAAATTAACTCAAACTTATATAAATCTTAATAATACAGCTTTAATTTCCCTTCCAGCTTAACATTCTGCCAACCCATCACTTGCAACCATACAACAATTAAGAACCAACCAAAATGTGGCTATAAAGGAATCCCTCCAAAATCACCAACAATATTTAAATTTAAATAGATATTAAAGGAAAAACCACTGCAACACAACAAATAAAATCATGAAGCTGGACTAAGCATGGTCAAAAAAAATATATATTTATATACAATATATATCAAAAGGTACCACCAAAATAAAACGGCATCGTTTGATATTATAATGTTCGTGTTACTGCGTGGACAAACGTAATAAAATAACTGATCGTTGTTGCTGATAAGTTAATTTACTTTTAATGTGTTTCCCTTTAACGATGACAACAACGACTTTTTACTTTGGAAATTCTACATGCCACAACAACCAGACGTAATATGCAAAGGAATGCAAAGAGCAGAGGATGGTGAAGAGCATCCAAAAAGAAAAAAGAAAGAATTATATCTGAAGAAAGAAACCAATAAACACATTCAGAAAAAAATAAAATACACATTTACAATGCAGAACCAGCATAATCGTTATTGACGACAAAAGCGACAAATCTGAAAATGTTGCTTAGAGACAGAGCTTTAAATAAATGGTTGAATCAGAATTTTATTTATTTCTTTTTAACAAAAAAAACTAAAATTAAAAGAAAAACAGTTCACAATATGAAGAAGTAAGACTTTTATATTTGCGTGAGATAAGTCTTTGATACCCCCCAGCAAAGCTTCATTTGAGATCTGTGACCAGTGTTGCCAGTAAATTTTTCGAAAAATACCCACACTTGCAAAAAAAAATACGATTTCCCCTACACATTGAAAAAATTTCCCCTACAAAAATCCCTACGCATTATTGTCATTAAAACAGAAGACAAAAACATTAGTTATAAAAAATAAATTTTATTCGAATATGTATATTAAACCTTTCACAACAAATAAGTACAAGACTAAACAAAATAATACAATAATTCCTTTAAAGAGAGAGTCAACTCAAAATTTTTTAATTTTCACTTTTTGCAATAAATCGATGTATCTAGTATCTTGCCAAAAAAAATACAATTGTATCCCCCTTTGTAGTATAGGACTACATATAAAAATAAAACAGTTTTTTGTCTCTACTGAAAATTTATAAATTTTGTATTAACCCTCTTTAGAGGAACCAGTGCGATATGTATGTTCTTTTAATTAAATTCAATTAAATCTTTCAACATTGAATGATATTTAAGAAAAAAACATATACATAAATATTAGTGTCGCCAACTTTGAAACCACAACTCTGGAAATATATTTTTAAGCGATTTCAACCGTTTTTGATCATGAAACATCACTAAAAAAAACTTTTTTCTGCATTTATCTCATAAATAATGCGACATGACGAAAAATCCCTACATTTTGGGGATTATAAAAAATCTGTCCGATTTTCCCTACACTTCTATTTTACTATCAAAAATACCTTCATCTAGGGATTTTCCCCTACTTCTGGCAACACTGTCTGTGACCAATTTTCAACAAATCTTTAAATAAATCTTTATATGGGAAAAATAAATTTGGTAGCGTGATTTCTATTCTTATAAAACGGAATTGTACTTAATATTATAACAATATTATTACTTGTTTGTTTTTATGCGTACACAGAAACAAATGAAAATTGATTTCAATTAAAAAATTTGTGATATTAATTAAAAAATTAATTAAATTTGCACCAGTAAACAAATTAATAATATCAATTAAACCAGTTAATATTATTAATTAAACGTTTAATTTGCTTGATTAAAAGTTTAATTCACTTGATTAAATTTTTAATTAAAACTGATTATATTTTTGATTAATGCTTTAATTGGTGAAAAATTTTGGAGATTTTTTTCTGTGTATTAAAAGGATTTATGAGAGGTTAACATACGGATATGCCTAAGCCAACTTCCGCAAGTACCCGATTCACAAGATGTGCTATTAAGTCATATCGTCATAATGTCCTAAATAATATTTTGCAATTGCAAAAAAAATACTGTTGTGTTTCAAACAAAATAAAAATGTTAATGCTGTATTCATTGATTCGTTATAACTGTACCGTAGAAATCTAAATTATAAGCGGTTGCCCCCAGCAGTCATATATATTTCTTGTAATTATTTTAAGACATATGACTTTACAACTTTATGACTACCTTGTGAATCCCCCAATAATGTCTAAGCTTAATGTTATGTTGAGCTTGGTGTTATGTTGATGCCAAACTTAATGCATTCTCATTCATCACAAAACGTGACATTGAACTTTATGGACCTTAACTAACAAATTTTGGAAGATGTTGGGAGCGAAAATGATTTTCTGGAATGAAACCTTTTGTTTCTTGAGATTTTGGATGGCATATATATTAATTTGGCAGATATTTCTTTTATTAAACATTTTTAGGAAAGCTGTTTCAGTAAAAGCATCTTTTAGGAGTAGGGATAAAATTGGAGACAGGAGGAAATGTTTTGAATCGCATAATAGTTGCTTATACTGCATTTTATCCTATTACGATGATATATGTGTAATTAATGGAAGCAAATTTTTTGGGATTAGGACATTAACGGGAGTTACTGTTTATTACACTGTGATGTGATGTTCCGCTTTTCTCCAGCTAGGGAGCAAACGGTCTCAATTAATGACTTGCAACTGACTCTGTTGTGGGCTGTTCTTAATGCCTCGTTCCATGAAAACCCTGCAATTGTCAGCTCACGTTTAGTTGCGATGCGACAAGGGGTTTTTGGACGTCCACGACGCCAAGAACCTTGGGGGTTGTACTGCAGCGCTGCCTTTGCTACCTCGTTATCGGATCTCAGTGTATGACAAATCCATCCAATATTCCTTTTCAAGATGTCGTACTGAATTAGAAGTTGGTTCGTGCTTCGAAGCTGCTCAGCGTTATTAGTTATAATGTTGGGCCAAAAACATCGAATAATCCTTCGTAAGCAACGGTTAGTGAAAACTTGCAGTCGTCGTACATCGCTTTTGGATAGGCCCCATGTTTCACATCCGTATAGGAGTATAGATTTCACACATGTGTTGAATGCTTTGATCTTCAGTTGTGTTGATATGTCGGATGATACACATACTTTTTTTAAACAATGACGGGCCTTGTTGATTCGCGCAGAAACGTCTTTGTTTGCACCACTGTGCTAGTTGAAAAAAAAGACAAGCCGGACACATGGCGTTTTAACATAATTAGGGTACGCTGAATCCAATGGTGCTAACCGTTTTTTTTTTTTTTAGGTTAGCTCTTGTTTTCGAGATATACCGTTATTTCGAAAATGGAGGAGGTTGCACATCATATATTTGCGTAACTTAAAAACGGTTTAGTTTATTGAAATTACTAAAAAAAAATCGAAACTCCGCAATAAAATTTCCTCTAAGAAAAGTAAAACTTTGTTCTTAAATACGCAGTCGTTTTAGAAACATATTGAACAAAAAAATAATTTTTTTATCAAAATTTCGAAATTTTTGTTTTTTAAAAATTCAAAAAAAATAATGGAAAATGCAGCTAGGCTTTTAGTTTTTTCAATAAGCTAAAGCGAGACTATGTCAAGGTCTCGGCCAAGCGTATCTTTCATATTCTGCCTCATAGCACCGACATCGACATTCATCCCACATTTTGTCGAATGTTGTGAATTAATAACCAAGTTTCTTGTATCTAATTTGGAAACTTTGGCACTTCTTCAGATATGGAGAAATCTAGTGTCTTTATATGCACGCAGAGAAAAAACATGATAAATGAATGGTCACTACGACCATTTTTATTCACATTTGCCTAATATTTTTACCATAATAAATTTATTATAGTTCTAATTTAACATGAAAAAATATTTTTTGTCCTAAGCATTTTTTAATTCACTATAATAATATTATATGGTGTTTTATACCTCAAAAGTTACTCTGATCTAGCTAAACATATTAGATTATGTAAAATGTTTGCTACTATAATATATATATTTTCAACTAAACAATTCAAATAATAATATTAGCTGCCCACTAAAGGTATGTTTCATGCAATAATTTTTGTTTGCTTAAAAACACATTCTCTAAATGAGCAAACATTAATTTTTGTCGCAAACAGTGTGTATTTAAAAAAATAAATTTTTATTCCACGTCATTTTCCGTGATGTTAATCGGGAAACAATTGATAATTAAAAGGATGCCTTGCAAAACTAAGGAAATACAATAGTTATTATACGTTAATTGAAACAGGTAAGTTTTTTATATATACACAATTATAAAAATATATAAATTAGCAATTGGATTGTCTTTCTTGCAGCAAAAAAAAAAACAAACATTGAAACCGGCATAGCAATTTTCACACAAAATTTTGTCATTAGACTTTATTTTTACTTTTCATATATGTCTCTAAAATGTATGTATTTAATTTTATTTAATATATGCTACACTGTATTTTTAATAAAAAATAAAATTTTGGAATTAAATTTGTTTTAGGTTTTATTCTGAGAACCATATAACATGTTGAAATAGACATGTTGCATGGTGTTGGGAAATATAAAAACATGGTTTGAATCTCTGGCGTTTTTTTTTTGAACATAATAATATGTTTGAGACAATTATTAGCTATAAACATTATTTTTAAACATATATTGTTACTTAAGACGTGTTTGACACAATCATAACCACAAACATTAATGATAGTTTGCGTTTGTGATTGTATCAACCATGTTTTTTCTTTGCGTGTGGGAAGTGCAGCGCCCACTTGTCCGATCCCGCCCACATTTTGTCGGATGTTGTGCTTTGACAACAAAGATGCTTGTACCAAATTTGGAAACTTTGGCCACTGACGTTCTCCGGATATACATAAAAATAAAATACAAAAAGAACAACAACAACAGCAATGGATATTTGCATTAAATTAGAGGCTGTCGTGGTTTTTTCTCGTATCTCAGACATTTGTGGATCGATCAGTCTAAATATTAATAGCAAACAATTCCGGACTATATGTGACATAAATATGTAACCACTAATTCTCCATCAAGTATAGGGTCTTCGGAAAACCTATTACAAGTTCATCGTTAAATCAACTTCGCTCCTCATAAGGACGCAGAATATATATACTTTATGGAGTAAATTCTAGAGTAATTTCTACAGAATTAATCCTAGATATTGTAGAAATTACAAATAGAATAACAAACTAATGTACCCTTTTACCTTTGGTGAAGAGTATAAAAACATTTTTCGTGTCAAATCGATTCTTGTTCTCCTTAGCATTTGAGGATTCAAGTTCAGCAAAATTGCTTCATTAGGAAAAGAGTTATAAAATGTGGAATAACCTCTCTAAAAAATGTATATGTGACAGCGCATAGAGAAAGGGTAAAAAAAATCAATTCTCACTTTTTTTTTTTTTTTTTTGATGTGGACAACATCTGAGCATCGAATGAGACCGATCCCATGCCCCAAAAGAGTTCCCTCCCAGAGATATGCGCGTTTTATGATGTGATGGTACACCAAAGATACACGTATTTAAATCTTTAAAATGGATCTGCTGAACAAAACCGGTTTTTACCCTTAGGTCCCTTTCTATTTTGCGCGTCACATATATTTGTAACAAAAACTTACAGAAATAGAAGCGAAATACTCCGGTTGTAGTTAAATGTTGCTCAAACTCGTTTTAAAGGACTAGTAATCATACTACTACATTAAGTAAAGATCATTTAATAACACAGGCCAACACTCAATTTGCTTCTTTAAATTTATCAACTGATTCTAGTTAATTTTGGTGCGCTGAATTCAAATCTGTAATCAGTTTGTCTCTATCAGCTCTAGTTTTCATGATATAGCTTTTTTATACCCTCCACTTATGACCTCCATTTATGACCGTCTGTTAGTTTTTTCAAAAAATTTTTTCATCAAAATTTCTTATTTACAGTTATGGTAGTTGCCAAAAAAAAACATTTTTTCCGTAACAAAATTTTTTACCCAAAATTCTTTTAATTCAAATATTTTTTTTCCGATATTCAATTGGAGTGCAACAAGAAAAAATAACGTTCTCAATAATATTGTACATATAAAATTCCCGTTAATCAGCTAGCAATTACACAAAAAATTTTTTTAATTTTGTCGGGCTGTGTAATTTATGATAGGTTCCACTTCCGAAAAACGTCATGAATGCCGCAGTAAAATTTGGTCTGCCATAGTTCCATAAGGCTAGGAAATACAGCATTAAATTTCGGTAATATCGGTCAATAATTTACCATGGGACCCATATATAGCTCACTCTCAGAAAGTCTAAGTACGCCTTAAGCTGTAAGGAATAATGCTACTATAGTAAAATTTTGTCTGTCATAGCATTATGAGACTAGAAATTATACTGCCAAATTTCGTGAAGATCTGTGAATAATTAACCATACAAACTTTTTAATACACTTTAGACCACAACAAATTATAATACTGTGAGTCAGATATAAAGTACACTCCGGAAATATTCTTACTCTTGGTGGAGTGTAACAACGATTCGGCACAGCTTAAGATAGCCCTTTTACCCTCTTTGAGTTGATTTTGCATACTGAGGAATAGAGCTACTTTCCGAAAGGCGTTTGCATTGGGAATACATAAAAATATGAACCGATTTAGGGTCAAAAACAGATTTGGTTTCAAGTTCATAGAATTATTCATAAAACAAGTTTTACATGGGGAGCCAGCCGGACGGGCGGACATGGTTTATTCGACTCAGAAAATGATTATGAGTCGATCGGTATTATAAATGTTGAGACCAAAATGTTGAGGTGCTACAAAGGTCCGCACAAACTGTTGTGGTGTGTGTATAAAACAGCATTTAAAATTAAAAACTTAAACCTTTAAGGCTCTGTTCAGAAAAAAAAAACCCATTTCAACAAATTAGTAACAATATTTGAATTTTAAAAATTTCTTTAGTAAGTGTTACTCGTGTGTATTCAATTTTTAGGTGCCGCTGATTTGTTAACGTATTTATCTTGGTTCAAATCAAAAAGAAACATACAAAACACAAACATACTACAGAACTAACAAAGAAACAAATAAACTGTAGAAACTTAAAATAAAACAACAAAAATCCTTAAAGAGTTAAAATGACGAATAATAAAAATTAAATATGGAACAACAAGAACGTTTTTGCTGGCCAGGCTCATTTAAAAGAAAACAATTTTCAGCACTGGAGATTATTTAAGACAACTAGACATTTAAAGGTTTTAACTGGCACAGTTGCATGGCTGGCTGGCTAAACAAACAAACCAGACCGTCTGCCAGTCAGTTTGTCAGTTAGTTGCTCTTTGGCATCCTTCGTATTACATAAAGACTCCATATTTCTCTCCGAGCTTTTTTATCAAAACACCACCCTGTGTTGGTATTTAAATCAGTCAGTCAGTCAGTCAGTCTGTTGTTAATTTTTTTAGTTTCTTGTATTGTCATTTTGTGTCCACAATCCACAAGTGTCACTCTTTGGTTTTATATTTAATTCCCGAGTATTCGCTGTTGTTCCTATATCTCTGGGTGCAAATGTATTTTCATGTGTGTGTGTTTTTGTTATTTTTATTACTCGATATGGACAGGTCCATTTCTAAATGTGACATTTGAATGAAAAGGACTTTAACACTTATTTAAATTGATGTCGGTTAATTTCTGTTTTTTTTTTAACACCACAACGTTGTTGTGGTATTAAAAAAACGAGAAAAAAAATTTATCATAAATGGCTGGAAAATGGAATTTACACGTTGCATAGATAGAGATGGATCTATAAAGAAATTGAGCTTTTGCTTGTTTAAGTAACGTTTGTAGCTGGGTAATCGACATTTTGGCACATGGCAAACGTTAGAAGAAAAATTACCACGATTACAAGTTTGAGTTAATCCCCTATTAATACTTAAAGAATGAATAGAGAAATATGAACAATTTATTTAGAAATACAAACAAATTTTCCATCCATTTTTATTAAAAAAAAACCGAAGCAGACAGGCCTGTTTTAAAAATCATGTAACTCAATTCACGGGATTTCAAATCACATGTTTCTTTTAAAATCACAAGTGTGATATTTTGGTATTCCGTTTTTGTGTGTTTCGGTGTGATTTTCAATTGCCGAAAGTACACCAAGAAACAAAAAAAGCGGTACGACCTTTAGAACACCAAAAAATCACACGTGTAGTTTTAAAAGCACCAGATTTGAAATTACGTGATTTTCAGAACAAACCCGATAATATAAAGGTTTTCCTATTTTTCCTTTTAAAATGTTAGTATGTATATAAAATTACTCAATATCTGTAATTAAAAATATAATTCGCTGTAATATCTATATATAAAATCTCGAAAAATGTAAATATGTAATCAAATAATCTATGATGAATTTTAAAAATGGGAAAAAAATGTATTTTAATAGCAGCGCGGTAGAGCCCAGTAGTTGTAGATTATTTGCATTTTATAATTAGGACGCCATTTGGCTTTTTTAAATGAGAAATTCATCTGAAAAATCTCGCTTATTTGCACATGTAAAAAAAGCGCTTAATTAAATCAGCATAATAAATAAACAACTTTTTACTTATGGGTGCTCCCTTAAAAGAGTAAGAAAAGTAAGACCTTCTTGTCCTGCAAATTGTTATCATGCATTTCTCAAACTCACGAATCATAACTTTGACGCATTTACTTCTTCCTGAGTTGGAATTATTTTATTGCAATTTTGAATAAAAGAAAAAATATGGAAAATATTGTAATAGAATATCTGCCCTTACGTGTTTAACTACTTGTTTTTCCCATACATTTTACATGTTCAAAATACTCAAACAAATGCTAGTTTTGCTCAAAGATAGGCCGAAAATGTTCTGTGCAGCACTACATTGCTTCTTCACTAATAGAAAAGGCGTCATAACGCTGATGTACTTTGACATCAGTAATATGACAAGTGTCGTCATAGTGATGTCAGCCTTAACATCACTTGGCCAAATTGTCATCAGGGTCAAAAATTGAAGTTATGTCATCAATGGGATGGCACATCGGCATTGCAGAAATGACGAATCGGAGTCAGTTTAATAAAAAAAAGTCAGCAGTGCTATGACTCAGTAACATCGGAGAAAGTTCTTAATTGGCTCAATTTTGTGACAAACTGTCATTAAATTAAGTCATTGGGATTGACTTAAGTCAAAGTGAGAGAATATTATTATTATTTACTTACCCGCTACACATGTTTTTTTTACTTTTGTTGTATTCCGCCCTTTGTTTACAGGAGAACTCTCATTTCTTAGACACCAGCAGCATGCCCGATATGGTTTTCGTAATCATTCTACTTTGAAAATTTTTGGTATTTAGCCAGATAATTTATACAAATGGAATATGGATATTTTTGATTCTTATTTTACTTTTTAAACATGAAAATGACGTTAATAATAAACAAAAAGTGGCATCGAATTGATGTCACTTTAGTCAAAGCATAGATGACGCATAAACTATGACGAAATTTTATGATGACTTTCGTCATTGGATTGCTGTCACTTTTTGCCTCATTGATGCCATTCGTAATAACATTGATGTCACAATTCTGATGTTAGGACATCATCTATATGAATATGAATTTTTCTATGAGTGTATGATTATGAATACAAGTCTGGACTATCCATTAATGGTGATTGACAAGTTCGAAAAAAAGAGGCATATTCGTATTAATTATAAAATCATTTTATAAAAATAAAGTTATTTATGTTCTGCATACCAATATACAAATTCCTTGCTCGAAGCAAATCTTTTCTTTTCAACATCAGTTCATGTTTGTATACAACATAAATCTCAAAATGTTTCCGAATTTCGAATACCCAAAACCTCTACAACATAATGTAAATGCTTTAACATTTTTTGCACAAAACATGAAATTTTGCTCATAATGGAAGCATGATATAAAAGTTGCCAAATAGAATAAAGTTTAAGCGTAAGAATAACAAATTATCTAACTACATGCAGTACTGCAATATCCATTACATTTTTATGTAAAATTGTCAAAATTCCATCGGTACACATTGAAGTATGTCGATCACAAAAAGTGGTCAAAACAGGACAGTAAATCGTTTTTTATGTACGCGCCATGATATTCATAAACTCTCTTCTGTCTTAACCCTTTAGACCCGGCCTTCGAATAGCAATAGTAAAACCAAATTTTTCATTGGAACCGATTATTTAAGCAATATATAACTTATCGGTGAAAAAAAATCGGAAAAACAATAATTTGGGGCTGTCGGGGTTGTGGTACATTGGTGTACCATTCGGGATGTTATGTGGTACAAATAACTACCAACCGTCCGGTAAAATTAACTTTCGCGCATCATATTATGCAAAAACCATGCTATGCACTTCACTTTAGTAGCGTTGGAATTTTAAAAAAACGGTCAGGAGACTTTAAAGACTATAAGTTTCATTTCGCAACCCAGCAACATAAAATTTGAACCTGTTAGGGATATTTAAGCTTACAGTGGTACACATATGTACCGTCCGGGTCGAAAGGGTTAACAACGGGTAAAATAAAGCATCTGCCAAGGCCCCACACGGCCCATCCATGCAAAAGCAATCAGGATACAGGCAGCAATTTTGGTACTCTGGTTTCTGTTATAAAGCAACATTAAACAGGAACATTTGTAAACAAAATATATGAAACAAAATATTCCACTATCAAAACTATCAAGAGAGATTACGTCGTTACGTTATAAATGTCACAATATTCCACTTGAAGCCGATGTGACATTGCAGACGTTGAGAACGCCAGTCACACATATCGTTGAAGGTGACCCAAATTTGCTAAAATTTAATTATTTTTAACAGCGGCGGCGAAAAAAAACCGTCGGCTATACCAAATAATGTAAAGTGAGACTTTAATGTTTGTTGTTTGCAAACGAGCTTTGAAAACATTCGTATATTTTATAAAAATTTTAAAAGCAAAATAATTAAACAATGAAAAAATGTGCCAAGAACAGAATGTTATTTTTCTTTGCATTTTGCATTTTTAATTGTTTTTTAGTGTTAAAATTTTTTCTCGCCCCATGTGAGTTTTTTCGACAGTTCAAAGAGAGAAATGTTACAGACACACTTTTTTTTGTAAATTGGCGAGTAAGTTTCTTACGCGACAGCTAGTACTTGCCAAAAAACATTACAGACACAGTTTAGTGAGAAAAACAGCTGTTTGTTTCATTATATGACATTTTTGTTTCCTTTCACACAATTCAATCGAAAAGTTTCTCGACGCGAGAGTTACAGAACATGGGCACAGGAAACTGTAACCAATGGGCCAGGTGCTCCTCAAGGCGATATCAGCACCCTTTCGATGCTAAATGCCTCTAGGGAAGAGTGGGTTGAAAACACATTTTGCGATGCAAACATTTCCATTGTTTTTTTTTTACTTACTCACTATTGTGGAAAACACCGCACAAGAAGCTAGAAAAAGTGCTATTTTTGGCTATGCCGAATCTTATTTACCCATCAACATGATGCGATAAGAATTAAGTTATACAAAAACCGTTCTTTAGTTGCAAATAAATCTATTTGATGCCGCGAGCGCTTCCCCAATCCCGCCCACATTTTGTTTGATTTAGTAAATTAGTAAGCAATAAAGGATTTATGGGTAAAATTAGAGGCAGTCGTGATTTTTTGCTCATATCACAGTCACTTGTGGACCGATCAGGCTGAATTTCAATAGCAAACAATTCCAGACAATATGTGAGGTAAATATATAACAACCTAGTCACCATTATATCTGGGGTCTTTGAAAAACCCATTTCAACAGACAAACGGACAGACGGACAGACCGACATCGGTTATTCTCATTCATTCCTCGAAAGAACCCATAATACATAAATTTTGTAAAGTCTAAGATCAACATTGTAGATTATATTTATTGATGTCCCTTTTTATAACCTTCACCACAAGTGGTGAAAAGGGTATATATAAGTTTGTCATTCCGTTTGTAATTTCTATAATATTGATGTAAGACCCTACAAAGTATATATATTCTGGGTCCTTATGAGGAGAGAAGTTGATTTAACGATGTCCGTCTGTCCGTTGAAATGGATTTTCCGAAGACCCCATACATGATGGGGGCCAGGTTATGATACATTTGTGTCACATATGGTCCGGAATTGTTTGCTATTGAAATTCAGCAAGATCGGTCCACAAATGGCTGAGATATGAGTAAAAAACCACGACTGCCTCAAATTTTTTCCTTTAACGGTCCAATTAGACGTGACATTACCATACCAACACTGTATTACCAAAACGACGTAAACATACCATACAAACCAATTCAATTTTGGTTTCTACGGTCATACAGTGGCTATGGTAATACAGTGTTGGTAATGTGTTTTTTTTTTTTTGTTATTGTTTTTTATACCATTCACTACAACCCAGCGGGAAAAAGAAGGAGTACCTTCTAGAAGGCCTCTGTACCCCTTTTTTGAATGTACAAGGTTCTCTCCTGAGACTGATGATATTGCCAGTTCGAATCCCAAAAATAATTTTTTCTCATTTTTTTTATTTAATTTTTTTATGTTCTAAAAAACGATTTTAAGCTCATAAAACGAATTTCAAACATAAACTTTGGCAAAAGAGGAACCGGCTTAGGTACATATATAAATTTTTTGTTTTTTTTTATATTCTTCGGCATGGCGAAACTACCTAACTATCTAAAGAAAGTTATTTATGTGTATAACTTTTTGTTCTTATCTCATCATGGTGAAGGGTATATAAGATTTTATGTGATACGTTTAAAGGAAAGGCACAAAAAGTGTTTTTTTAATAAATCATCAAATTAAAGCAAACTATAGAAAATAGTGGCTTAAGGAAAAAAATAGCTGCTAAATTTGGAAAAATTTAAAGAAGTTTCCCTTTATAACGAGAAACACTAACCTGTTTCAGTGCATGATAGACAAATTTTCCTACAAATTTTACATTCAAGGGACCACCTTAAACATTTTTCTTATAAAACTAAATTTACAGCAATTTAAATTAAATCACTAGAACACTTTCAAACGTTGCATAAGGATTTCAACTTTGTAACACATTAATAAATATTTATTACCACAATTTTTATATTTTTGTTTGGCCTGTCCACGTCTCTAATGAACATAATCATTAAAATCACAACTACTTGAATACGTAATTGTACATACATTCCACAGAGACAGCAGTACAAATTTCTATTTGAGTTTTTAGTTTTAATTCGTTTTAAATTGTTAAAAAGAGATCTTATCACAGATTTGTTTACCATTAATCTTCATTAAACACTGAGTTTTTTTTTTTTTTTGGCTTGATTTTGCCTAAATCAAAAAAGATTTTTGCTTAACCAGTTCAAATTGTTTCCATTTTGGTAATTTAATCAATGATTTTTTTGATTTGTTTGATACGTATGTATGTATGTGTGTATGTAAGTGTTGGTATAAAGTTGTGTATTTTGTGATTTTCAACATCTTGATAAAGTTGTTTTCTGAAAATTGTGACATTTTCATTAATTTAAAGTGTAAAATTGTGTTTTGTCACTTGATAAATGATGTTTATGCGTTGACATATAAGGATTGGTTGTTTCAATTTACTTTTATGATTTTGTTTTTTTTTTTTTAACACACTTGCGTCAAGAATTCCAAAATTCCCTCAAAAAAAATGTTGACAGTTCCTGGAGAAAGAACGAATTTTTGATGGTGTCCTTAGTGTAAAATTGATATTTGACCGCTTTTTCTTTGAGCACAATGTCAAAAGAAATCATTCATACTTGTACCTGTTTCCAAAAAATAAAAAAAGGAACTGATTGTTAAAAAAAAAAAAAAAAAACGCAAGAGTTAATTTCGTTGTTTTCAAGAGGCTTTTAAAGACCTTTTAGCCAACACTTTAGCCATTCCATGGTCTCTAAACAAATGATTGATGTTTTAGGTGAATTTACTTTTTTATTTTTGTTTTTTCCTGGTTGCCTTTACTTTTTTTCCTTTCAATCCTTTGATGATTTTGTTAAGTAATTCTTGGAAATTT
This sequence comes from Pollenia griseotomentosa, assembly GCA_963931875.1. Lineage (NCBI taxonomy): Eukaryota > Metazoa > Arthropoda > Insecta > Diptera > Polleniidae > Pollenia > Pollenia griseotomentosa. Next base: position 85,675,071 of record OZ007563.1, read on the forward strand.
CAGCAGTAGTAGGCATTTTAGTGATTGATGAAATATGTGACAAAACACTTAAAATGAATTCATTAATAAACTTCAAAATATTTGTTTATATTAATTGGGAATTAAAATGTGGTTTATTTGAACAGAATTAACCAACAGACATTTTAAGCAAGGATTTCGTAAGAAACTCTTTAACTGGAAGAAAAGTTATACCTATATATATTTATGTATGTTAGTATTGAAAGTTTTGGACCTAGAACTTCAGTAGAATTCAAAATAATTTTTCTCTAGGGTGCATGATATTGAGATTAAGGATAATATACTCACTCCACTTAGGCCATCCTTGATTTACGAACCACTACGCAATGTAAATGTTATATGTATGCATTTTTGTTCATTGACCTTTATTTTCTAGTGTTTAAACCATTTTTCTGATTGAAATATATGTATGTTCCTGTAAGTACACAGGTGCTTCATAGCGGTTTTCGAAGATGCTTAAAAAACTGTTTCATCCGCAAAGTTGATGTGTCGGTGTAGTTGCTGATTGGTAAGTACGTGTGTGAAACCGAATATGAAAATTTAAATTCATTTTTTAAAAAATGCCATAAAAAATATTTCAAAGAGATCGGAGGACTTGGACACAGTGGCCATATCCCTCACAGAGCACTTTCATGAGAATTTCACTCTAGGTCAAATTTTCAAAAATGTATAAAAATTTTCGAAAATACGGTTTGGATATAGTGCTTATAGATTATTGTAGCCTTGTCTATAGTCTTCATTTTATATTAGTCTAAGTCATATTTTTTCAAAAATCAAAAATTTTGATATAAAAAGACTAATAAAATATCAAATTAGTTCTTAATGTTTCCATAAAAACTTTAAAATTTCGTGTAAATAGTCGTTTTTCTTTAAAATATTTTTTTTATCTCATGCGCTATTTTTTAATATATTTTTTATCGTATGCGATATTTTTAAAAAATTTATTTAACTTTTCATATCTGACAAAACATCTTAAGTCGAGATAAGATAGCAAAAAAGTTTTTAAGAAAAACTCGGTGAAAAAATCATTTTTATTAAATAATAAAATAAACAAAAATTAAAGAAAAATTTCGTTGATAATACGAAATTATAAAAACATAAACAAAAATGTTTTTTAAATGAAAATTCGTAAGATTTACAGCAATTTTGTTAACTTTTTTAATTTACCTTAAGATGTTTTGTCAAAATGCCACAGATACTTATCTTCACACACGTTTGGTAAGTCTGAATTATTTATATATCAAATATTTTAGAATTCTTAAATTACTTCCCTGTGGGACTCCTGTATTAATCGATTGGGGTGAACTCGAAAATCTGCTTCTTTAATAATAACTTTTTGACCGACAACTAATTTTCTAACTGCTTGTAAATTTAACTTTTAGTTTATGCATGAAGCCTTCATGCCAAACTTTACCAAAAGCTTGAGAAACATCAATGAAGAGTACATAATTTTTTTCTTTAAACTTTTTTAATTAGATTTGGGTCTTTGTATGGTATACGTTACAGAAAATTAAAAATTGATTTCAATTAAAAAATTTGTGATATTACATAATTATAAAATTAATTAAATTTGCACCAGTAAATAAATAAGTGGTTTCAATTTAATATTTTTTAAATTAATATTTTGTTTGTTGTTGATATAAGTATACGTTTAATTCACTTGATTAAATTTTTAATTAAAACTGATTTTAGTTTTGATTAATGTTTTAATTGAAACAAAAATTACGGAAATTATCACTATTGATTATTTTCATCTAGTAGCGGGACTAATTTAAAAATCAAAAGTTTCTTAAAGAGCTTTGATATGTTAGATAATAAGCCAATAAGCTTAAGTATCATAATAACAAGAGAGACCTTCTATCCTGGAATGAATGGAAAATTGCACTGAAAATTAAAATAATTATTTTAATTGTTATGCGGGCTCCATGTGCATTTTTTATTTCTTTAGTAATACCAGGTGCTTTCTTGGGGTTTAAATAGTCAATTGCCTTTTCAATATATCTTATCTCTAATCTTAGGTTTATAGCTGTTCCACCAACAAGGTGGCAACTCGAAGTATGTATTATTGTTTCTTGGCATCATATAAATCCAAAAACATAAGGTGTGTTCAATTACTTTACTAGCAGAAACTTGCAACGAGAAAGAAAATTAATAATTTGCAAAGACTGGGTTCTAAAACAAAATACTACTTTGCAGTCAAAGTCAAAAATGTATCAAAAAATTTAACGATGCACAGTTTGCTTATTGTGTACGCCTTGACAAATTTTTCGATTTACTTTGGTACAGATAACATTGTAAAACTCTACACTGTTGCATTGTAGAACGCATTTAAAAAAGCGAGTTGCTTTGCAACTGACGTTTTGAAACTCACCAAAAATTGTTTTCCCAATTATTCAAAAAAAAAAAAAAGTAAATGAATTACCAGCAAAAACTAACAAGTTGGGCATATAGACACTATTCAGCTATAAGAAATGAGATTATTTCTTAATAAATACAATAGTGTTGAATTTTTTGCGCAAGTATATTGTTCCTAAGTTTTAGAACAATAAATAATTTATGTTTTTCAAAAACTTTTAATTTAAAAATTATAAAAAATGATTTTTGTTTAATAAACAAAAACATGAAACAGGTGGTTGAATAAATGTTGCTAGTAAAAATTTAACTATCAGATATTTTCAATAAATTTTTTGTCTCTCAAATTTTTATTCTCGTTTTTCGATTACGTGAATATAATTTGTAACATACGATAATTTCGCGCAAAGGGGTAGATATGCTTTCTAAATTCTTGATTTTTTTTTTTATTTTTTTGCTGAAATTGTAGTTATTTCTTTACTACTTTTTCATATTTTATGTTATTTTATGATATTTATATTTCTTCCCTTTTTTATTTTTTGACTGCATTTCGTTAAAAGTTCTTAAAAAAATCATTAATGTGATTGATAATGTCAAAGTGAATTCCAAAAACTTGATTGAAAAAAAATCCAGAATGTAGGTATATTTCTTCAAGAAATTTGGTAGTGCGACATAAAGTCTTAAAAAAAAGAGATCTGGTGGATAAATACTAGAACGGAATACTTGAGGTCAACTTTTTTTTTACTTTTAGAGCAAAACATTGGTCTTCTAAAGACAAAAACATTGATATATCATACATGAAGTTTCCACTGTAAATACTAAAGAATTAACGAAAAATTTCAAAAAGCAGACCCCTACGGTTGGCAAAACAAATTTCTTTCCAAACCGCCTTGCAGAAATACTTTTATGCTGGGGGTGAACGGCGCACTTTTTTTTTTTTTTGCTTGAAAGTTGGAACGCTCTAATGACCATGTAACAGTGAGTTCGGGGCGAGGACATTATGTTGTATAGAATTTTTTTTTTTTTTATATAAAAGCAAATTAAACATGAATGTAAAATCTTTTAATTACACTACGTGACAAAATTTCAACAAAGTCGTGACCAAATGAATCTGACAGCTAATCTTTATGTAAAATTTTCCGCTGAATCCGAATGTGAAGTAGAACAGTTTTTCAGATATTCCAAAACAACCGTTATTTTTTTAAAAAAGATGATGTGACTGAAATGCAAAGATCTTAAAAAATTTTAAACGAATTATGTATTTCTTTCTTTTTAGTAAAAGGTTATAAAATTTCTAGAATAGCCATGGATAGCTTGTGAAGATTGGTCAAAAAATGACAGAGTTACAGGGGACAAAACTTCAAGCTTCATTTAAAATTTTATGATTTTGTTTAATTTTGCTCTTTTCAAGTTATTTTTTTTAAACCAATGATTTGAAAATCCTAATGTTTTATTGCATGCAACGTTAGATTTTTTTAATATGAACATTTTGAACAAGACATAGATTGGTACAAAAATGAAAAAGCTACAGAAGATTTAGTAAATTAACCCACATAGAAATTCAAAACTTTCAATGAAATTTTAATATTTATTATTACTAAAAATTTAGCTTTGTATATTTATTTGTTGTGGGTTAATTCAATTAATCTTCTGTAAATTTGTCATTTTTGCACCGATCTGGATCCTATTGGGCACAAAATGCTCGTATTGAAATAGACTAAAATTTTATTTTTTGGATATTTGCATATCAGTCACATCATCGTTTTTAAAAAAACACTTATAACGGTTATTTTGGAATATCTCAAAAACTGTTCTACTTTTGACAATTCTGTCTTCATATTCGGATTCAGCGGACAATTTTAAATAAGGATTACGTTTCAAATGCATTTGGTCAAAAAATTGTCACGTAGTGTTATGAAATAAAATGCTGAAAAAATTATTCTTTAAATAAATTCTGAAATGTTTTATGTTGAAATGTAGAGATTTGATAACAATTTGAACCATGTTGGAACAATATGCAAGCTGTTTGGACTCTTGTGTCTGAAACATGTTCAAAAGAATACAAAAGATTTAGTTTTTTTCTTGCAAAATATTACTATTAATTGAGAAATTCACGAAAATTCCGAGAATGAAAGAAAAACTTTATGCATTATCTCTGTTCTTTATCTTTTTTAATATCAAAACTTACAACTTTGATCTGATAAACGCTCTCTCTGCTCATATTACAATTTTTAAAAAGAAAAAATTATCCCAATTTAAAAACAAAATATAAATAAATACTTTTAATAACATTGTCCTTACAAAATCGTTACAAATACATAATTCATATTTCATTTTTTTCTTTCTTTCCTTTTTATCGTACGGTATGCGTGTTTTTGCATGCATTTTACTTTAAATAACGCGGTACGTTACTCGTATGCTAATCACTCAACATTCAAGATTGAAATTCAGTTTTTACTGTTAAGCTAAACGGCATTTGTTTGTAACAGTTTCAAAACAAATTTGAAGTTGCGTGAAATTTAGCACTTTTTACACTTCAATGTTGTAAAACGAGCCAATCTTAACTAAACTCCTGAAGCTAATCAAGCCAAATGGCGTGTGATAAAATGTAAATTTAAATGGTTGACTTCGGATAAAAAAAATTAACAAATAAAAGAATTCTAAGTGTATGGAAATAGGAGAGCTTTAAACACTTTGACAGGAGTAAAATTTAACGTAATAATTCTTTTAATCTGGTTGAAAACTTTTATTTTAAATAATAATTTATTAAAAAAAAAAAAAGAATAATGAATAATAAAAGAGGAGGTAATTTAAGACATTGTCGTAGAAGCAATTAGTGTAGATAAAATTTTTAAAGAAATAATAAAGATGTTAGTCGGTTACCAAGCACTCTTTTCACTATAAGGAGATCTATCTATTTTTCCCAAGGGACGAAACTGTCAGAATTCCCTAGAAAAGTAAATTCCCAATTTCCAGGAATTAAATGCCGAAAAATTACTTTAATTATTAGGCAAATTAGTGGGCATTTGACTTACATTTGCAATTCAGAAAGAACTATACCAACACAAAAGAATAGTTGGGTACATTGTTCTTAGCTGTTGGATTCATTGATTCAGACTTGTTAAAAATTAAGTCCGCTATGACAAAAATTTAATTTCGAGATGACATTTACACAATTATAGTTAAAAAAAAAACATAACATAGTTTTTTGGTAACTTAAATGAACTCCAATGAAACAATTGATAAAGTTGAAGTAAACATATTTTTAGTGCAACAATCAGCTGGACTCATCCAAAGACAAGGAAGTTGGGTACCAACTACATCGAAAAAAGTATTGCATAGTAACTCTGCTAGAGCGCCTTAAAATTAGAAAGTTTTTGCATTAAATCATTAGGTCCGTTACAAAAACCAGAAGCGCCAGAAGAAGAAGTGAAGTCCACCAACGGCTAAGCCGAATATCCCTTGCACCAATACGGCTAGAGTCAAGGTATATTTTGAACAGGTAGCCGCGAGATGTCAACAATTGTACAATAAAACAAAAAACATGGCTTTTTATTTTTGTTATGTGATACGAACTGTCAAACAGCAAAAAACAACAAAAAAGACAAAAAACTTGTTTACTATACAACATTTGACAGTTCCTATCACAAAACAAGCAAATAAAAAATAAACAGCTTTTTCGAGACTACCTGCTATAAATATAGCTTGGCTAGAGTGTTCCTAAATTAAAATGAGAGCTTGTGGAAGTTTTGAGTTGTGTAATCAAGGGGTGATTATATAATTTTTACCGGATTATACATTAAATTGCTACCTGCGTGTATGTTGGCATTAAGCAAACTCACAGTTTGTCACCCAGTGGCTTAGACCCAGGGAATATGCGACCTGCATCCGTTATATTCCAACATGGGAACGCTTGGCGCTATATTTATTGCAAGAGCATCAAAAACGTTTTTAGTAAAATAGAAGCTTGGAAAATTTTGTCTCACCCGCCTTATAGTCCATCCAGACCTGCCTTGTCTGGCTACACAGAAAGAAAGACACTCGGGATAAATTAAGTTTTTTAAACTTGCTTTAATCACGAGTTGGACTTGAAAATGTAAGTAACAGCAACACTAAAACGTAGTGCGTCTCTGAGAGTAAAATTACAAAGTGAGCGTGTTAATCTAATATAACTTATTAGTCTCATCTCCCAGCCTTGCATTCTTTATGATTGCATACGCGTGTGTTTGTTGTTGTTGAAAATACAACAACACCACACAAGTAGGTAAGAAACGATTTGCTTGGTTTGTGTAAAAACAACAACAACAAGAATAAAAACATACATTATATTCATGTGTAAAAAGTAAAATAAAAAGCAAAAGTTCCCATTTAGTTTAATTTAGTTAAATAAATCAAATGTTTAAAGTAAAAACCATGTCGGGCACGATGCTGGTGTTTTATTAAATTCTGTAAGGTGAAAAACGGGTAAGTAAACCCATCATAATAACATACACTTCTGATTCTCTAGGGTAAGTGTTTTAGCTTAGAATCAATCTAATTAAACTTTCGGATTATTTAAAGTACGAATTCGGGATTAAATATGGATACGTTAAGTATTTCGCACTTGAATAATCCGTACTTGATTCAAGAAAATCCGTACTCACCGTACTATTGATAAAACTTCGGATTGATTTAAGTACAGCTGGATTGATTATTCTTTTGAGTGTACCATTTGTAAAAAAAAATCAATTCAGGACGCTCTCACCAGAATTCGCTTTGCTACAGACGGAATATACGAAATTGTCTTTATAAAATAAGCAGTTATTTTGGCGCAAAATCCATGTGCTGCTTAAAAGATGAGACAAGCTCAAAGCTTACCGTTGTATCAATGTTTCGCCAGAAATCGAAATTCGCTAAAATCTCCGCATTTTTAAGTTAATTTAAATGACCTAAACCCCAATTCCATCTAATATTTAAGCATAAAGAGATAAAAATAATAAGTTTTATTTAAATATATACATTCAGTTTTTTTATCGAATTTTATTGTATTTCTGTTCAGAAGGTGGAAAATTGTGCGAACTGCCTACACATATTGTGTTGTTATTAAAATATTACCATTTTTTCTTTCTTCAGCGTTTGAAACCGTAGCCCTCAAAAGTCCTTAATAAATGCTTCTACAGTTCTTTTATTTTTTCCACGAACAAGCGCAAGAAAGAAAGCCAGGAACCAAAAAAAAAAAATTATTGTATATTTGCATAATTATGATTAATTTTCATTTGAAACACTTGCCACTCAACTTAAACGACATGCCATTTTATTAAAATGTGAACCTTTCTTTTCCCATACCTCTAAAGAATATAAAACAAGAATACAAGGCAATTTATTTCGGTTTTGTGCTATTTAGTTGATTTATATGTAAAATGTTTTTAAATACATTCGGAAATTTGCCTAAAGTATATTCAGGAGCAGAAGAAAAAAATAACGTTTTCATGTAATTTTCTATTCATATTGTTAAAATTATTTGGTAGTTTTTGTTTGTTACCTTGTTCCACCTAATCGCTATAATCGCTGGCAATCAAATTTTTATATTAAACAATTCGCACACCCCTACCACCATTGTTTAGGTATTATTTTTACAAGTCCTTATGATTTTGATGGTGTTTTTTATGTGGAAATTAAGTTGGTCAGTCTTCATAGCCACTACCAACATCATGAGTGTAGAATGGAGGTTTACTAAGTTTAATATTTCGTGTGTGACACAACGAAATATTAATAAAAGATGCGATAATATATGTATGTATGAATGTATGTCTATATATATCTATTTAAATATTTGCTGCAATAATCGGACTTATTACAACAATTAAAAACTTTTTCCAAAATAACGGTGTTCTAACAATGAGAGGAGACAAAATTAAAATATATGATTATCGGCGTTTTAAAAGATTGGCAATTTTTTCTTAATGCAATCCGTCTTTGGAATCCACTCCCGCACAATATAGATACAAATACTGCACTGAGCTTAAAAAAAGCATTATAAAATTTTGGGCACGTTCAATTATTTTAAAATTTTTTGATGATTTTTGATATTCAGGGGTGTTCTGGAATTCGAAAACGCAAAACGCAAGAATTTTAAACGTCGTTTTTTAATAAGATTTCCGTGATAAAAGAATTATATGACAAATATTATACACATATTTCTTTATAAACCGAATTTTATAACAAAAATTATAAAAATTAGATTAGAAGTGTATTAAAAACAACTTCCAAATTCTTGCGTTTTCGATTTCCAGATAATAATAATTTAATAATTTTTTTTTCTCTTTAAAAACTTTTTCTTTTTGTTTTATTTTAAAATTTTATAATTTAAGAATTATAATATTAATGTTCTCTATACTGCAATAAGAGGCTTTATGTCTTGTGTATAGAATTGGAAGTAAATAAATAAATAAAATCGAAATTTTTTTAAGGGGGTAAAGTTTCCCCCTTTGGACCTGTTCGTGCTGCATATCGGTAAATGAAACTATGTGCTATACGTCTTAGATATGGGGTATGTTTAGCAACTTTGATGAATATTTTACGGTAAATATTTGTGAAACACATTTACCCTTTAACTCCCCTTTAAAACGGTAATTTTTGGCCCTACTTAAACAATTAGTAAAAATACCCCTAAGAAGGGAGAGGGCAGAAATCAGATGTTTTATAAAAATGTTGGCCATGAAATTTTACTACATCTGTCGGGACACACTTAAGCCCAAAACTTAACCCAAACATCAAAAAGGGCCAAGCTCAAGATTCCCTTTAACACATTTTTTATTGCAATGACATTGCACTGTGAGATATGGATATAATTCTAGATTCTGTAAACAGCTAGTCAGATTGGAATAAAATTTGAGGTGGCCATTAGATTTGTATTCGAGTTTAATTTTGGATTACAGAAGGGCCGCCAAAGGTTCCTAAAGAAGGGCACCGCTGGTATAACTAAAATAAAAAACGATACATAAACGCGGGGGAATTTAAAAATTTTTCAGGTTCATCTGCAAAAGAACGTCATGTTTACGTAAAAGTACCTATTCAAACATAAGGTAAAAAAGGGAACAGCTGATCAACAACGTATATGTAAGTGTAACGAGACCTTTAGTTTTATTTAACTATCAACTGAGATGTAAAACTAAAAAAAGATTTGTTTACAGATTCCATATAAAGTTCATTTTCGGAAATATTCTAAGGACCGTTTTCACAACTAACCGATAGCTAAAGGTAGGATTTTAACGGCCGTATAAAAAGTGTTACATTATTACAACTTTAATTTTACCTACCAGGTGGGATGAACCTTAATTTACTTTATTGCTCAATTTAGGTTTAAGTTAACTTTTAATAAAGGAACACTTTTTTTAAAGCCGGTTAAAGTCTACTTTTAGCTATCGGTAAGTTGTGAAAACGGGCCTAAGTCTTAGTGAAGGGTATCAAAGATTCGATACAGCCGAATATAGGATTATAACTTTTTTTGTTTATCACCTTGCATGATTGTAAATGTGTTTTCTCTTAGTGTTTTTTTTAAGCTATTTTAGAATTATTACGTTAAGAAGAACATTTAATGTCATTCATTTGTGTTGTACCGAGTGCTTTACATGAAAAGTTTTGAGTGCCAACTGTGCTACAATTAAACGAATAGGAAAAATTAGTTGTACAGAAACGATTTATTTTTAGAAGCATTTACACAGTGTGTTGTTAAGTTGATTTAGTATTTAGAAAACAATTTATTGGTTTACTTTCCTTGGAGTGAGTGGGTCTTGTGTTTCTGCTTAAACAATAGACTATAAAAACGAATAGGAGTAAAATACTACTTTAAATAATAATAATTTAACGCATTAGGTGAACCCGAGCTATTTTTAGGTCCTTATAACATTTTTCCACTAATCTTTTAGTGACAATTCATAAAAGGAATAAATTTTCTTATATCGCTGCATTTGTTCGTAAAAGTTTTGGCAATTGAAAACACGATATATCCCCGCTATTTAAACTACTTCTTTAGAATCATACTATATATGTATATTAGAGCGACTCAAAAAAAAATGAGATTTTGTTATCCCTCTGGAAATGAAGCTTGATATGTTTTATGATGATTCTCAAAATATTTTGGTTCTAGCGTTGACGATCCGTGAGCTAGACCATTTTTAAAAAATGGTCTTTTTTCAGTTTAAAAATTAAGAAATTTTATACCCAAATTGCCTATACATGAAAAAAAAATATATCGCGTTTTATGTGAATCATTACAAAAATAAAGTAAATAAATTAACATTATTTTAAAACAGATTCAATTTGAAAAGTAGAGCATTATTTCAACATACGTAGAATTTGTATTAAAACCCGAAACGAAAATATGTATTTAGTTAAATATCTCAATTAGTAGGTCGCAAGTGGTCAAGTTTAATATACCGTTGGTTGCTGCTTCAAAAACTCTTTTCGATGATACCAAATTTTATTTATGTCGTCTTGGCAAAAAAATTAGAAAAACTGAAAAAATACCTTTTTTAAAAACGGTCCAGCTCACGGATGGTCAACGCTAGAATCAAAATATTTTGGGAATCATCATAAAACATATCAAGCTTCATTTTCAGAGGGGTAACAAAATCACTTTTTTCAGCTCCATAAAGTTGAGTCGGTCTAATGTATATGAATTTCTATCAAAACACACTTGTTTAATTTGATAAAATTAAGCAAATTCTTCTAAAGCACTTCAGTAAGAGTTCGGTTGATGAAAAATTTAATTTTTAATTGTACCTGTCCATTATTACAACCTAGTTTTTTAGGTTGCTATCTGAAATATAAATGGTTTTTGGTTATTACAGGTTCACATTTATCTAGAAAGTGACTGATAAGCTAACATCAGTTTTATCCTCATGGTAACTTTACAATTGAACTTTAAGAATTTAAAGCTGCCATATATTCTGCTGAATGTATGGTAACTTTAATGACTGTTTAATGTCAAATTAAATTATTTAAACTGACAATTTTTGTGTTTTTTTTAACACAATTTAACACAAAAAAAACAAAACGAATTGCCATAAAAAAAAAACAAAAATAAAGCACAAAAAACTGACTTCTGCTCTTAATTAAAAAAATAAGTCAAAGTAAGTCGTTGCCACTATTAATAAACCAAAAATAGTCGGTATCTACTGAAATGTTGCCACAGTACAAAAATAAAATTTTTTATTTTTCGAACAGTTGCAATAATGGAGAAAATTAATTGGTCACTTTATCTTTGTAATAATGGCCCTAAGAGACAAAATTTAATTTTAACGTATATATAATAAATAATTATAATTTTTTCTTAATTAATTTTACCAACTCAGACAAGCCGCTTAAATTAAATTTATGGAGAAACATTTTTGCTTAAGAGGGCTGAACTAGAAATGTACTTTAAAAAGGTGTTATGCTTAAAAGAAACAGGTAAGAGTGTTATATTCGAATCTTTGATACCCTCCACCGACAATTTGAATATTTCAGAAGTGATATCTATATGATGTCTATTTATTTTTAATTTATCTTTATAAAAACAGACATCAGCATTAAAATTGGTTGCGGTTTAGACCTATATTAAATTATTGACCGACAATCTTGAGTAAAATATCTTGATTCGTAACAGTTTAAGCCGAACTTAAATGATTTTCAGGAGGAGGATTTATATTGGAGCCATGGTAAGCTATGCCCCAATCATCCCAAAATTCCGCAGAGGAATTTTGTGTATTAAAAAACATAAATTTCAATACAGTGGAAAAATTAGTTTTAACGTTTACGGTGAATTTCAGAAGGCTGCAAAATATGGGATCTAAGGTCAATTATGGACCGTATATAACAAAATTGCATGAAATTTTTTCTGGGTATATGAAACTTATTTAGAAGATATTTTACTACAATAAATATATCTGCTACGATTTAAGGCGTATTTAATTAATTTACCAGAGTGGGCTTTATATGGGGCCTATAGTAAATTATGGACCGATCATCACGAAATTTTTTAGTGCTGTTTCTAGTCCTATAAAACTGTGAAGTATTCCATTTTATTATGATAGCATTATTTATTACGGTTTTAGGCGTACTTAACTGTTTTTCGGAAGTAGGGTTTATATGGGGTCTAGGGTAAATTATAGACCGATCTTCACGAAATCTTACAGAACTATTTCAAGTCCCATAAAACTGTTACGTGCCATCTTTTGTTATGATAGCACTATTAATTACGGTTTTAGGTGTACTAAACTGTTTTCCGGGAGTAGGGTATATTATGGACAAATCTTATGGTGTTTTCTTTTCTACAAAATGTTGCTCCCGAAAAGGGTGGCTTGTTTTATTCTAAAAAACTCATCCTTTTCGGGTGCAAAATTTTTAGGAAACAGACACCAAATTGCATTTTTTTTAAAATAAAATGTCGCATTTTTTGTAGAAAAGAAAACACCATTAAAGAAATTTCACAGTGTCAATTCTAGTCCTAAAAAACTGTGACGTCCCAAATTTTGTTATGATAGCATTTTAATTACGGTTTAAGGCGTACTAAACTGTTTTCCGGGAGTAGGGTTTATATGGGGCCTAAGGTAAATTATGGACCGATCATCACGAAATTTTTTAGTGTAATTTCTAGTCCTAAAAAACTGTGACGTGCCAAATTTTGTTATGATAGCGTTATTAGTTACGGTTTGGAGCATACTAAACTGTTTTCCGGGGGCAGGGTTTATATGGGGCCTAAGGTAAATTATCGACCGATTTCATGAAATTTCACAGTGTGAGTTCTACTCCTATAAAACGAGCATTTGCAAAATTTCTTATCATTTTGTGCATTGTTCAATCATTTATGTTAGTTTTTGTAATAAAATTATAAATTTTTTTAAGTGGTGGTTCCACATTTTGATTCATAGCTCTGATCCTACTGAACCGATTTCGCTGAATTTAAATCCCAAGCTGCTTGGGATAACCACAAGTAATTTCACACCCAGTTTTTTTATTTCTTTTGAGTTTTTCGCAAGTGAGCGTGTTTTGGAATTACTCAAGGAGCCAGAATTTATAGACTTTATATGGTCTGAGTTGAATAATAAAAAAGTTTCACACGGAATGAAAAACTTAGTATACCCTCTTCACAACTTATTGTGGTGGAGGGTATACAAAATAGTGGCAATTATATTGCACACTTAATCATAAACAGTCACAACTCAAAATTCAAAACTGTTCAGGAGAGGCAAAAAAAAACAAATTGAGTTCCACGACTGTTAAAGAAGAAACGTTTAAAAGACAGTGACGGTAACGACATTTTTGTGTTCGTTATAGATTTGATTTGTGAACTGGTATTTTGTTGAAGACCAGTGGTGTCAGTTAACATAAAATCCATCGTCAAAAGTTCTGTTAAACCCCTTATTTGGTATAATTCAAATTTTCAATTTGTTTTAAAAAGACAAATCTACATCTGATCAAGGCACATTAATAAAGTATATGCACAAGAGGAAGAAAACCAGCATTTCAACAGAACGACAAAAATTAAACTTTCTTCGTTGAGTGAACAAAAATAGCTAATTTTATGGATTCAATAGAAGGCGATGATTTTGAAGACTTTGACGGTAGCATTGAAGATCCGGACTCCGAGTGCGATTAGATCATTCCTGAAAGAGTTGAAGATACTAACTATGAGTGTAATGAAATTATTCCTGAAGATCTAAGAGCATGTGGTATTTACAGCCTTGGCACTGTAAAGGCAAACCGAATTCCCAATTGCAAACTTCCAACGGACAAGGACGTTGAACTCTAAAAGAGCCTTATGCTTATGGGCTGGACATGTGTTGTAGAGGGGCACAAAAAATTTTTGACTATGTTCAACCTCTGTGTGCGCATAATGCCTTTCCAACAAAGCAGTTTAGTCAACCAACCATCTTAAATTAGACGCTGAACCGTAAGAAAAAATCTACGATGAAATCGACTGTCCACAGATCAGCCATGAGTATAATGCGCACATGGGAGGTGTTAACTTAATGGATTCATACATGGGTCGCAATAGCCTCAAAATCAAAACTCAGGACATGGCAACCATAATTTTTTACCATTTGCTTGACATGGCTATAAAAAAAGCTGTTGCTCTGAAAACAACTAAAATTCGAATGATAATAATAAAGTAAAAAACATGGCATTGCAAAAAAGAGCTCTGCTATTCCGTCAAATGACGGTTGGTCGTCCATAATTTGTTGAAGAGCCAAAAAGAGGCTCTCTTTCCTCAATTGGGTTCAAAAATGTTTTGCAAACTTTAAAAAAAAAAAACTTCATAACCAGCCAAAAGGGCGCTACGCACAACTGAAACGAACGAACATAAATGAGCTGAACCGAACAATTAAGTTTGTGGTTTTTTTTAAAGCTGAACGGATTTAAATGCGCTCATCTTTTTGTTGAGTTGGATAAGAAAAGTATTATTTTTGCGCTCGAAGATGACAAACGTAATTTATTCATGATTTACTACACAAACACGATAAGCGTTTGTGTTTTCCACAAATCTTCCGAACCGAACACTAAGAAAAAAATTTTTCATTTTTGGTTTCAATATCAAATTAAAACTTTTAAAACATCATTTTTATTACATCCAAATAAAATAATTTAAACTACTATTTTGATTAATACTATAAAGGATTTTTTGTAGTTTTACTTAATATAATAAAAGTAAAAATAATTAATTTGTCTTCAAAAATGTCATTACCAATAATTTTTGAAAGATTTGTGAGATTATGGTGCCTATTCGATTTTCGACAGCAGTCGAATTAGCTGATCGAACGAATTTTCCTTTGGTATTATGGCGCGCATTCGATACAAATTTACACAAAATCACAATAGTACATTTTCGATCAGATGTCGCTATAAAAAAAAAAAATTTTGTTTACAAATTTAAAAAATAAAATTAAAAAGTAATTTCAATTTTGGGAATACAAAATTTTAATTTCAAAAGATTTTGTTATTCGTGCTTAATTCCCAGTTTTTATTATTGATAAAAACACTTGAAATTTATTGTTGATGGGATAAGCTATTCCTATGCGCATTTCACTGGTTGCTTAGGCCAGATCATCAGGAAACTTCATCCATAAAGATTTTGGAAAAACTAAAGATATTAAACCAAATAAAACTGTTAAGCGTATAAGACTTATAGCAACAGTTCTACTTGTAACAATATCAAAGTTTAAACAAAACACATCAACAATAAACACTTACTTACGACTACAGTTAATGTTGAGAGAATTTCAACTAATTGTAGTGGGGAATGTAAGATGAGATAAACCCACTGTTTATTGTTGATGTGTTTTGTTTAAACTTTGATATTGTTACAAGTAGAACTGTTGCTATAAGTATTATACGCTTAACAGTTTTATTTGGTTTAATATCTTTAGTTTTTCCAAAATCTTTATGGATGAAGTTTCCTGATGATCTGGCCTAAGCAACCAGTGCAATGCGCATGGGAATAGCTTATCCCATCAACAATAAATTTCAAGTGTTTTTATCAATAATAAAAACTGGGAATTAAGCACGAATAACAAAATCTTTTGAAATTAAAATTTTGTATTCCCAAAATTGAAATTACTTTTTGATAATAAACAGGCAAGTGCACCGCCTAAAAAAACACTTAATTGACAACATCTTTTGTAAGTTGTTGTTTGTTTTTATTTTGTTTTTCTTAACCTACTTACGACTACAGTTAATGTTGAGAGAATTTCAACTAATTGTAGTGGGGAATGTTAGATGAGATAAACCCACTGTTTATTGTTGATGTGTTTTGTTTAAACTTTGATATTGTTACAAGTAGAACTGTTGCTATAAGTCTTATATGCTTAACAGTTTTATTTGGTTTAATATCTTTAGTTTTTCCAAAATCTTTATGGATGAAGTTTCCTGATGATCTGGCCTAAGCAACCAGTGAAATGCGCATAGGAATAGCTTATCCCATCAACAATAAATTTCAAGTGTTTTTATCAATAATAAAAACTGGGAATTAAGCACGAATAACAAAATCTTTTGAAATTAAAATTTTGTATTCCCAAAATTGAAATTACTTTTTGATAATAAACAGGCAAGTGCACCGCCTAAAAAAACACTTAATTGACAACATCTTTTGTAAGTTGTTGTTTGTTTTTATTTTGTTTTTCTTAACCTACTTACGACTACAGTTAATGTTGAGAGAATTTCAACTAATTGTAGTGGGGAATGTTAGATGAGATAAACCCACTGTTTATTGTTGATGTGTTTTGTTTAAACTTTGATATTGTTACAAGTAGAACTGTTGCTATAAGTCTTATACGCTTAACAGTTTTATTTGGTTTAATATCTTTAGTTTTTCCAAAATCTTTATGGATGAAGTTTCCTGATGATCTGGCCTAAGCAACCAGTGAAATGCGCATAGGAATAGCTTATCCCATCAACAATAAATTTCAAGTGTTTTTATCAATAATAAAAACTGGGAATTAAGCACGAATAACAAAATCTTTTGAAATTAAAATTTTGTATTCCCAAAATTGAAATTACTTTTTGATAATAAACAGGCAAGTGCACCGCCTAAAAAAACACTTAATTGACAACATCTTTTGTAAGTTGTTGTTTGTTTTTATTTTGTTTTTCTTAACCTACTTACGACTACAGTTAATGTTGAGAGAATTTCAACTAATTGTAGTGGGGAATGTAAGATGAGATAAACCCACTGTTTATTGTTGATGTGTTTTGTTTAAACTTTGATATTGTTACAAGTAGAACTGTTGCTATAAGTCTTATACGCTTAACAGTTTTATTTGGTTTAATATCTTTAGTTTTTCCAAAATCTTTATGGATGAAGTTTCCTGATGATCTGGCCTAAGCAACCAGTGAAATGCGCATAGGAATAGCTTATCCCATCAACAGTAAATTTCAAGTGTTTTTATCAATAATAAAAACTGGGAATTAAGCACGAATAACAAAATCTTTTGAAATTAAAATAAAATTAAAGTTAAACGTGACAACGGCGGAATTAAGGTTGTTTTCAAATAAATTAGCTTTTTTACATGCTGCAAATCATTTTGACAAAAAAGAATTTTGTTCCATAAGGAATATAAACGTTTCCAATTGCTGTTTACGACGTTGGACTGGCATAAAATGAACAAACCTGATAAGGAATATGCTATTTGGTATACGAACACAAAAAAATTTACAAATATGTAGTTAAATTTTCAACAAGTTTTTTACATTTATTTGCACCGTCGAAAGCTCATTTGTTTTCGTTGAAAAATTCGATGCACAACGAAATATTACAAAATGTACATTCGATAGTCGATGTTCGATAGCCAGCGAAAATGGTTTGACTTCAAATTTTGCACTATTTTAATTGAGTGCAGATTTTTTGCATTCAATCTGCGTTTAGGGAAAGTGAAAAAACTCGCCATATCACTAAATTTTTTTAAATGGTATTTAAAAAAAATTGCAATCATCACTTAAGCTGGTATAAAAGAGTGCAAACAAATTTGATTGCAGTTTGATTTAGTGAACTACCCCCAACTATGATGGATACATAACATATTTGCTTTGAACATGTATTATATTTTGCATGACTTCAGCGCAGTTTCCTTAAGTAGTTTGATTTTGGCTGTCATGTCGCTGTGCTTGTGGCTTAGCCGGCAGATATCGTCTGCATATTCGAAGTCACCTAGTTGCACCAATATGCCCCATTTTATTCCACCGGTTGTTTTTTTTTTTTGTAGTATTCATTACAACATTGATTTCCGAACTGTGGATCGCGACCCACCGGGGAAACGCGTAATAACCTCAAGGGGGTTGTGAAGTTTTTATATTCTGTTTTACATATTTAAAAACAAAATAATGAGCAGAACTTTAAGGACCACCTGTAATAAATTCGCCTTGATTTACTATACCCTGTGCTTTATTTTGACAACTTAATAAAAACAAAAACAAACGAAATAATTTTTCGTTTCCTTTTCATTTATTTTCTTTAATTAAGTTAAAGTAATGGGAACACCTATTTTTATTCCATAAAACTGAATTCTTCGGTGAGATGAAAAGATAGAATATTTCTTTTCAATTTTTAAAGAATTTATATTTATCCCTATCAAAGCAATGGATAAGTTTTTAAGAGGTTATAAAAGAAAAATAAGTAATAATAAATATACCGATGCTAGTATCAGTAAAAGATACCGATGCTAGTACCAGTAAAGAAACTGGGAATAAAAAATACGCAAGTGAACATAATTAAAGCCCTTATGAGTCATAAGTTATGACACTACATTTTTTATTCATTAATTGATATAGAATTGATGGAAAGAAACAGTAAATGTTAGAAAGAGCAAACTATAAAAAATGTTAACAAAGTTTTTTAGTTTTTTTTCTCTTGTTATGGTTTTGTTTCAGGGATGGCGTTGAGAATTTTTGAAATTGTACCACCAACCTTTAAAAATTGTACTTGTTTACCCTAATTGTACTAAAAGATTTTTTTTAGTTGAAATTAATTTTATTTATGTTCATAAAAAACACCACAAAAAGGTATTTTAAATCTTAGTTTAAAAAGTATCAACAAAAAAGTACAATTGAAACAACTTAGCCATCCCTGTTTTGTTTATTTTATTAAATGTTGCCAACTTTTTGTTTATGAGAAACCTAAAAACAAAAAGCGGTAAATCGCTGAATTTGCCCATAAACCGCTGATTCAGCAGCACCTTTAATATTTCAAGCTTGAAATGTCAATTTTAAGTTAAGCAATTTTACATTTTTTTTGACATAACTTCATTTTTTATCGATAACTTTAGTAAAATTTTTGACAGTTTGTCATTAACCTTAATACAGCTTAACTCTTTGCACTTGGTAAATTTTTGTATTACATTATATTTGTACTGTTCACCAAAACTTGAAAAATGCATTAAAAATGTAGTGTCATAAGGGCTTAAGCGGCCCATACAATTGCAATATTGTTGTATATGATATTCGCCATACTATTTCCATTTTGTTCTATATTTTTCAATAAGTCGCACAATGGTTTCATTTATTCAATAAAAATGTGAACATAACCTATCGGAACAACATAAACAGCATTGTAGAATGTTGCCAACACATTTCTCTTTCATTTTGTTGTGCAATAAAAATAAAAATTCTTTTGATTGTTGCCAATATATTGTGCCACCCTCGAATATCACATGCACATTGGCGATATTATCATATTACCTATGAGCCGCTAGCATAGGCTGTTTGTTAGACGATTATGTTTAATATACAACTCCTAAAAGAATCTTCTGATGATTATCTGACGATTAACAAAAACAAAAAATTCTAATTTTTTTTATTTATTACTTTTTTATAAATTTTTTGACACGCTCGTCTTTTAATCTTGGAATGAACCTTTTGCGACTCTCTGTAAGAGTCATATAACAATTACTAAATAAGAGCGTTTTTGAAATATGAAAATTCTATTGTCAATACAACTTCAATAAAACAAACCGACCTAAGGATCCGTAAAAAAGAATTTTCCGACAGGAAAGTGTTTGCTTTCGCAACCTTAAAGGTTTGTTTCATGTAAATTGTTAGAAAATTAGAAGTTTTAACATGAAAAAGACGCGTGATGCCCCTTTTTAGGTAGCTCAGTTATACGGCTGAGCATTTCACGAGTTGTAAAATAATCCCTACATGAGTCTCATACGACACTTGGCACGCTTCTTAAAAGACTCGTTAGACAATCTCCAAATACATCACAAACGATTCCCTTTACGATTAATATAAGCGTCTTTCGCTGCGTTATAGAAGAATCTATCATACGAATCAGCACGTGTAACAGTTTCTCCCGTGCTAGGAATCGTCTACAATTATAAAACGAGCTCGTCGACGATCAAAAACACTCTTTGTGAGATTCCCAATAGACTCCTAGACGATTGAAAATGCTAGCTGGGAGTGTTCTAATAAACGAATTGGAAAAACCTATGTGTGTGTTATGTACAAAAGTTTTGTTTGTTGAGAGTGTAAAATCAAGTAAATATAGGCGTCATCTTAAAACTATGTATTTTGAATAAGTTGATAGATCCATAGATTTTTTTAAAGAAGACTAGAGGAGATTAATAAGAGAAAACAAAAATTTAAAAACCATTTTCTGCTCCATCTAAAGCACTGTTTGCACCATACCCAGTGTCAGAAAGTTTGGAAACCGCTGCATTACAACTTATAAAACAACGTTAAATAAAAGTGATGACATTACGCCTCACACCAACTGCCACGTTTATTTGGTCGCACAGCTAATTTTCATTAAGAATTACGCAAGTGGCTTATATATGTATCAGTTTCGAATAACTAGGCTTATATATAAAAGACGACAAGCTTGGCTAATACCTGTTTTCGATACCCTTTTTCTAATTTACAACACATTGTTACACTACCTATACTTTGAAATATTTTCTCTTTGCTCTCTCAAGCGCCCTTAACTCATTCGAAAAACAATTCATTCCGTTTTTGATCGGAAAAAGGAAACGCATATTAAACCATTTTTTAAATTTTCTCTGTAAGCCGATCCAATTTTTAAACCTTAAAACAAACACGTTTCAAATGACCCACTGGATCCTTAAAATGTTCCGAAACTTAAATTTTATATTGTATGGATATTTGAGAAGGAGACCACAATAATTTGAGATATTGCGAATTTATGACTATTGAATACATATGCCCGTATTCATAAAAATATTTTAAATTTAACAAAGGTTTACAATACAAATTTTCATTGAAAATTTTCCTTAATAAATGTTTGTAAAATTTAATAATCGCCTATGAATATGGAGTATTAAGGGGTAAGAGTTTAATATCATTTGGAGAAAACTTACTACCAACTACAAGTGATTAACGTACAGTTAACAATTTAGCTTTTACTAGCAACTGGCTAACAACAACAACTATCAATTCACTTTCCACCACCTCTAAATCTTTCTAAAACTTATACTAAATTAAAACACTTACACTCACTCACAATCGCTCTTATCAGTGGTCACAGATAAAATTGTATAAACAAAACAAACAAAAAATCTACACAACAACTATGATTAAAGGTGGCCAACACTTATTCAAATTTAATTGCAGACTAAAGTCAAAAAATGATAAAAAAAAAACAACAAAAGCTGAAAATTGTAGTGCAAAAAAAAAACGAAAGAGAGAGAGAAATAAAAAGATAAGCAAAAATGTGTTACGGATGTTGTAAACAAGATATTTTAGCTAGAAATCAATAAATTTCTTTGGCCAGATAAATGTTGTTGTAGAAGTTGATGTTGTTGGTGTCGTTTTCGATTTGAATTGAAAGAATTAATTGCAAATATGGCATAAACATGGCGATTATCGCTTCAAGAAAAGAATAACATTTGATTTGATAGATAATAAACATGAAGATAAATATAAAGATACATAGATAAAGGTAAATTAAATTTATAAAAGTTTATACGATAAAAAAAGTGAAGTATATAAAACGTTTCGTAAAAATTTCAAGATTTTGTTAAGGTTTTTTTTTTAATAAATTTAGACAAAATGAGTATTGCCAGTCGATGTAAGGAAAGGAAAATTTTAGTTTAATGGTCGTATTTGGGCATATGCAAGCCTTTAAATCATGGACCTTTTAATACTTAAAGATCCCTATTTAACAGCAATTAAATAAATGTTTTTTATTATACAATAAGACGTCTGAAAAAGTTTAAATATTTATGGTTGGTTAGCAAGCCAATAGTTAAAAATTCCGATCATTCATTGCTCTATTATAGGTGCAGCCCATACCTGAAACTTGTCTGGGGCCTAAATAGAGTTGCCAGATACCAAAAGTCAAATAACTGGACAATAGAAAAAATTCACCTGGATTTTGAAAAAAAAAACTGGACAATTTGAAAAAGCACTTAACTAAGAAAAAATAAGTTTTTTTCAGATTTTATTTTGCACGTAACACTTAAAATTCAGTCATATTATATTACAAAATTATAATCTGGGCGAATTCACTACAAGTGGCAGCGAAAAGCCTGTTGACTTTAACAGTTCGAATCAATTTGTTTTGGTTTTATAATATTTTATTTATAAAATTATTACAGAACTGATTGTGGGTTATTAAATTCGTTTTCCGTACTTTTAAAATTTAATAAAAATATAGTTATTTTACGAATAATTTTATTTTTTAACATTTTGTTTGTCATTCAAAAAACAAACTACTAAAAAATAATGTTTTTGCGTATTTATTTTGTTGTGTAGTTTGATTTTTGTCGTTTAAAATACATACATATTTTTTAAAAGTAAAAACTATTCAATTTCAAGGAACATGCATGTTGACTAAATAAAAAAATTTAAAAATGATCCGTTTTTCAAATGAATTTTAATTTGCTTAAAATGAATTTTCGTTTGAATTTAACTACATAATATTTTGATTGTATAAATTCAACTTGGTATATATTAAATTAAATAAAAAAAAAAAAAGTACATAAACAGCCACGTTATGGATCAAGTGAAATTGAAATCAATGGAGATTTCCAGTTAAATTTTTCTTTAAATTACCGTCGTTTTTTATTTTACGATAAGTTCTAATGACGATAAGCTGTTCTCATAGTATGAAGTATATAAAACAAAATTATTTAATGAACTTTGAACACTGGATCGTTTTAAAGTTTGTTCGATTTTGATTTCAATCGAATTCGATTTCCCGAACATGGCTGATATCTTCTTGTTTAGCCACATACATATTTTGTTTTTTTTTTTCGTTTTGTTATTTGAAGAATTTAATTACTCTATTACTTTAGTTGTAAGCAAAAATGTTGGAAACATTTTGCAACTTTTATCAAAATTTAGTCTTATTAAAATTGTAGCCTTTATTCGGTTATTTGAATGGATTCTTGTGAGTAAAGATTATCAGAAATATCTTAAGTCCTTGCACAAAAAGTATTGCTAGTTAGCATGACTAATAAACGAGATTAATTTATATAAGTTTTTTACGTTATTTTTATCGCATTTTTGAAAAACTGGACTTCTCCCTTTATCTCATTAATTGGAATGTCTGTCGCCAAATTAGAAATTTTGTTCCTTACAACTTTTTCTTAGTATATGATTTTGTTCTAAACAATAATAACTATAGTTAATAAAAAAAGTAATTTTTCAAAATTAAATAAAGTTTTTTAACTGGACAAATTAAATTTTAGCTGGAACCTGGACAACACCCAAAAAAACTGGACAATCCAGGCCGTCTGGCAACCCTAGGCCTAAAACAAGCAGATCTCCACTGGATCGCCGGACCTTCAAGTATCACGTTTTAAGCGTCAAGTCTTGAGCTTTAAGGAGAGAAGGGAAAAGAGAATGTCTTTTATTTTCTTCTCTCTCCTTAAAATTCCAGACCTGACAGCTGATACTTGAAGAGTTTGAATTATCACTAAGCAAGTGTACTTTTGCTCTGTTGCTATTTAGCAGAAGCTTTTAGAGCCAAAGGTTTGGGAGCTCCATCTTTAAGCAAGTGTAAAGTGCAATCGTGTACTTATACTGTGTAAGTAATTGTATTGTATTCACCCGGTATTAAAAGCACCGTGAAGTTAGTCAGGTTAGTGGCTGATTAAAGTCTTAGGTTTTCCGGCGGTCTTTTCTGAGTTATATTCTATCCAACTGGGTAGTGTTAAAAGCACCAATTTTCATTCACGCGGTGTTGTTTATTAATAAAAATTCCCCGGGAGTTTTCTCCCTTCTCACACTTTTCCTATGTTAATTAATTTTGTAAAAATGGGAAAAACTCCCGGGGAATTTTTATTCATAATTGGGCTGATAATCTTGAATACATCTGTGGCCTAGCCGTATGCTAAACGATTTAACTTGTGATCCGATCTTAAAGAAATTGTCTTGGAGGTTTTTTCGGTTCTAGACTAATGCGAACGATCTATACAACAGATTTGCTTTAGAACACCTCAGTAAATTCGTTATTACTTAAATGAGTTTCGATGGCCTATTCATATCTGGATGGCATAAGTTCTTTGTGACTTTTCTGCTCCAAAAACAATTCGATTAGCCTATAGTATAGAGTTAAGTAAAGTATCCACAAAGTCCTTGGAATGATTTGTATTTTAAATATGGAATTTGAAAACTGCTTATAATTTAAACTGCTTTCTCTAAAACCAACTAAAAGACAATTAAAATAAAGTTCAAACGTTGTGCAAGAGCAATTTAAAGCAATTACGTGCCTTGGCCGTTTTAACAACGCTGTTCACAAAGAAAAAACCAAAAACCACAAACTCTTCCTTTTCTGTTGTATTAAAGCATTCATATAAATAAATGGCATTTGCAAAAAAAAAAAAATTTAACACGTGTGCGCTAGAACAACTTCACTTTCCCTAACTGCTGCACGCCACAAAGTTCAGACCCAAGTATTTTCTGCACTCTTCCTAAGCTGTTTTTTTTAATATTTCTCTCAATTGTAGTCTTCAAGTCTTCGTTTTAGTATTTAAAGGATAATTATAATTATTTGCAATTATGTATACTATTCAACCGCAAACTCACAAAAAGAAAACACAAAAACTTAACCACAAATAAATTTTAAACTACAACAAAACTCACAAAGACAACAAAAACAGATGGAGAAGCACCTCATTTGTAACTAATCAAACCAAACAGGCACCCTTCCTATTTCTTTCGACTCAAAGACAGCCAGACATTTATTTTCTTTTCAAAAAAATTTCCAATTTCAAAATGTTGATGCTCTTTTTTTAATCGTTTTATTTGCATTTGTTTTCCCATTCACTGCCACTCAATATCTACTGATCATTATTGCTGTCAAATTAAACATGTAAAACCTTTAGAAAGCCGACATTAATTGTTAAGATCACAGTGGGCGCGCTTGCTCATTTACCAAGCGTCGGCCATACACATACATACATACATATAAAGTATATATGAATGTTGCTGTTTGTGTGAAGAGGTTTCATTGTTTTCAGGTTCATTTAACCTGAAACCACACAATTGTAGTTGTAATTAGAAAATTAGTTTCTGATCAAGCAGACAATTGCTAAAACAATCCCACTATTTATGATTGTTCATAAAGGATGTGAGAGTTAGTCTGCTTTAATCATCATTATCCTTGATGAGTCCTTAGAATTGTTCTTGGCGTAGCGTTAAGAAATCAATCAAACTGTTCAGATGTCTTGCCGCATTTTTTTTTAAAGTCATATTGTAGACAAATTATTGTTGATCTAATTTCGTTGTTTTTGCGGAAAAGCGTAACATTTGAAATTGTACTTCCGTTTTCTAATTTCGAGTCCAGTTGATTATTTGTAGTGAATGGTTTTTTTACTGGGAATTTTGTGGTTGATATTTTTTGCACTTTCATTGGATAATTAAAGAATATTAATCGAAGAACCATCTGTTAGCCTTAAGAAAACCAAGTGTTTAATTTCAGGGTAATTAGCAAAGAATTGTATGGATTAAAAGGTTTTAGTTATATATAAGCGCACAATTACGCGCTACACAACACGACATACAGAGATGTAAGTAAGAGTGCCGAATATTTTATACCATTCACCATGGTGCGATAAGAAGACAAAGTTGTAAAAATTAATACATATAGCTATTTTTGTTTTGCGTCCATTTATCCAAGCCCGCCCACTTTTTTTCTAAGATGTAATGCATTTCATTGGAAGCTATTTGTACCAAATTTGGTACTGCTACGATTTTTCAGATATAAAAAAATATATATATTTTTTATTTGTAAGGAAGAAGACACTCCTATTTCTCCCAAATATGGAAACATTTTTTTTTACCTTTCTCCCCGCCAACTTGTCCAATCCGGCCCATGCTCGGATGTTGGTTATTGATCATTAGGGCCAAGGCCACGCAATGAGCGATAAAGCGGTAGACCGAAGAGCGACAGAGCGGCGAGTTCGAGCGGCAAGTTGCTTATTACTGAGCGTCATGTCTGAGTGGTTAGTTGCTAAAATGTCATTGTCAAGAAAGGTTTGTGTAATGTTATTACGCGAAAATCGTAATCATATTTAAAAGAATTTAATGCGTTTAACAAAAACAGAAGAATATTTGATGTTCATCCTGTAAATCAAGCAAATTTCCAGACAGATTTTGGCAATACTGCCGTATGTCTGTGAAATCCTTTGATTTTCTGTTGCAAAAAGTTAACAAGCAGGTTTTTTTTTTTTTTTATTTTTTTATTTTTTTTTTTTTTTTTTTTTTTTTTTTGTGTATTTATTTATTTTAATACCTATCACAACAAGATATAAATCTTATAATTTACAGTGATAGTAAGTTACATGGCAATTAAACATATAAAAATTTAATTATTAAATTAAGTTATACAATGCGTTCAATAAAATAAATAAATAATAAATAAAAACAATTTATAATTAAATGGATATAGATATATTTAAGCTATATTAAAGAGTTTTAGAATACTTTAATAATTCCTTCTTAAAGGCCAAAGTGTTGCTTAGTGTTTTAAGACGTGATGGTAACTTGTTCCAGAGACTAATTGTGTAGTTAAAAAATTGTCTCGAAGAGATAAGACATCTATATTTTTGAGAAATCAAATTTTTACCGCGTGGAGATTTGGCAAAAATAATTCTCCTAAATAAATATTCGGGCTCCTGTATATATATTATCTTATGCATCATGAGGAGGCTTTTAAATTTTAGTAGATTTTTAAAGCTCATGTCATAAAGCTGAAAGGAGTACGACGAAATACTATCAGTTCTCCTACGGTTAAATACATATCTAGCTATATTATTATAGGTTACCTCAAGTCTATGAAAATCGGAGGTGTCGCAATTGGCAAATATTTCACATCCATATAGTAAAACCGATATTAGATAAGTTTTAGCTAGTAACAATCTTATATTAAATGGAGTGAAAAATTGAATAGCCCATAAGTTCCTAAGCATTCCGTGTACTTTTCCTGCAATAATACAGATATGGTTAGACCAAGAAAGTTCAGAATTAAACGTAATTCCTAAATTTGATGACGATGGCACAAAATCGATTTTATCGTTGTTGATTAATAATGAAGCATTATTATTAAGTGCTTTCTTATTATTTTTGGATATGAAAATGCATTTAGATTTCGATGGATTTATGCACAAACCATTCATGCACGGCCAGTGATGAACTTTATTAAGATCATGGTTTATGAGATGAATACAAGAACTTGCACTGTCTATTTTGGTACTTAGGTACAATTGTACATCATCAGCATACATTTGTATTCCACAATGGGTTAATACATCTGGCAGATTATTTATATACAACGAAAACAGAAGGGGACCCAAAACAGAACCCTGCGGAACCCCTCTGTTAACTTCAAGGCAATTTGACATTAAGCCATTAAGGAAAACGGTTTGCTTCCGATTAAGGAGATACGAAAAAATCAGATTACTAGCTGTAGGGAAAAAATTGAAGAACTTTTGGAGCTTAGATAATAAGATCTGATGCTCAACAGTGTCAAAAGCCTTACTATGATCTAAGAGTACAAGAAAAGAGACCATGTCATTGTCCAGTTTAGACCTAAGTTCTTCCACCACGTCAATTAGAACAGTAATACAGCTCATTCCATGTCTAAAACCAGATGGATAATCAGTTAATAGCTTTTGTTTACTCAGATATTCACAAATTTGACTTTTTATGATATTTTCCAAAGCTTTTGACAGGAATGGAAGTATTGCAATGGGTCTGAAATCATTGTTATTCTTGGAAATTGGAATAATTTTGGCTTTTTTCCACGTATCAGGAAATACTGACTTAGTTAATATAGAATTAAACAAATATGTCAAAAACGGCAGGAGTTTATGAACAACAAGCTTAAAAAATCTAGGATTTATGCCATCTAGACCCTCAGCATTTGATTTAATGCCAAATACACTTTTCTGAACTTCCGCTTGATCAACACATCTGAAGAAAAAACTGGCACGATGTTTAATTGAGCATACTTATTTACTGTTTGTCTTTTAACTGGGACATTGACAAATTTGTTGTTTAATTCGTTTACGTCCACATTTAAAACAGAAGTAGTGTTTCTACTCTTTCCAATACCTATTTCACGAATATTTTTCCACTTTTCTTTGCTTCCTAAGGCCGATGAAAATTTCGATCCATAATACGTAGACTTCGCAGTAGTTATGCATTTAACGACATCTTTTCTTGCAGATTTAAAGATCGCATATAATTCTGGGGTTTTAAATTTTTTCCAACGACTGTAAGCTATGTCCCGAGCATTTATTAAGCGTTTTATGGTTGAACTAAACCACAGGGGCTGTTTAGATTTTACAGTTTTAGTTTTTACCGGCACAAATTCATTATATAAGTCAGTAACATTATTTTGAAAGAAAGCGGTTTGAAAGAAAGCGGTTTGGTTAAAAGTTAACAGAAAGTTTGGTAATCTCTCTTGCCATAATAGCGGTCGGCTTTGTACAGATGAAATTATAAGCCTCACATTTACTTTTATTTATTCTTTGCCGATCTCTGCCGCTCACCACTCTGCCGCTCGCCGCTCATTGCGTGGCCTCGGCCTAAGATGTTTGTATCTATATATGCAGAAATCTATAATGTCTTTGTATGGGAAAAATCACGCGCACTTCTCCAATCCAATTCGTGTATTTTGAAACAGAAAAAAACAAAAACAAGAAAATTGTGGGTAAAATAAGAAGCAGTCGTGGGTTTTTGTTCATTTGCCATTTGTGGACAGAGCTAGCTTAGTATTAATATAGATTAAATAGATTTCGGACTAAATATATGACTGAACTACTTAAAAACTCTAGCTTTTCTTAATATTTCTCAGTTTTTTCTCACTATTTTATTTTTCAGAAATCACTACACAAACGTAATTAATTATTTAACATTTATTTTATACCTACAGACGCAAAGTTGTATGTACCTTAAACGCGGATGTATTTACTTTAGAAGATACATGCCTAAATCATTTTTCAGAGACCAATGACAAGTGTTTATGAATTTTTTGAGATTGAAAAAGTTGGCCCTAAATCAACGAATGTTCTCAAGAATATTTTTTCTCTTGGTCATTACTTTTATTTTCGATTTATATGTTTTTACATTGCGTAATAAGAGTTATTCCCAGGAAAAATTAATTTCGTCCCAATAATTCGTAATCGAATACGAATTAGAGGAGTTTTCGAAGTAAAGAGATTTCGATTAATGGGGAAATGACAAAACTGGGCGTTGTTACTAAAGGTCGCTAGAGAAAGCAACGCTCAAGGCACTTAAATATGTATTACAAAATTAATAACAAAAACTGTATGCACTTTGTTACTTCGGTTCTTTTGAGTGGCAGCCTTAAAAGGGAAAAGTAAACTAAAAATAAGTTTTGGAATAAACAGCGTGTCGATTTCACCACTTAGAGGACTATGTTTAAAGCCAGGCGACGTTAAAATAAAAAAACTTTTAAAGTTATGAGAACACAACTGGGTCGTACATCATAAGAACGTAGGTCGTAAAGCCGTACATGTTTTAAAAACAATCTTTGTGTACCCACAATTCCATCGTAGACGTATTTTGGTTTTCTTTGAAAATAATAGTAAAGAAAACACAAAAATTATTTCCTTTTATATTTTTATTTTTCTATGACGACGTATAAAATAGAATTAGATCTATGTTGACGTTCAAGTTGATACGCTTTAACGTTTGCGCCTACTTTTTGTGGGTTTTTATTAAAAATTTCACGTTTTTATTTGACAAATTATCTACGTCATACGCTACTTCGTTCATACGGTGCAATTGTGTAAGACCTATAGAAAAACAAAACTTATTTTCACTGAAAATACAAATTTTTACTTTTTCACTTTTTGAAAAATCGACACGTAAAAATATCATGATATTTTGTCTACTTTTTGGTAATGATACGGTTGTTTTAAAAATCCTTTTTTATACGCCTTTAATGTAAAATTAAAAATTGTGTTGCTTTTACTGCTTCTCTAAATCCAAATAAAGTATTGAATTGCTTAAGAAAAAAATAATTTAACCCCTTCTCCTGTAAAATTTGCTTTTTGTTGCTTACGATACAATCGCAAATAGAGCTTGATATGTACAGCGATTGCAAATGAGTCATACGTTTATGCAAATCTTTGTAGGAAAAAACGATAGATATATGTAGGGATGAAACGATACCGCTTGGGTATCGATTCTGTTTCGGCAGTAAAGTATCGATACCTATTCGACTTCGAACAAAAAGCATCGATACTTACTTGTATAGTATAACAATGTCGTGAATTAATCGGCAAATATTTAAATGTTACAAATCAGAGGCAAATATTAATTTTTTTTTTTTAATAAAATTATTTAATTTTTTTTTGATATTCTTTAATTAGGCTTGAGTTCAT
Source organism: Pollenia griseotomentosa (assembly GCA_963931875.1). Lineage (NCBI taxonomy): Eukaryota > Metazoa > Arthropoda > Insecta > Diptera > Polleniidae > Pollenia > Pollenia griseotomentosa. Next base: position 85,705,769 of record OZ007563.1, read on the forward strand.
CACATTTAATTTTCATTAAATTATTTTCACTGAGGGAAGGAATTTTATTTTGGAATTTTTATTAAAATTTATTGATAATTTTTCTTGGCTGACCTGGGATTTGAACCCGGGTTGATCTTTACATGTTTCAAGAAACACCACTTTCTATCGTCAGAAGATCTTTGAGTTCTACCCACTGCACCACTGCGGTGCCCGTTAGCCAACAGTCAAACATCAATCTTTAACCAGTAGTACTGGTGGTTCGAAATTTGCTGTTATTATCACTTAAATTTCAAATTACATGTTGCTTCCTTTTTTCCTCTGTTTTTTCGTATTCTTTCTGTCAAGACTTTGTCTTGAAACCCTGAATACATTTGTTTATTATGTTTTTTTGTCCACTTTCGTCGACATTTTTATTTGTACAGATTAAAGTACAAATGTAAACATTAGAGCTTGTGCCATAGCTATTTCTAAGAACAATTTTGATTTTTAGATGAACTGTTAATTTTTAATTTTTTTTTTTTTTGATATTCTTTAATTAGGCTTGAGTTCATCAAATTCAATTTTTTTTTTGATATTCTTTAATTAGGCTTGAGTTCATCAAATTAAATTTTCATTAAATTATTTTCACTGAGGGAAGGAATTTTACAACTTGGAATTTTTATTAAAATTTATTGATCTATCTGACGATAGAAAGTGGTGTTTCTTGAAACATGTAAAGATCAACCCGGGTTCAAATCCCAGCTCAGCCAAGAATAATTATCAATAGATTTTAATAAAAATTCCAAGTTGTAAAATTCCTTCCCTCAGTGAAAATAATTTAATGAAAATTTAATTTGATGAACTCAAGCCTAATTAAAGAATATCAAAAAAAAAAAATTAAAAATTAACAGTTCAACTGAAAATCAAAATTGTTCTTAAAATTATTTATTTTACATAAAAAGCTGTTTTAGAGTTTTTATTAAAAAAAACAATTAAAAATAAACTTAGAACTACAAGCAAGTATAATTTATAAGTTTTGAAATATACATACAACTAGCTGGCCGCCCCGGCTTCGCTCGGTAGCTGATTACTAATGATCGATTGAGCCGTTTTCTGATTTTAAGTAAATCGAAAAAAGTAGGCGTAAAAGTGAGCGGGTGTGTGTAAAAACCTAAGTTGGACCATGGCGAACATAAGAAAAAAAATCGTTCAAATCAGTCCGGCCGTTTTCAAGTTATGCGCTTAGTAAAAAAAGTTGGCGTAAAAGTAGGCGTGGTAAATTTTTCTTTCGATGAAAACTTAAAATGGATTAATACGTTTTCTATTTTTAGGTAAATCGAAAAAAGAGGGCGTAAAAATGGGCGGGGCAAAGTTGGACCATGGCGATCATTTTAAAGAAAAAATCGTCCAAATCGGTCAAGCCGTTCTCAAGTTATGCGATCAGCAACACTTCATTTTTATTATATAGAAGAAGATAAACATAAATATCGCCGCCACCTAAAACGCAAAAGGCCCTATCTGAAACTTTGAAAATTTTATAGGAAAAGAAAAAAACTATTTAATATGATAAATTCATAAATTGCATAAAATAGTTTATAATTAATTTTTCATCTATTTTTCTTATAAAACCTACCAGTTGTTTTGACAAATAACAATGTTGCATATTATACAAACTGTTATTTAGGTCTGTTGGTTTTTTGCCAATAGAATATTAATGCCCATGATGGTCGAAGGATACCAAAATTTTGTATGGACATCTGTGTTAATGCAATATATCAGATTTAATGAAGAAGCCGATTTTAAATTTTTTGTTAGTGAGGGCCTTTTTCGTTTTAGGTAACGATATATATATGAAATATATAATGATGTTTAATCAACATAGTTTTAGACTGATCCTATTCGTAAAAGCTATCTGCTTGGTATTTAATAAACTTTGTGTAATATTTGCACTGAGCAATCTGAAGAATTCATTTACAAACAATCCTTTGCAAACAAAATGCCACCAATTGTTTTTGTTTCCAACGATTTCTGATTTTAGTTTTATTTATATTTATTTGACTAAAAATTCATTCAAAGTTAGCTGACGAATTTGGTAACGCCATTAAGCTATTGATAAAATTACATAAGTTACGGAATGCATTATTATTATTTAACAACTTCATTGATTAGATTGTTTTCCAAAAGATATTGATATCAAAATCTTTTCCGTCAAAATGTTTAAATCTTTACTCCCTTATATCCGTCTCTATTGACTGGAATCTCTCTTTAGATAAAAAAATTAGAAAAACTTTTTAGCAAAGGAGGTAAAGAAGTATTTCTGTTTGAAATACTAGATGGAGTTATTAATTTTAAAGAACAAGCACAAATTCTAAATTGTGAAAGTCTGACTCTTCAGATTATCACTTACATCATTTGATATTACCTGATTTGGATAAGCACCCCTTATATTCTTATGGAAACCCCAAACATTTCTTGATTCTTAAATGCAAACTCTATTTAAAAGTGCTTTTTCAGTAAATTTGAAATTTACAAAGGTTTTCCATATAGGTAGGTACCTACTTGTTTTTTTTTTTATATTTTTGCAAATAGAAACTGGGAATTATTTCCTTTCGTATGTTACTTTATATTATATTCAACATTTTTTAGTTTTCGAATTTATTCTATGAGTTACATCTCAGTTATGTTTTCTATAAAGCCTTTTTTGTAATAGTTCTATTCCTTAAATTTTAAGGAATGACTTTTATACACTACCAGACTACAAAAAAGCTTTATAAAATACATAACTGAAATTTAGCTCATAGAATAAATTCGAAAAATAAAAAATGTTGAATTTAATATTTTTGTTAATGTCGCTTGGTTGTTAGTTCCCCTTAGCGAGCAATTTTTGATTGAAGTGATTGAACTTGTAGTAAAATTTATATGAAAAGCACCCAGTTTTTAGAGTTCAATCACTTTTGTTGTGAAAACAGCACATAAGTAAATGTATACATTCAAGTTATGCCTACATACGTATACCTATAACTTTTTAAAAGTCAAAATTAATTTAATTTACTTTAATACATTTTATAAGAGTATTAAGTAGAGTAATTTCTCAATTACATCTTTAAAAAATGGCTGTCAATACGCATCCGAAAAAAAGAAGACAAAGACGACAAATTCAAAACACAAACAACTTTAATTGACATGCTATAAAATATCAAACTTCTCCAACTCACTCAATCATTAAACGAACATTTAATTTTTCCCCGTTTTGATTCTAACAAAGTGGTGAATTTGAATTCACCTTGCACCGTCATTGTTATACTTCCCCTTTTTACTTGACAAAATACTCATTTATTTAATAAAAACACAATTGCTTCCGTTACAAAATTGTCTAATAAAACTGACAAAACAAACAATTAGAAAATCAAATGGCAGAGAAAATATTTAAACACTCTACACGCGCAACACAGCTATCAGAAAAGTGTGTGACTGTAAACAAAGATAAAAGGTGGTGAAATGGCAGATTACAGACATCATGGTCAAAAAATAACAGCCAGAGAAATATTAGGGCAAGAGTAATGAGACTCAAGAAAATTCTTTGAAGAGCTCTACTCAAATTAAGAAAAAAATGAGAGATACTAAATGGAATAAAACGATAAGATACTTGAACAATAGTATGTGCATTGGTAGTGGAGTTTTAAGTTGTGGTGTTGGTAGTAGGAAGGCCAATATGGCGGATGTTCGTTAATAAAATCATATTTGAAAAAGTTAGGTATGAATGAAAGGGATGGCTAGAGTGTTAAAAAAGAGCGCATGTTTAAAGCAAAATACAAAACGTCTGCAACCACCACCATTTGAAGTAAAAAATACACACAAATACAAATAACAAAAAAAAAAAATCATAAAAAAATTTTTAACTTGCCAAGTTAAACAACTACCACTATTTTTTAAATACAACAAAGTGAGCAATTACTGGTTTTTCAAATGTTGGCTCATTCATCACTGCTCAGTCACACACAAGTTCACACACAATCGAAATTAACAAACTGCACAAGATACTTTCGTATCTGAAACTCAGGCAGGTGCGGTTAGTTTCGTTTTGAACGTGGATGTGAACGTAGCAAGCGCGTCAAAAGAAAAAATACAAAATTTTGTTAAAAAAAAAAAACAAAAACGCTTAAAATTTGGTGACAACTTAATTAAAAAAAGAAAATCTTTTGCAAACAAGAAATCGAAAAAGAATTAAGAAATTTTTAACATAAAGAATATAAAATTTAATAAAAGTGTTGTAATTAATCGCAAGTGATTTGTTATTTACATAAAAAGGTTCATGAAAAGTTTTGTGGAAATGAAAGATTCAATGACCATTTTACAACCTTCCCTAACGAATAGTGACCATCAAAAAATGTCCAATATGAAACCGAATCGTTCACGTTTTATGATTAATGACATTTTAGCGGGTAGCGCAGCGGCCGCTGCTGCTGTTGAGGCGGCCAATGCAGCAGCCGCATTTTACAAACAACAAAACAATACTAACAACAACAACAATAATGAAGATCAATCACCTTCAAATTCTCCCCAGCACAAACATTCTCCACATAATATGCAACATGCCGCACATCACCACCATCACCTTCAACAGTTGCAACAACAACAACAGCATTATCTGCAACATCAACATCCCACACATCATAACCCTTCACTGGGTCAGACCACAATACCTATGGGTCATAGTGGCCATCCTTTGGCCCATCATCAGAATGGTTCGGGAATACCTCATACACCTGCCCCCCACAAAATGCATTTTCCCGTCGGTGCAACACAAATCGGTTCAAATGGTCTTAATGTGGCTCAGTATGCAGCCGCTATGCAACAACATTATGCAAATGCAGCGAATGCGGCTGCAGCAGCACGTGCTGCGGCGGTGGAACGCAATCATGGTGTGGATTTGGATGACAGCAGTGATTATCAGGACAACGATGATTGTGACAGTGAGAATGGCAGCGGTGGTGGAGGAGGTGGTCACATGGACGATAACAGCGTTTGTAGTAATGGTGAGGTGAGCTTTATTTCTATATGGGGATAGAGGGGCTTTGTAGGTCTTTTAGAACTAATAAAGGCGATAGTTGGGCAAAAAAACGGGCTTAGAGTATTAAAGATATGATATGAATTTAGAGTCACTTAATTTGATAAGGATGCACAACATTAAAAATATAAAAAAATATTTGGTTCAAATGGTGGAAAAAATAGACATGATTACAAAAAAAATAATAATTTTAAATTATGTTAGGTCCTTTTTAATAATTATAAAAAAAATCCCAAAAATTGCTGTTAACTAAAAAATCAATTTAAAACACAATCCCTAAAAAAGGAAACAAATTTCAAATCCCTATTGCAAAAATTAAGAAATTTTAAATAAAATTATTAAATAATGATAAATAGTCCCTTTTTTTAAAGTTTCGATTAAAAAGTTCTTCATAACAACCAGAAATACGTATCCATAGCATACTTTAAGGACCATTACAAAATTTTTATGAATACTCTAGAGAATTAAATAAACCCTTTTTTGTAATTCTTACAAGTGAAATGCGCATAGGAATAGCTTATCCCATCAACAAAAAATTTCAGTTTATCAATAGTATGAAATGAGAATTTAGCACATTTAAACGAAACCTTGTTAATTAATTTTTTAAATCCCAAGAAAAACTTTGAAAACAATTTGTGTTTCCATTGCATACTTTTATCAATAAAATATATACTAAAGTGTTGCATGCTTTTAGGAACAACAGAACATTTATTTTTTTGTGAAATACTCGTTCTCAGATGTTTTTTACTCAACATCTAACAACTTTTACACCCTGTCCGGTAGAAATTTTTTTCATTTTATAAACCGATTTTTGATTTTTAAAATTTTAAAAATTCGAAAAAAATACTAACTAAGAAGCTTTAAATTTCACGTTTAAAAAAAAAATCGAAGGATACACTTTGAAAAATTTTAAACATGTTATCATCGGTAATATTAACTAATAATTTAGTAAATCTTCAACTAAAAAAATTGTTAAATAAACTCAATTTTTCCTCTAATACAATCAAAATTTATTCAACTACACAAATTTTCTTCAAATCAACACAATCGATTTCGTTACACAATTTTGTAATTGAAATCTGTGTATATGAATAAAATTTTGTTAAAAGAATAGGTAAAATTTAACAAAATTTAAAATAGTATTAGGAAGTTAATTTGAATACTTTACTAAATTTTGATAATTTTATTCCTCAAAGGTGTTATTTTGATTACAAATTCGTTAAAATTTTGTTAAAGTAAAATATGAAAAATGAAATTAAATGAAAATACAAATGATTCTTAAGATTCTAAACATTTATGTATGTTTATAATAAGACGCAAAATAAAAAATTAAAATAAAATGTTCACGATGAACATAGGACGTTAACGAATTCTCTCGATCTATTTCTATATCTGTTAAGTAGTTTAATCGCGTTCCATGTAAGACGAGCAGCTTTATGTTCTTTTCCGAAGGACCGGATCCAGGAATTATGTAGTCGACCAGGCTGACGTTGACCTTGAGTCTATGGAAGCTCTTACAATATCAGTTGATGGACGTCGTATGCCAGTTTCAATAGGAAAGCAATGTGCCTGATTTTAAAGGGTTTAATTGGATATTTAATACGTACAGTAAATCCGTAATATCTTATTCATACCTATATACTAAATTTATTAGTTAATTTTAATAATGATTCGTCAATTTAAATCAAAAAGATATTCAAAATAACTACATTTATTAGTTAAAATGAATAAAAATTCTTCAAACTTAATAGCATTTAACTACCATAATTAGTAAATTTAACTAATTTTATGATCACGAAAAAGGTTAAAGTTTAATCGAAGAAATTTCTTCTTTTTAACTATTTACGAAATTTTTCTGTATTTACTAAAAACGTCTGTAGACTTGAAATAAAAAAATTTGTAAGTTGTAGAATAACCTACACCGACAATCATATGAATTAGTCCTCCATCGAGAAGCCACAACCATATTATGGTTGCCTACGAACATATAATGTTTAAAAATGACTAAAACATATTTAACATTTAAAAAAGCATGGTTAGTTCTCAACCATGGCATGTTGCTTTTGGAAAACAGGAAAATACTATTGTTAATTTTAAAACAAATTATTGTCATATTTAACCATAACATGTTTAGAGGCAACCATAATATGGTTGTGGTTTCTTGATGGAGGGATAATTCAACCATAATATAGTTGCAGGTGACAATAATAATATTTATAAATAATATAACCATATTAAACATAATACAACACACGATATAAAATTTCAAAACAAAAATCCCCAATCAAAAAAAAATTTTTTACTTTTTTTTGTTCTGTAAAAAGCATCTAAATACGAATATTTCACAAAAAATTTTGAGTTTACTGGTTGTACTGGCCACAGAGTGCAATTTCGTTCGGAATCGAATAATTGATATTGAGTGAGTGTGTATTTTGATAGTTTTTTGGCCTTTCAGATACATGAAACTCCCATTCCGTTCATGAAAACAAAAATGATTTCATTCCGAAAAATTTTTTCGTCATTTTCTGAAGAACCAAAATACGGAATGAATTCTGTTTCCGAACAGAATTGTACTCTGTGACACGGCTGATTATTAAGAAAGTTATGCACAAAAATATTAAGAAAACGAGTCCTTTGAAGGAGTAGACAAAAAATGTCAAAATTTACCAGAAATGTCCTTTCAAATGCACTAAAAATTATCCCAGAATTTGGGAAATAAAAAAATTTGTTTTAAACCCTCTAATTTGGCGTACTTTATGGGATCTTAGATGAATATTAATAAAAGATTCACATAGAATGACAAGCTAAGTATACCTTCATTCACAACTGCTGATTATGGGAAAAATCTGTACATAAATATTTGATGTAATACGATCAATTGAATTTCTCCCTAATGTTGAATTAATTAAACGATGAAATTATTTTTAGAATTTCTTCTTCCTTTGTTGGGTTTTTAGTTCCTATTCGCGTTTTCAGAAAATATATTCTTTTATGGCATGAATATCTTCGGTCTAATTATGCAAATTTTAATCTTTTCTGCAGAATGAGCTCTGAATTAAACAATTTTTCTAGGTATATGGATCTCTCTGATCAAATCAGCTTTATTAGCTGCTTTTTTATGTCTAGTACTTCAAAGAAGCATTAACCCTTTAAAAAGATATTTCTCTAAAACTTAAACAAATTATTACTTTCTTCTAGCCCTCTTTAGATTTAATTTAGAATTTCTTCTGATTCCGAGCTAATTTCAAACCAAATTAATTTATTTAAAGTTTTTTCTTTGGTTTCTTTGTCGTTATTTAGCCGTCGGCTATTAAAGTTTACAACTTTTTTTTTTTAATTTTTTTTTACTTTATTGTTATTAGAAAATATTTAAACAAATGACCTTCAACCATTTACATTAATAATTTTCTATACCATTCCAAAGTTCAATATAAACAAAAGTGATTCGATGCCAATAATTTTAAGAAACATATCAGACAGCACAGCACGTCCGTGTTTTAACGTGTGCTGTGTCCAATTTCCTTGCTATTAATTTGATTCTGCTGCTGTAAACTGTTTAAAATTGTTGGTTGAGTGGCAGCCAATTATTCTGTACGTTCTTCTTGAGTTTGGCAATAATCTTCATGAAGTAATGCCATTTTATTATCATCTTCGAGCTTTTTTTTTTGCTAACCTAAGCGGCCTTACCTTCCGTGTCAAGATTGCCACTTCTACATCACACAAACCATTTATTTAGACTAAACTTTGGTCAGCAGCCGATGTGATTCAACTACATTTGATTCCAATAAATTTCTCCGAAAATGCGGCTTTGTTAATACAAAACTCGAAATACACAAAAAAACTTTGTTAGGTACACTTTTTCGCACAAAGGATTGAAAGGTTTCTAAAGGTCGATTTCACTAATTTATTTAAATATCAATTTATATTTAAAATTCGTTTTTCATGTCAAATAAAAATAATATTATATATAAAACTATTTTAAAATATGAATTTAAATCAAATCACGTGACTTTAAATCACATGTGTCTTTTAAAATCACACGTGTGATATTGTGGTGTTCCATTTTTGTGTTTTTCGCTGTGATTTTCCATTACCGAAAGCACACCAAAAATTACAAAAACGGTGAAATTTTCAGAGCACCACGAAATCACGCGTGTGATCTTAAAATTACTCCTAGAAAATTATCTTAACATGTTTGAATAAAAAATCGAGTGGACATAAAAAATAGAACTTGATATCGAGAAAAGAGGAAAATACTATTGTTAATTTAAAAACAAATTATTGTCACACTTAACCATAACATGTTTAGTAGCAACCATAAAATGGTTATGGCTTCTTGATGCAGGACTAATTTAACTATAATAAGGTTGCCGATAACAATATAATGGTTAAATTAACCATAATATGTTTAAATCTTTTCGTTAAAAATAGTTTTGTTGGAGGTGTTTTCGCTGCGTGTGGATGAAATTTTACAAAATAGTTATTTACTGCCAATCGAAGTTTAACCCATTTTCTCACTATAATGTCTTCATTTATGAGCAGCATTCTGTTTTTATTAATTTCTTTTGAAACTAAATTATTTAAAACTCTTATTCTGACAGAAAACATATTATTTTTACAATATTTATTAATAATTAGTATTTTGGTTTTTTTGTTTTTAATCCAAATTTTGATATTTTAATAAGGCTAAAGTTCATTAAATATAATTTTCATTAAATTATTATTATGCAGAACGAAATTTTACAACATGAAATTAATTAAAATTTATTGATAATTTTCATTCTTGATTGCCGCGGGAATAGAACCCAGGCTTTCACGGACAGGTTACCATTACATGTTTTAATTGCAACATCTCTTCAGAGGGTTTTGCCGTTTAACACTTACAGCCATTGACGACTGCTGGCAGCCATGTTGTAAAATTCCTTTCTTCATAAAAATAATTTAATGAAAATTAAATTTGATGAGCTTTAGCCTAATTAAAATATTAAAATATTTATAAATTTTTATTTTAGAAAAAATTTTAAAACTTTTTACATTAAAAAACCCACTGTGTTGCACTTTTCCCATATTCATGTTGCCATTTTGCTCTGTAATAAATAGTTCTAACCCTTTAATTTATTAAAAAACAATTTACAAACCTTTAACAGAATGCAGTTTAATATAATTTCCCCCTTTCACAAAAACAAAAAAAAGTATTAAAAAAACAAGCAAAACATAAAGTTTGTCGCTTAACTCTTTTGTTTTGTAGCAGCAACAAAAAACAATCAATTTAGTAACATAATTTTCATACTAACAAAAAATGCAACAACTTTTATTAAAAAAAAAAAAACAATTTCAAACAAAAACTACTTAAATAAACTATTTAAACTAAAAACACACTTTGCAATAAAAAAAAATACCAGTGTTTGACTGACTGACTGCAGAAATAGCAAAAAAAAAAAATTCATAAAAATATGGAGAATTTTGTTAGGAAATTTAAAAATCACTAAACCATGTAAATAATAAATGGAAATAGACAACATCTAAACTTTAAATTAAAAAAAAAAAAAAATAATATAATAAATAAAACAATTTGCAGAAAAAATGCCAACATTACATTAATACTCACATTAACAAACTTCTTTTTACAGTGAAGTCAAAAATTTCTTTGTTGTCTATAAAAGTGTGCTTGGCAAATAATAATTTTTTTTTTTAAATTATATTTACTTAAGTTAAAAGCAGGAAAAAATTGTAATTTCAATTTTAATGTTTTTGTAAAACAGAATTAATAACAACAATGTTAGAGTTTACAAGCAGAGAGACAGACATCGATGCATGGTTACAGCACCAAGTTGGAAAAATTGCATTTTCACGGTTTGTTTAATTTTTCGTAAGAAGCGCAATCAGTGCTTATTTTAAATTTTTTTTGTTTTAAAATTTTTTGCATTTATGAGTTTAAAATGTCTAAATGTTTTTAAGCAGACTTTGTCTAGAATGATAAAACAAAGGAAGTAAAGATTATCTATTAATAAGTGCTTTTAAATGGAAAAAGATTAAGTAGGGATATGTAATTAAAATTCTTTTAATAAAGTATAGATAGATTATTAAATTTTGAAAATAAAAAAGAAGAGCTAATTTTAAAATTCTAATACTCTAGCTTTAGGTTAAGATTGTAAAATAATTACACAATTTAAAGAGCTTTGACCTATTTGAGAACTATTAAAGAATAAACTAAAAATGTTCAGTAAAAATACCTTTATTAAGAAAAAGACTGAAGAATCTTAGATGCAGCTTAGCTTGAATAAACTCGAACAGTTTTCTAAGTTTCATTAAAATAGTCCTCTACTTTTAAATTTTATCAAATTAGCCTTAACATTAACATAAACTGTGAAACTATCGATCAACGACTTGTATATAAACTCTTTCAATACAAAAAAAATAGCCCAGCGGTTAAAATTGCAAGCACTTTTACTTTCCAGGTCTTTTTTAAGGCTTACAAACGTATTCTATATAAACCTTTTTGAAAAAAAATTCTTATTTTGCGAAGCACTAATCTCGCATACAGAGAAGCAGTACTGTAAGTGAATGAATTCTTAATAAATGTTATACCAAATAATATTTCAAGTGCCAAGGCATTCTATTACTACGAAGGAGATTTGTAAGGAAGAATATATTAAAAAATACTGTAAAAAAGAGTGAGCTGATCGCTACGCTCACCAGCGTTTATTTGCATTTAATGAAACGCTTATTGTGTCAAAAATGTAATGCTTGAAAGCGGGAACTCGCCATAAAAAATTCATGCCTTCCGTAATCGAAACTATTGAATTTCCTTTTTACAAACCTGACACCTGAATTTTTATTGGGTTCCAAGACAAGGCCAGTCAAAATAATTCTCTTAGAAGTTAGGTGGGAATGTTAAGGAAATACTTCTTAGATTTTGAAAAAATACTAAATATCAACTCACTTTTTACTATTAGCAACAACAATTATGCTGAGATATAGCTTACTTCTTAAATAATTTTTTACACTGAAAGAAAAATGCTTCATGTATTTAATGAATCGTTTTCATAAAAAAATTTTCATTGGTTAAATGAAAATGTTCATTGTCTAAATGGAATTTCATAGTTATAATGAAGTTTTTTCGTTAAAATCGCTTCATTGGGTTTCGTAATTACGTTTAAAATGTTCATTGGATATATAAAAACTGAAGTTTGTCCAAGTTAAACAAAAAATTTTTAATTGGGAACATAAAAAACAATATACAAACATAACTATATTCATAAATTAATACAAAATTATAGTTTCCTTAAAACATGTTGAATTGTTAATTAAAAAATGTAAGATTTAATTATTTCATAAATCTAATGTAATATGCCATTAAATTTATGAAATCAACAATTTTTTTATAAAAGCAACATATTTTAATAATTGAAAAAAAAAATTATTTTTAACATACAAATAACTCTATAGTCTCAATAATTAAATGTATAAAAATATTTCGGAAAAGCATGACTTCATAAATTAAAATTTTCATTATGACAATGAAAATGTCATTATAGTAATGAAACAAAAACTTTTAATCCATAAATATGTATGTTTTTAGTTTTCTTTAATATGTACATATCTACCTACATATAGTTTGTAAAAAGTAATGAACACACAAATGTTTTCCTTTTAAAAAACACACCGTTATTTTAAACTGTTGTTAACCAAATGATGTATACGAAAAAGCTTGTTCTCTCTTTATGTGGTCTTTTTTTTATTCAAAAAATACACTGCCCCGGTAGGCTAGCTGGTTGTCGATTCCCGCCAGAGACTCTGGTTACTGCAGACAAGCGTAAAGCTTCTCGGGATTTGTTTAGGGAATTATTTAAAAAAAAAAAAACAAAAAAAAACAAAAAAAAATTAAAAAAAAATAAAATTAAAAAAAAAACTAGTTAGAGTGCTATATTCGGCTGTGCCGAATCTTTGATACCCTCCACCGACAGTTCGAATGTTTAAGGAGTAATATCTGTATGATGTCTTTTTATTATTATTATCTTAAACTGTGACGATTTGTTATTAATTATGGTTTTAGGAGACTCAACTGTTTTCCGGGAGTATGGCATATATGGGGCCTAGGGTAAATTATGTACCGATCTTCACGAAATTTCACAGTATCATTTATAGTCCTATAAAATTGCATTATTTTTTACGGTTTTAGGCGTACTAAACTGTTTTCCGGGAGTAGTGTTTACATGGGGCTTAGGGTAAATTATGGACCGACCTTCGCGAAATTTTACAGTGTCATTTCTAGTCGAATAAAACGGACTTGTGCAAAATCTTATGTCATTCCGTGCATTTTTGCATCATTTATGTTAGTTTTTGTAACAAAATTATCAAGTTTTTGAAGGTGGTGGTTCCACATTTTGATTCATAGCTCTGGTCCTACTGAACCGATTTTGCTGAAATTCAATCCCAAACTGCTTAGGATAACTACAAGCAATTTGACACCTAGTTTGTTTATTTATTTTGAGTTTTTCGAAAGTGAGCGTGTTTTCAACAGACGGACAGACAGACGGACATGGCTAAATCGACTTAGAATTACTCAAGCAGCCAGAATATATATACTTTATGGGGTCTGAGATGAATAATAAAAAAGTTTCACACGGAATGACAAACTTAGTATACCCTCTTCACAACTAATTGTGGTGGAGGGTATAATAATATAAAAAAAAATTTGTTTTTTTCCTTTTTTGAAAGTATTCATCCAATGAATAATATTCATAGATGTAATGTAATGTTTCATTGAATACATTTAATGAAACAGGTGTCATTAATCAAACGAAGCGCTGCATAGGTTCCTTTTAAATGCAATTTTTCATGGGATTAATGTCAAAATTCATTGGTGTTGTGAAGAACATTTTTGCAGTGTACTTGCCTTCTAGAAGCTTCAAAAGTAGATGCGAGAACACGCAAAGCCTTGGTATCAAACGACACGCCGTGTAAATTAAAAATTAAGCTGGAATGCGGCTGGCAGGTCTTACGTCGGAAAAAAGCCTCTTTACTAATTTTTTCCGGCTGGGAATCTTTCTCAAAGTCTCGTTCGTGCGAAGTTACAACAACAAAATAAAGACATTAAGCGGGAAAACTCAGAAGACCTTTTTACTTCAGGCATTATTAAAGGCCTGCTTAAAAATGTTTTTGCTTTAATTAACATTTTTATTTAACTGCCTCGGCTCTTTCGTATAAAAGATAAGAAAAACATTCCACATTCCCCTCTATGAGAAGGGTGGAGAGACGGAGTAACATTTTTTGTTTTGTTTTTTTTAGCGAAAGCCATTCTTAAGTAAATGAAAAAGAAGGGAGAGAGAATGGCCTACCCAATGACAACGTTTGTAAAAAAGATATGAGTATGGTATAAAGGCTGAATGAAGTATAGAATGAAGGCCTCTAGGTCCAAAAGAAGGTGTACAGAACCTTCTAGAAGGCCCCGATAAAAAAAATTGGGTGTTTTGAAGCACTTAAGAGAAAAAGCGCATAATCGAGCGCTTTAATAAGAGAGCTTTTATGCAGCAGTAAATGATATAGAATAAAATATACAAAAAAGCTGCTATTTTAGTGCTGACAACGAAGAAGGTTTCAAACCGAAAAAAATAAAAATATATCGTTACCTTAATATAAAAAGGCCCCAACTCATCAAAAACACTTTTTACAGGAGAAGGAAAAAACTTAATAAAAGCTGAAATAATATAGCTACACAAACATTGTCAAAAAACATCTTTATTAAAATTAAACGAGGAATTCAGATTGAAATACATATGTATGAGTCAGTGTTTTTTCTTTCGAAAAATTGTGTGTATGAGTTAGGGCTTTTTTTCTTTAGAAAAATTGTGTGTATGAGTTAGGGCTTTTTGTGTTCTGCTTATAACTTCTTTATTTTTAATCTAATTTGCTTGAAATTTTAATAGAATGTGTATTAGCAACCATTCTACAAGAATCAATAAAAAAACGGATTTCCAAAAATAATGAGTTGGGGCCTTTTTATATTAAGGTAACGATATTATGGTTTATGAAAATGATTGAAAAAAGGCATTTAAGCAAGTAAAAGCAAAACATTAATGAATATGTTAATATAGTTAGCCCCTAAAAAAGCACTTTAGGAGTGCTTTGTTTGCATGTTAAGAGAAGCGCTTATTGTCAGCATAAAAAAGTCCTCCAAACCGGGAACACCCCATACAAAAATCAGGCATCCCATCAGCACGTTTAAAGCGATTTGAGGTATGAATTCATACATAAAACCTGCTTTTAAAGCGGCAAATGTTGAATAAGCTGTTAAAAAATATTCAATATATAAAAAAGAGTTATTTGAACATTATAAGAGTTTACTTATCAAATTATGTTTTTTCCACTTCATTTGGAATGTTTTTTAAATTTATTTTGTTAAAAGATTATGTTTGTGTATGGCAACGTCTACTTCACGCGACTTAAAACTAAAGTTAAAAAAATTCAACTTTGCCGCGCGTCATCTTTACTAAGTAATATCAAGTCCTACTATTTGTGATGTGTATTTTTTTTTTATATGAACATTTTTGTAAACATTGCTAACATTTTCACAATGGCAATGCTTTTGCGGCCCGCAGCCGCATGCCGCCTACATTGGCCTATCACTATTAACCTTCAAGCAGCATTTAAAAAAACTGCATTCCTACTAGAAAAACTTCCATTTCTTCTTCTTCTTCATTTGTTACTGGCAAAAAAAAAATTATTGATTTTACTTCTGATTCATTAAATGTAAACAGTCGCAGTCAAACCAACTCAAAAAGCGAAAAGTTGTACACAAATTTTTGTTTTTTTTTGTTTCTACTGCAGTTTTTTAACCCTGCCTTTAAGTGTGCAAGTGACTTAAATTTGACTGACTGTGACTGTGATTAGTTTAAGCAATAATAACGCGTGAGGCAGTGAGCGTTATTTCAATATAAAATTAACGTGCGTAATAAAAATGTTAAAAAAAGCATTCACAATTTCTTACGCACTCTCAAACTATTTCTTTAAAAACGTTGGAATGCATAAAAATTGAAAACTATTTTTATAAGGGATGTTTTTAAGCCCGATAGAACTTAAAACAATAAAAAATAACACTAAATATTAAATTTTATTACAAAAAAAAAAAAAAAATGTTTTTTTTCAAAAGATAAATTTATGTCATTAATATTTGAAAATGATTTCGGGCATATGGGCGCCGCCGCTGGCCGTATGTCATAAATATCTCAATCAATTTCGCCTCCAAGTGGCCAATTGTTGCTGGTTTATCAGCATAAGTCAGTAACTTTACGTAGCCCTACAGGAAATAATCGCCGTTGGAGGACAGGTCCATTTTTCAAAATTAACTTAACGCAAAATTTGGATTTGATGTCTTGATTCTGTTGAAACCACATCTCGTCCTAATCAATGTAATACATATTTTCAAGCAAGAAATCATTGATCATGGTAACGATCCCACTTGACCGTGATCAAGCTTTGGATTGAAGAAATAAGACGGTGCCAATAGCGTGTAAGCCGCAACAAACAGTGCATTTTTCTGGATGTAATTGAATCTGTTGTAAATTGGTATCACTCCAAATGCGGAAATTTTTTTTCGAAGTAAATTTCAATCAAGAATGAAAATTGGGAATTTAGCACATCATAATTAATGAGTAAATAATTATCAAAAGTAATTTTTGGGAATACAAGATTTTAATTAAAAAGATTTTGTTATTCGTGCTTAATTCCCAGTTTTTATTCTTGACAAAAACACTTGAAATTTATTGTTGATGTGATAAGCTATTCCTATGCGCATTTCACTGGTTGCTTAGGCCAGATCATCAGGAAACTTCATCCATAAAGATTTTTGAAAAACTAAAGATATTAAAACAAATAAAACTGTTAAGCGTATAAGAATCATAAGCAACAGTTCTACTTATAACAATATCAAAGTTTAAACAAAAACATCAACAATAAACAGTGAGTTTATCTCTTCTTATATTCCCCACTACAATTGATTGGAATTCTTCCAACACTAATTGTAGTTGTAAGTAGGTTAAGAAAAAACAAAATGCAAAAAACAACTTGCAAAAGCATGCTGCCATGTAATAATAATAATTATTAAAAATTTGGTATTCCCGAAAATAATTTTAATAGTAAATTTGGATAATTTGGTAGCGTTCATGTTGATTTGCTAGAGAATCAAAAAGTGGGCGCAGTATGGCAGTCCGTTCGACAGCTAACCCTTTCGCAAGTTTTATCGGGCTTTAAAAAGCCCCATTTGTGTGCAATTTTTGTAACGTTTATGTATTGCGACAGAAGTTTTGTTGCATCGTTTTGTTAACAAAATATAATTAACCCTTAATAGCCTGATTTATTTTTTTGAGCAGAAAAAAATTAATGTTTTAAAAGTCGCGTTTCTGAACAACTTTTGTTTTACGACTTTGTGCATAGGTTTTAGGTAAGAAAAACCTGGTTGGTTCTTTGCGGAACCACTAGGCACCCGGAGATCAAAAATTTTGAAGGTGTATATTAAAGCACAGAATTTTTTTTTAACCAAAATCAACATATTTTACTTAGGTAATGCAAAAAAGTAACAGAAAATTAAAGAATTATTAATATTAAAATATCAGCAATTGCATTTATTTTTGGTGAAACTCAGCAAACCAGTTTTTTAAGTCGAAAAATACAAATGTATTCCACATTTTTGGCGTCTAACTTTTGTTTGGGATGTACATTTCGGATTTTTGCATCGCGGTTTCCCTTCCTTGACATATTCTGTTAAATGTCCAACGTTATCTAGGCGAATGTCATGCGGCTGCATCGGAGCAGACATTGGGTGATGATGTTTTGCAACAATATTAACTTCGAGATTACTTCGTCGACCTTTTCCCACTTTCATTTCAGTACCAAATTTTGTCAAGCAATGTACAACTCACACACAAGTTCACTGCTGCATTGTTCTGAACATCTGCAACTTCCATCGCTTCGTTTTCATCATGTTAATGGCCTATTTGCTCGTCATCTTCAAAATTTTAATTTCGGAAAGCCGCATCAAAATCGAAATCTGGGTCATAATCACTATCGTCAGAAGAAAAATCACCATTATCTTCACTTTGCGACCACGCAACCGAATTGACAAACTCCCAAAGCTCTTCTTCCGTTCTAAAATCACGAATGCTATGCGACATTTGTAATCAACAAACTGAAAAACCCGTTACAAAAATTGGAAAATTTCGAACTCCCGGTGCCTGTCGGTTCCGCAAGGGACCAACCATTCATTTTTAAAAATCCACTAATATAAAATAAAAATTATTATTTCAAGCACTCACCTAAGATTCAAGGCATTATAACGGTCACGGAAATATTTTTTTAAGCTTCAGTTTTTACGTTTTTGACACAAAATAATTTTTTCGAAAGTTCGCAATTTCGCAAAAGCTGTTTTTTTCGAGGTTGTGACACCTTACTGAACATACAGGATTCAAATAAAGCCGGACTAAAATGGCGACCGGCGCAAAAGGTGGCGCTTGTATCAAGAAATATTTTTAAAGTGGCAGGTGCAAGTTTAAGCAAAAATCGTTGAACAAAGACTTGATTTTTTTTGGTTGGTTCCTAGCGGAACCAGCAGACTATTAAGGGTTAATTTATACCTATTTAAATTAAGAAATGTTATTATTATGCAAAGATTAAAAAAATTTAACTCTATATTTTCAAACATTTTCTTGAAAAAATTCAAAATACTGCTAAAGAAAACTATAAAATTTGCTTTTTACATGATTTCTTAACAATCAAAGACAGCGCTTTTCTAAAAAATCTGTTCAATTATTCCTACGCTTATCTTTTAGCGTATACAAGTCTAGTTACGTGTAGTTATATTTGTCTAATTTTGCACTCAAAAGAAAAAACGATCCATCCGTACTCAAATCAATCCGAAGCGGTATTTTTAGTACGGTGAGTACGGATTTTCTTGGATCAAATACAGAAAGTTTGATTCAAGTACGGATTTTCAATCGCGAAATACTTAACTTGTCTTTATTCAATCCCGAATTCGTACCTGTGATAATCCGAAAATGAGTAAAATTAAATTTGAATCAATCTCAAAAAGCGCTTGATTTAGGAATTAATAAAGTACTTTAAATAATCCGAAAATTAGATTGATTTGAGTAAAACTAAGATTGAATCAATCTCAAAATGCTCTTGATTCAAGTATTATAGAAATGATTCAATCGCGAATTCGTACTTGAAATAAACCAAAAGTGAAATTTGAAAGAGAATTGTATTATGATTGATTTACTTATCCGTTTTACACCTTACAGAATTTCAATTAATAAACACCAGCATCATTCCCGATATGGTTTTTACTTTAAAAACTAAATGTTCATATTTAACTGAAAATATAAACTAAATGAGAAGCAAGAGTTCTCAATTTTACTTTTAAATAAAAAATGTGTTTTCGTCATGTTTTTAACCTTTATGGCTGGATTTTTGAGAGCTCATTTAAACTCGGTCTTGTTAATCTAAAAAAAGATTTGTGTCGCCATTACCAAGTTTCTATACAAGATTTTGACGGAACAGCTTAGTTTTGCATAAATAAAATTATAAAAAAACAACATTTCGCCAGAAAAATCAGAGTTCCAGAGTACGTTAAACTAAGTTTGAACATAATCCGCATCTCAAAAACCCGGTCTTAGTGACTAGAGGTTTATTTTATTTTCATTTTACAGAACTTTTCCAGTAAAATAAAGTAACAAACCTATTATTGATCAAAAATATATATTATTATTTAAAAAAATGTCAATAGGTAAGTTCATTTACTTTGATTGTAGAAACTTGCAACGAGAGAGAAATTTAAAATTTACAAACTTTTTCTCCCAATTTTTCTCAAAAAAATAAAAAAGTAAATGAAAGCTTTACCAGCAAAAACTAGCACGTTGGGCATATCGACACTATTTAGCTTTAAGATACGAGATTATAACTTCCTGAGTTCAATTGTTTTGAACTATTTGCGCAAAAATATTGTTCTTAAACCTTTAAAATTTTATGCTCTTTTTGCACTCTCTCGTTTCAATAATTTGCTGTTGCTGTTCCTGAAATCATGAAATGATAATTCAAAGAAAAACAGTTTTTGAAAAATTTCAAATTACTTAAAAATAGTAAAAAATTCTTTACTCTAACTTCAGGTGAATTCAGGCAATTCTACTTAGAAATTAATGGTAATCTCACTATATACATAATTAAATTTTGCCTAAAATTGGCTTTTATTATAAAAAAAAAAATCACAAAAGCAACAAAACAAAATCTAAAGCTTTCATTTTATTTGAAATAAAATGAAATGTGTTTCGCTTACCGGAAATGGGAATTATTTACGCCCTAATGTGTGTATAACTGAATGTAAAAGTATGCTTTTTTTGGTCTACAGTTCACTATCAGCAGAAATTTACATAAATTGTGCTGAAAGTTTTAAGGTAAAAATAATTTTGGGGTAAGGTTTTTTTTGCTTTGTTTTATAAGAATAATGGTTTTATAATGTTTTTGTCTAGTTGTGTTTGCTTAGTAAATTTAACATTTATTTCTATTAGCGAAAAAAATTTTTTATTTTTTCGGTAATTCATGGTTTTTGTTTCTTTAGCCAAATTTGATTTCATACAATGAAATTTGTAAATTTTGAACGTTTATTGTTTAAGTGTAGGAAGGAATACTGGCAAGTAGTCTAAAAGAAAGAAAGCAATCTACAAAATTTGCAATATTATTTTACAAAAGGAAGTTTAGGCTACAAAAGCACATATTAGCCATAATTAGATTTGGCTAGATTTAAAGCCTGACATTTAGTATGTTATATTCCACCGTGCCGAATTATTAAAACCCTTCATCAAGAATTTGCATTTGTCGAGAGTAAACTTTATATGAGAGCTGTGATAAATTAGGAACCAATCGTCTTAAAAAATCAAAATCCAATTTATATACTGTGATTAGAGTTTTTCTTTTCCCGGACTTTTTTATTTCTCGGGAAAGGGGTATTTATTTTTTAGTTTCCCGGGATCCCGGGAATTCCCGCTCAATACAAAATGATGCAAAATATTATTTTATTTAATTTATTTGAACAAGTAACATTTCCTGAGATCAACTAAATAAGTTTATAAATGCATTCAACTTTTTTATTTCTGTGGCAAAATGAAAAGAGTGCTTAATGGCACCTTAAGATCTTCATGTTCAGAAGTAAACATGGGCAAAATTTTAATTATTTTGTACGACTTTTGCGGAAGTTAAAGCAAAATTACTTTTTGGTTATCTTTTTTTAATGTGCATAACATTTGGAATAATAAAAACTTTAGATTTGTGACATTAGGAGTGTTTAGAATAAAAACTTAAAAAACTATAATCGCCACCTTTAAAGTTTTGAATCGTTCTCCTATAAAACTAAACAAATAGACATAGGCACTTATTGCCACGGAATTAATTCAAAGCCAAAAGCATTAATATATAACCAAAAAAGTTAAATTATTTTAACAAAATATTTCTTTTAAAATAGAATTTTAGTTCAGAATAAGCATTGTCAGAATCGTTTTAAAGCCTATTTCTTATTGTTATCAATAAGATTTCAATCAAGAATATTTTTTAGCCAAAGGAACATTATACATATAATCTCTAGACACTTTCCGTTTTCTTAGAACTTCCTCCAGATTATAAAATAAATCTGGATCTTTAAAGAAATTAAAAATTGTATACATTTTTACAGTTCTTTTTTCGAAATTTCAGAGCATTAAACATTGCCTTACTTATCGGATATGAATTGACCTCTCTTTGGCGTAAGTCAGAAAATGTAGTTTTTCGTAATGTTGAATTGAAAAATATTTATTTGGTGTATTTCATAGACTTTTTTTCTAAGAGCAGATGGTAACGATAAAAAGCAGTTGTGCTAGACTAAAGTGATTTAAACCAAACAAAGGAGAAAACAAAAGTAAATTAAGCCAATCAAAAACTTAAAATACGTTTTTTGGACTTGAGATCTTTTTACCTAATGGCTAAGATCTATTTTAAGACACAACATATTTACAACTATACATATCAGCAGTAAAGTTACCATAATTGAATAAAAAAAATCCTGGGAATTCCCGCACAAATCTCCCGGGATTTCTGTCCCTTAAAATGTGCGGGTTCCCGGGATTTTTGTCCCGGGAAATCCCTTATAAAAAACACTAACTTTGATGCAACGCCCTACTAAAAGGGTGGGTAAAAAAATTGTTTTGATACACAGAAAAAATGAAAAAAATCAGTGTTGCCAAAACTTATTGCGGAAAAAATGCTAGATTTTGCTAAAAAAAAATGCCAGGAAATGCTAAATAAATGCTAAAAAAATTATAAAAAAGATAGAGAAATGTCTTCATTAACCCTTTCGGTACGGGAGACGATTAGTTAGTTTCAAGCTTTTATAACTGGCTATTTTTACAAAGACATGCATATTGAACTAAAATTTATCTTTTTTTTGTGTGCTCCTAGCCAGAGAAGGGACTTGGGGTGGGACATATCTGTCCCATCAGGAGTTCGGCATGGGACATATAAGTCCCATTAGTCGTAAACATATGTAAAAATGTTATACAAAATCAAGAAATTGGTTTCTTTTTACGATGTAAATTCACATATATCATCCACGAATTTACAGCTGACATCACCAATCTATAAAAACTTTATTCCACCATTTCTGTGATTTACGGTATAGGGCATTCATTTTGGATAACTGATCAAAAAACTCCTCCAAACAACACGTGTTTGATAATAAGCCAGACTTGTTTTAATATTTGTACTTAAACGTCTAAATAACTAAATGGGACAGTTTTGAATCATTTAAAGTGAAAAACTTTAATACTAAGACTCTGGGAACATGCAGTGGGATACATATGTCCCAATAGGTGCGAAAGGGTTAAAGAAAGGGCCAATACATTTTTTATAATTTGCTGCTTTTGACCTTCAGCTTCAGCGACAAGCTGTCAAATTGCCTTTTACAAAAGTTTGTCAGTTGATCCACAGGTGAAAATGAACTGTTCCCAGCACATAAACTGAATGCCGTCTCTGCAGAACTTTGTAACAAATTCTTTAGAAAGGGATAGAATTGTTTTTAGTTGTTTTTAGCATTTTGTGCATTCTTGTTTTTTTTGGGGCAAAAGGTGTTTTCTAAGTCTTCTATTTCTTTCACCCATTCTTTTAACTTTACGTGCTTGCGTCAATCTTTGCAAGAGTTTTCTGAATAGGTTTAACAATTTTTGAAAATTGTTTCCTTTTTTTTTGATTTTTATTTCAGTGAAAGGGTTACAATGAGCACTTACGTTGTTGCATTATTTTAGATCTAATTTTTGTTTGTTTTTCTTTTTCATTTGTATTAAACATTATAAAAATGGAAAATATTAAAAATACTTGTATTTAACATTATAAAAGTGGAAAATATTAAAAATATTTGTGTTTAACATTATAAAAATGGAAAATAATAAAAATACCCGAGAACTAAAAAATGCTAGAAATTTTTAAATAATGCAAGAAAATAGGCTACATGCTAAATCAGTTTTTTTTTCATGCCAAATGGCCTTAAAATTGCTAGATCTAGCATTAAAAATGCTAAACTGGCAACACTGCGCCGGATATAGGTATGCCACCGAAACTGTGGCGAGCATTGGGCCAATATTTTGTTTCACAAATAATTGTCAAAGATAATTTGCTGAAAACTTTTTCTTTTATAATTACAATTAACATCGTGCGTTGTGGTTGGACCTCCCTTTATAATAGTTGTTTTAAATTTCAACCAAAACATGTTTCTCCCAGAAAAATGGAAAATGTTGTTAGTTTAAAATCAGACAATTATTAGTGACTAACAAATAATTATACCCACACCACAATAGTGGAGAGGGTATTATGCATTTGTGCTGATGTGTGTAACCCCTTAAAATAGTGGTCCTAGACCCACCTTTAAGTATACCGATCGACTCAGAATCACTTTCTGAGTCGAACTAACGATGTCCGTCCGGCTGGCTGGCTGTTACCATGTGCGCAAAGTACAGGTCGCAATTTTGGAGATAACTTGATAAAATTTGGGTCGTAGGACCACGAGGGAAGATAGGGGGACATTTCTTCCTCTCAGAAACTATCAAACCGATTTTAATGAAATTTAATACATGGATAGATCCATATCTATATGGACACATAAGCTATACAGTTTTAAAAAAATAGGACCACAAGGGGTGATAAGGGCAATTTTTGTCTCTCAAACCGATTTTAATGAAATTTAAAACATAGATAGATCCATATCTATATAGACACATAAGCTATACAGTTTTAAAAAATATAGGACCACAAGGGGAGAAAGGGGCAATTTTCGCCTCTCAAACTGATTTTAATGAAATTTAAAACATAGGCAGATCCATATCTATATGGACACATAAGCTATACAGTTTTTCAAAAATAGGACCACAAGGGGATGTAGGGGGCAATTTCTGCCTCTCACAAACTTTCAAACCGATTTTAATGAAGTTTTTAAACATAGAGAAATCCATATTTATATGGACACACTGTGGTGCTGGGTATCATATGGTCGGGCTTGACCGACTATACTTTCTTACTTGTTTTTATTATCGCTCATAACATGTTCGGAATAAATCATAATCAGCCCAATTACGAATACAAATTCCCTGGGAGTTTTTTCCCTTTTCCCACTTTTACTATTGAATTTACATAGGAAAAATGGGAGAAGGGAGAAAACTCCCGGGGAATTGTTATTCATAATTGGGCTGAATATAGTTTTGGCTTCTTTATGAAGGACTTATTTAAACATAATATGGTTTTTGCTAACAAAAATATGGTTAAAGTAACCATCATATGATTGAAAAGTTTTCGTTAAAAATAGTTTTGTTGGAACAAATTTTGTTATCAAAAAATAAACATAAGTTTTGTAGGGAGTTTTGTCCAAATTATAGTTTAATACCAAATTGCTTAAGCCAAAGTAACAATTTGCCACTAAAATCGTTTTTTTTTTTTTTTTTTTTTTTGTTCAGTCGTTCTGAATTTATCATGATTTCCACAAATGGACTAAAAGAGGACAGTCTCTGGGACCCATAATATAGTTTATGTATTTGCAAAACATTTTTTTATCAAGTTACATACCATAACAATTTGAGGAATTATTTTCGAGTCATAAAAGGGCATCTTACCTGCAAGAAAAGAAAGAAAATTGGTTGGTTAATACAAGTTTATGCTTCTAGATTATTTTGGTAACAGAAATTGTTTTTTGTAAGGTGTAAAACAATTTTTCAAAAACAGTTTGCCATTTAACTACTGAACTCTTACACAAAGTTCTCGATTTCCTTTATTTTAAAATCCAAAATTTATTTAAAATTTTCCAACGCTCAAGTCTTGATTTAAATGAAAATAAATTACTCATTAAATAAATAAAGCCGCCTAAAATATAATGCGGTTACAGCGAATATTTTAAGTATTTTTAAAAAATAATTATAAATTTACTTTCATACAAAACAACAAACATTCTTGAGATAACAAACAATTAACATTTAATTATAATAACAAAAAAAAACCGAAAGATTAATTATAAAATAAGCAAATAAGACTAAGACTGTGCAATTTGTTAATTTATTAAAAATCCAATAATAAAAAGAAGCCAGACGAAAAAAAAATATGCAAATTATAAATTATAAAAAAGACAAAAACGAAAAAAACAACATTTAATCACACAAACGCACACATACACTCTCCACAAAACATTTAACGACTTTATAATAAATCATACTACAATCAAAATAAAATTTGAGTTTGAATAATCATTAAAGCTAAAATAATTAAAAGTAAATTATTTTTATAAGGAAATTTTACAAGGGAAAAATAGAATTATAAAAAATAAAAAAGCAAAAACAAATCAAAAAAACTGCTGCAAAAAAAAATCAAATAAAAAATACGCAGAAAATTAAATAAATAAAAACCAGTTTGTATCTTAAGTCTTTTGTTTTGTGTCTTTTTTTAGAGGGGTTTTATGTTAAACAGTGCTTTTTATTGTAGTTTTTAACGATTTTCTGTTTAAGTTAAGTTTTGTGTACACATTTTAACATAATGCTATGATTTAATTTTTTTTATTTTTTGTATATTAATCTCCGCCCTTTTTGTGCTTTTTTTCTTTCTTCTTTAGGTGGCAAAGATGACGATGGCAATAGTATTAAGAGTGGCTCCACCAATGACATGAGTGGTTTGAGTAAAAAGCAACGTAAAGCACGCACTGCCTTTACCGATCATCAGTTACAGACTTTGGAAAAATCATTCGAACGCCAAAAATACTTAAGTGTTCAAGAGCGTCAGGAATTGGCCCACAAGCTGGATTTGAGCGATTGTCAAGTGAAGACCTGGTATCAGAACAGAAGGTAGGAGAAATTATGCAAAACATTGTGTTTGTAAAAGTATAAAAACTTTATTAAAGACCAAAAAAAAATCTATTAGGAATTGTATATCGTCAGCTTAATATGCAAACCTGCTAAACCCAGTTTTTAAGTAAATTGAGATTTTGATGCCGTGTGATAGAGAAAGATACGCCTCGTCGACCAGCATGTAGATTTTCTTCAATTATATTTTAGGTTTTCCTCTCAAGCTACAAATATGAAATTTAAAAAGTTTTTGTCTTTCCTGTAAAATGTTAGCAGGTTTGCTTATTAAGCCGGCGATATATGTATATTTCTGTAGGGCCAATCACTTTTTTTCTCTGACAGATGTTGTACTTGCCAAAATTAGTTTGCCCTAAACAAAACGAGTTACATATGTTATATAATAATTATAATAGTTGTGGTTACTTTATGAAACTGTTTATGGTTTTTAATCCAAATTTTGATATTTAATCAGTCTAAAGTTTATTGAATTTAATTTTTATGAAGAATGGAATTTTACAACATAAAATGAATTAAAAATGATTGATAATTTTTTATTCTTGACAGCCGCGGGAATCGAACCCACGTTCGTGGACAGGTTGATTTGACATGTTTCGATAGTAACCACACTATATCTTTAGAAACCTATGCCGTTTAACACTCACCGCCATTGACGACGACTGGCAGTCAATAGCTAAACATCGAGCTTTAAACGAAATGGTATTTTAACTTTGGTAGATCGTAGATATTATATATTATTAAGCAGGAAAGTACAGAAAGAAAATATACTAATTATATATGAATCCCTTTATATATGAATAGATAATAGAGAAAAGTACCCTTCCTACATTTCCCTCGCCAGAAATAAGCGGCCTATTTCTTTGACAAAACCTAGCAGATCGACTGGATAATATTTAGCGATACTCCCCAGTTCGTCGTCAAACCTATCTCCAAACCATTTCAGCCTAAGACCCTGAACTCTATGACATTGTCACAATATATTCCCAATCGCCTCTAGCTCCTTAGCATCCGCGCATAATCTGCAGAAGTCCGGTATGGTATTGTCACATTTACTCGTTAAAGAACTAAAAGAACAGTGATCCGTCAAAAGCCCTATAAGAGACCTGAGACCACTCCTATCCAAACCTAATATAACTTAGGTTGCCTTTGCATCCAATTCGGGCTATAAAGCCCTAGTCACACTGAAATCCGTTTGACCCATCCACGACCGGTTAATGGTGTCGAGGAATCTATCCAGGATCACCTTATTGTAGTTGAGGTTCATGATCTGAAATTCCCTCGAGAATGCTACCATGATCAAGCAGACCCACTTCATACAAGATCTTCGTGTAATCGTCTCGCCTAGGTCAAACCAAAGAAGACCCATAGAGTCTATGTAAGGTCCTAGCAGCCACACTCCTCACAAAATGTTCAATAGGGGATAGGTATAGTAGGATATTCAATGTTGCTCATGGTGTGCTTCTCCTTGCACTTGTGATGTCAAGAGATTATGCACTTCTTTGAGCTGGTCTGTTTTTGAAAACATGTTTCCTAAGAGGACAGCGTTATTTGCCATAGACCATGCTAGACAATAGACTAACTTACATAAACAAATTATGCAAAGGCATTATTTCTCGAAATTGTTCAGCTAATCGGTATAAAACTTGTGCGATCTTTATTCCTTCTTTTGGGTTTACAAGATGTCATTTGAGTACACAAACACATTAACTGCTATAGATCCCAAACACTTCAAAAATTTATGTGATATTTTTCAATATACATAAAACTATAATTTATCTGGTAAAACGAAGTAAGTTTTCCATTCTATAAAAATTTCCCGGAAAAAATTATAGTTTTTTAATTCCTGGGAACTTTTTTTCTGCAACGCTTTCAACATAAATTGATTTTGTGGCATTAAATAATACTACAGCCTGTTGATCGAAATCAAAATAGAAGTAGTGCTAGGAAATTTTTTAGAATGGAAATTAACTAAGCTTGGCTTTATTTAATTCAAATAGATTAAACCCAAGCACTTCTTTATATTAAAATCTAAAATATATTCTAAATAATGAAATTAACTTAGTTTTTATGATTAAGCACATTTGATTCTCTAAAATTTACAGCAATTGTCATTAATTATGACTCATGATATAATTAAATCATTATAATTACATTATAATTATTAAATAAATTATAATCATTATAATACAATTATAATTAAATTATGACTAACAACTTCAAATGTTGCACATAAATTTCAAATTAATTTTTGCAAAAAAAAAAGTCCGAAAAACAAAAGACAAATTTTATACACTCAAAAGAAAAATCTATCCATCCGTACTTAAATCAATCCAAAGCGGTATTAATAGTACGGTGAGTACGGGTTTTCTTGAATCAAGTACAGAAAGATTGATTCAAGTACGGATTTTCCATCGCAAAATACTTAACTTCAGGGCTGTGAGCAAGAGTGAGCAAAAAGGACAAAGAAATTCATTTGGGGATTGCGGATTTTTTTGGGGATTTAAAAAAAAATTCGGGGATTTTTTGGGGATTTTACACTTTTTTATTATTTACGCTTATTTTCCTTTGTTTCGTATATAAAATATGAAAAAAAAAATAGCAAAACTTTTATCTTACTCTTATATAGTGTAAAAGGTCCTAATTAAGATTACCATTTTTGTTAAGTGTGTAAAAGGGACTTTATAAGCTTGTTATTTTTCTTGAGTGAGTGCTTAAAAAAAAAGAATTTAAAAACTGAATCTAAGACCGTTGACAACACATAAAATTTTTGATTTTTAAAAGGCAATTTTGAAGCAAATATGTACATATATATTTCCCAAAAATAAGTAAATATGAAAAACAATATAATAAAGATTGGGGAAAAAGTGCTAGGCTATGGGTTAGTAGTTATGATGCATCGAAGTACTAAATAAATGACGAATATATGTATTTTTATTGTTGATTATAAGGATGGCTTAAACCGATTGAACAAGCTCCAAATTCTTATAAATTGGCTCATTCGTCTTCAATAACAACATATTGTTCTGCTTGTTATTCCTTACTGGAATCGTATAAAAAGGAATTAAAAAAACATGCCGAAACCAGTCGCTACAAACAAAATAAAATGATTTTTTGACTAAAAATTTTTATTTTGGGATTTTTGGGGATTTCTTATTAACATTTTTCTAACAATTTTTTAAAAAAAATTAATATTGGTCAGAAAAAAACAAACAAAAAATATTAACTTTTTAAGGTTTTGTTTTTTGGGATTTGTGTATTTGGGGATTTTTGGGGACACTTTTTAATTTTTGGGAACAAGGAAAAAACAGCCCTGCTTAACTTATCCATATTAAAACCCGAATTCGTACTTGAAATAATCCGAAAATTTGATTGATTTGAGTAAAACTATGATTGAATCAATCTCAAAATGCGCTTGATTCAAGTATTATAAAAATAAGTCAATCCCGAATTCGTACTTAAAATTAGCCAAAAGTTAAATTGGAAGGAGAATTTTATTATAATTGATTTACTTATCCGTTTAACACCTTACTGAATTTTAATTATAAAACACCAGCATCATTTCCGATATGTTTTTTACATTAAAAACTTAATGTACACATTTTACAGAAAATGTATACTAAATGAGAAGCAAGAGTTCTCCATTTTTCTTTTTATACATGAAACTTATGTGTTTTCGTCTTGTTCTGCAAATCGTTTCTTAACTACTTGTGTGTTGTTGTTGTAGTGTCTGCAACAAACTTTGATAAGTTAAATGAGACTAAAATCTCACTTTGTAATTTTTATTTTCAGAGTGGAACTACCAACGGAAAATTTAATTTGTTTTTTTCCTATGTAAGAATTTTGTACTTATTTTAATAAATTCCGGGATTGATTTTCGAAAGTAACATGTAGGATTGTTTTAAGTACGTTTTAGTGTTATTCGTACTTGAATTTTTGAGTGTGACTCGTACTAATGTAAGAAGAAAAAACTTAATCCCGAGTGTTTTTCTTTCTGTATAAGTTCCCGCAAAAAACGAAAATGCGGGAACTAAGGAACACTACTACAAAGACAACCCAAAAGACCTGCTGCAAAATCCAACTATTACTACTACATAAAGAAAAGTAACTTGGCATTCAAAAACTCCTAAAGGATGCCTTCTTCAAAATTTTGAGTCATCATACTGCTAACAAAGTCATTAAAATCTGGTCAAAGAACCATCTGGAAATTTAGCAGATATTTAATTTACCTCTGTGTAATCACTGTTTAGTTACAAAGTGACTCAGCATTGTAGAACAAAATACAAAAAAGAGAGAATTTTGTTATCATATTCGTATACTACGCTACCCAGTCTTATAATAAGTCCTAAGAGCTTTGCAATTGGCATTCTTATAAAAATAAAGTAAGATACAATTCCATGGATAATGCGTTTGTGAAACTTCCAAATTTTTTAAAGTCTTATGCCCAATTTTTAGGATTGATATTAAAACACATTTATGTTTAAAATCGTTTTAAATACAAAATTCTTTTCTACACTAAACACTTAAATGTAACTTAATTCACCGATGTGATACATTTAAATTCATTTTAAGTTTCCATTGGAAAAACTTAGTAAGGTGGTCTCAATATTAAACCAATACAACAACAGGCAAAGCAACAGCAGACAACTGTTTTTTGTAAATAAATACACTTTTTTTGATATTTTTTTGTATTTAGTAGTGCTGCCATACTTTTATCTTAATTAAATACGACTTTTTAAACAAAACTCAATCTGTATTTTAATACGATTTAAGTTTATATGAAAATTAACTTAATATAGATTTAAATATTATCCTGAAAATTGGGCTTTAATCAATTAAGATAATGATAAATCTACGTTATTATATTTCACCTTGTGATCATTATTTGTGTACATTTTTTTTAATAGAAATATTAACAAATTTAACTTAAATGTGCATATCGATTAAATTAAATTGTATGTAATTATCTGCAAAGTTCATGAAGGCACATTTATGGCATTTCCTTACTACAATGGCAATATATCTAAATGATCAATGTATTCGCTCATGTAATAACAAAGATTGAATAATTTAACTTCGAGAAAGGCGTACATATTGAAATAATCCACACAGATTGTCTTGTGTTTAGAATAAATTTTTTTCATTAGTAAGCAAAATATTAATTAGAACAATTAAATATAATAAAGGTTATGTTTTTGAGCTCAATAGAATTTACGAAAGGTTAAGCTGTCATAGTCAGTGTTCGAAAATAAACAGTACATTATTTAGCTTACGGCTGGCTGACACACACCCAGAAGCCATATCTATTTTTTTTAGTTTTTGTGTATTAATACACAACCCTTAATAAAGTTAAAAGCTATTTTCAAGAAAGTAACGAACATTATATAGTGTTCTGTTCTTCGATAAAAACAGAACAATTGTAGTGATACTGTGGACAAACATTATATTTTAATGTTCTATAGTGTTTCATTTTTACATTGATAAAGAAATGAAGAAACAAAAAATTTTAGCAACGACCGCAGCACGAACAGCTTGTGTGTGTATTGTGTAAAATTATTTTGCTGGCTTCTTGTTTTTTTTTCGTATGTGTATTTTGCTTTTGTAAAAAATTTTTAGTTTTTTTTACCAGACAAAATTTAGCTTCCACAACAGAAATGAACGAACATTAATGAGCTGAACCGAACACAATGAAGTTTGTGGTTTAAAAAAAAAACGAACGGAATTTAATGTTCTCATCTTTTTGTTGAGTTGGATGAGAACAGTATTATTTTTGTGCTCAAAAGATGACAATCCGGAAAACGTTATTTTTTTAATGATTTTCTACACAAACACTATTAGCTTTTGTGCTTTCTACAAATCTGCCGAACCGAACACTAAGGAGCGATATTTAATGTTTATTTTCGAACACTGGTTTCAACAAATACAGCATGAAGATCTTGTTTGTGCATTATGTACATCTTTTGTTTGTGATATCATTTTTTGCTGGCTCTTTGTTTTTTTCTTATATGTTTGTATTTTGTTTTTGTAAGTAATTTTTTGTTTTTTACCACTCAAAAAAGCGCTTAGCACAACTTAATGAACTGAACCCATCACAACGAATTTTGTGGTTAAAAAACAGAACACAATAAAATGTTCTCAGCATTTTGTTGAGCTGGATAAGTACAGCATTATTTTTGTGTTCGAAGATCACAAACAGGGAAACGATTTTTTAAGGATTTACTCCACAAACACTATTAGCGTTTGTGTTTCCACATATGTATTTACCGTATCGAATCCTAAAAAACAATATATCGAGCCCTAACCGCGAAAATAACGTAAGCGCCAAAAATCAAGTTTTACAGGACAGAGTTTTTTTAAGTTTATTTCATATAAATTTTCGCGGTTAGGGCTGGATAAAATGTTTATTTTCGAGCACTGGTCATACTGAACTCAATTTTGATATTAATAAGAAG
The DNA here is from genome assembly GCA_963931875.1 of Pollenia griseotomentosa. Taxonomy (NCBI): domain Eukaryota; kingdom Metazoa; phylum Arthropoda; class Insecta; order Diptera; family Polleniidae; genus Pollenia; species Pollenia griseotomentosa. The sequence continues at coordinate 85,738,654 of OZ007563.1, forward strand.
TGTTCTTTGACAAATCATCCTGAACAGATTCACGCATGAACTACATTGCCAATTTACCCAAATTGACTTTAAAAATCAGTCATCGAGGTATTATCGCAAAATTTTGTTTAACGATAAGGCTTATTTTTGTCTTGGCGGGTTTGATAATAAACAAAACTGCCTCATACGGAGTGAGACCAAACCACAACGGACCCTACAGACTGGGGTCACCATCGGACCGTATTTTAATTATTCCTTAATGTTAATGCCATGTATTGATCTTTATGTTTTAAAATATCTAGTTATATCGGGCTTAAAAAACACCCTTTAGATTTTTTGTTTTTGTAAAAAACTAAATGATCGCTACCAAAACTTTAAATAGCCAGCAGCAATAATATTTAAAACTCTCATACTTTTTTTAATGTTTTTCACAGCAATTTCCCAAATAATCCATAATTAGTGAACATAAATTAACTTTGCTGCAAAACTAAATACTGACTCACTACTTTTTAGATAATATTTAAAATTATTACTTCATTTCTATGTACAATAAATGACACTTTTTCGATATTTAACATTAGTTTTTCTCAGACATACAACTGAAAATTTACCACAACAACATAATTCAACATTTCTAAAAGATTCAAAACGAAATTTTAGTATTAAAGCCATAAATTATTTGGTTATAAAAATCGTATGTGTTTTATGCTAAAGCAAATTTTTAACCGGGAGCTACTTTTGCAAAAAAAAAAATAACACAAAAATATACCCACTTATAATGTCCATTGGTAATGGTCACTTTAAGAAAATCCATGCATTCCTCCGACTTTAAGCCAAACATTTGCAGACATAAATGTTTAAGCAGTCATTTGAAAATTTCGTGGAATTTCTGTTGTTGAATTTGTAGTATTTATTAAAAAATAAAACCTCTATAGAGCAACGAGTATTTGTGCAAAAAAAAAACATGTATTGTAGTTTTAATTGCCACAAGTAGCCAAATACTCTGGACACTATTGCTGCAACTTACAGCAGCAACAAACTAGTGCTGCTGTAGTAGTTGTCTTTTAGAAGAGAAACAACGTAACATTCAACAACAACTTTGCCAGCCATAAAGCATTTTGTAGTTAAACTGGCCACAGCCACAACAAGAGACAAAAAGGGTACCACCACAACTCTACTAAATTAATGTCTACAAAACTTGCCACTCTGTATGCTAAAAAAGAAGTGCGTGTGGCAGTTTTTTTTTTTTTATCTGTTTACTTTTTGCACCAACTCTGAGCTGTGAAAGCATCAGCACTAGTGCAGAAAAATTTATACAAAATTATTTGTTAACAAAAATTTACGTTAATTTGTTTTGTTAACGCAATTCTACTTTAACGTGGAAATGGTTTAAATGTTCTAGGAATTTTAAAAGTTACTCAGTTAGAAAATTGTTCATGGAATATTCTATAACCTAAAGCTACTACAGTTTTATGGATGAAAAAAGAAAGAAAGAAATGCAAAGTTTGGATAATTTTGTTTAATTTAAGATATTTGAAAGTTTAATGAGGAATATTTTATTTAGTGATAGTGATTATTTTAAGTTGGCGCCTAAAAATATGCTGATAAATTGAATATGTTTTTGAATAACGGTTAATTGTCTAGTTTATGGTTGTAAAAAAGATAATTTTTAATGATAAACGCAATGATGGAAGATACCTATTCTATAAGTATTTTTTTTGACAGATACTCGAGTTTAAAACAAAATTTTATTGTTTAATTGGGTTAGATAGTAAAGATGTTGTTGCTTTTAGTAAGAAAATCTTGTTCTTAATCTACTGTGTATGTGTTTTTTTTTATAATTTATACAGGCTTGAAAGTTCAGAAAGGGGTTTAAATAGTATACATACATATTTTTTATTTAAGTCAGTTAAATTTTGTTTATAACACTTCATAAATGAATGCGGAGCTTAATTAATACTTAGCTTCGAACAGTCTCGCCCTTTCTTATTCCTTTTCCACGAAGTACTCACATTCTTTCAAACGACCCTATAGAAAAGAATAAAGCTCAATTAAGGCTGGCGAATAATTGGCTATTTGTCTTTGCTAGTATTTGTCGTTGCTGCGAATCGGTGCGTTTGACCAAGCTGTACTTCATAGGGGAATATATTCAAATTATCAGAAGTTATTGAATTAAGGCTTGCGACAAACGTCATCATCTGTTAAACATTTTCTTTTTTAAGAACAGTTTATTGGTATAGTTCTAGCTTAAGACAGCGCCTTGTAGTCGATAACGTCGATAACGATCCATTTAAAAACTCACGATTCGATTATCCGTAATTCGGTTAAAAGGCAACATCAATTATGGGAAATAAATTCTTTTTTGCATCGATTTTAATTAAATTTGCAACGACCACCTCTCTTTTCCGGCCTTAACTTTTATGCAATTATAAGCGAATTTTCTTTTTTACTTTTAAACAATCCAAAAACAAATGTGAATCAATGAAAAAGCGGAATTCTTCCGCAAAGTACTGGAAGCGTGTACTGGCAAAATTGATTTTTTCCTCATATTATTAAAATATTTACTAACATACAAGGGTTACCACCTTTATTTAAAAAAAAAGCGGGATAATATTCAAAACCATTGAAAAAAAACGCAGGATTGTTGAAAGTTTCGCGGGGCAAATAAGAAAGACAAAATTCTACTTCGAAGTACTTTTAATACAAAAAGTATCAATAATTTTTGTTTTTAATCGAAATTTTAAAATTTTAATAAGGCTTAACTTAAATTTGATGAACTAAAGCCTGATTAAAATATAAAAATTTGTATTAAAAATCATAAACAGTTCACTAAAATAACCACAATACAAATTATAGTCTTAATTATGTTTAAAAAAGATTTAATAAATTAAAGTGATATATATACATACATATATTTGGCTGTTTCGAATCTTTAAAACCCTCCACCGACAGTAAGATTATTTAAGGAGTAGGCTTTATATTGGATACACAGAAAAAAACATCTCAAGAAAATTTTTAACAACACAGTTTGTTAAAAATAAAATTTTAAGTCAACAAACTTTTTGTTTGATTCAATGAAAAAATTTATCAAATTTACACTTTGCAAAATAGCACTTAATAAAACATAATTAACAATGAAATAATTAAAAAATTCTTCATATTCAATAAAAAAAATTATTTGAATTAAAGTAAATACAGTATTTTAACAACTTCAATTTGTAATTCTCATTCGCTTTACAATTTTATTTGACTAATAATATATTTAGTTTTGCCAAAGTCTTTGGAAAAAGGTATCCTGATGATCTGGCCTAAGCAAGCAGCGAAATGTGCATAGGAACTGGCTAATCCCCCCATAATAAATTTAATGTATTTATCTAAAAATAAAAATTGAGAATTTAGCACATCATCATTAATAAATAAATAAATAAAGGTTCGATAAACATTTTGTTTGATTTATTTAACATTTCCAAAAATTTATTTTAACAAATCACGTAAACATTTTATTGAAAAAATTTTTTTGGGCAACAACGTTTTTTATTGACTCAATAAACTTGGTTGTTGACTAAAAATTCAAAAACAAAACCTACAAACTTTTTTATCAATACCGCAAAAATCGCCCTCACAGAAAATACAAGCACTTTTTTAATCAAATATGCGATTTTCGTATTCAAATAAGAAAAATTATCTTTTTCTGTGTACATTTCGTAAATTTTTAATATAACGCATTTTCTTATAAGTTATAGTTCTTTTGAGTGTATGTATGAAAATTTTACAGCGTTCACCACGAGTGGTGAATGAGGGTATACTAAGTTAATCGTTCCGTGTTTAACTTATCACCACAAGTGGTGAATGAGGGTATACTAAGTTAATCGTTCCGTGTTTAACTTATCACCACAAGTGGTGAATGAGGGTATACTAAGTTTATCGTTCCGTGCTTAACTTATTAATATGTTTTCATCTAAGACCCGAAAGTATATATATACTGGGTGCTTGAGAATTTCCAAGTCGATATAGCTGTGTCCGTCTGTTGCAGCCACGCTCTCTTTTGAGCGACCCAAAAGAAAAATATTTGTATCAAATTGTATCTAGTTATCCTAACCTGTCTTGGATTGAAATCTAGCAAAATCGGTTCAGTAGGATAAAAGTTATGAATCCATAACTCTAACATAAATGGTGGCGGACTGATATAATTTGTTTATTATTTGATTATAATTTGATATAAAAACAAATATTTGGCACATATTTGTTTTATATGACTGCTTAATTTCTTGGACATCGGTCCATGATTTACCATACGTTCCATATAAAGTCCGATCACGGAAAACACTTTAGTACGTCTAAAACCGTAACGAAAATTGATTTTTTAGTAAAATTTGGTTTTCAAAATTTTATAAGACAAAAAATCACACTGTCCAATTCGTAAAGATCGGTCCATAATTTACCATTCGTCTTATATAAAACCCACTTTGGGAAATCATTTAAATACATACAGCTAAACCCGTAGCAAATACAGATAATCTGCAATGACGATTTTTGCGGTATTGATAAAAAAAATTGTAGGTATAGTTATTGAATTTTTAGTCAACAACCAAGTTTATTGAGTCAATAAAAAACGTTGTTGCTCAAAAAAATTTGTTTCAATAAAATGTTTACGTGATTTGTTAAAATAAATTGTTGGAAATGTTGAATATATCAAACAAAATGTTTATCGAACCTTTATTTATTAATGAGGATGTGCTAAATTCCCAATTTTTATTTTTAGATAAATACACTAAAATGTATTATGGGGGGATAAGCTAGTTCCTATGCACATTTCGCTGGTTGCTTAGGCTAGATCATCAGGAAACCTTTCCAAAAACTTTGAAAAACCTAAAGATATTATACAAATAAAACTGTAAAGCAAATGGGAATTATGAGCTAACAAAAAATTGACAAGAGATGTAAAAATACTGCCTTTGCTTGGATTTAAATTTTTTTTTTATTGAATATGAAGAAATATTTAATTATTTCATTGTTAAATATGTTTTATGGAGTGCTATTTTGTAAAGTGTATTTTTGATAAATTTGTTCATTGAATCAAATAAAAAGTTTGTAATTTTTAACAAATAGCGTTGTTAAAAATTTTCTAGTGATTTTTTTTTTCTGTGTAAATAATACATCAATAATTTGGTAAAGTATTTGCAATAGTAATCAAAACATTTCGAACCAAATATACCATAGTAAAAGAAAAAATCTTTGTTGTAAAGTGTGCATTTGCCAAGGCTTTTCATGTTCCCCTCTTTCTTCTACACACAGTTCGCCCCAAACAAAAAGAGACGTCGATAAAGCGACATCGTAAAAGTCCTCGTTTTTTTATTGTTTTAATATGGGTAATTCCAAAGTGTTGAACGTGACAGTTGTACTCATCAAAAATGCAATATTATTTTAAACAACAAATATTTTTACGTTCTTTTAACCCTTAAATTATAGCACTTAGAAAGGAATATTATCTATGCTAAAGTTAATGGGGGGCGCGATTCTAGGTCTAAAATAACGGCAAAAGAAGTAGCGGTTCGTACGTGAAAAAAAATAGAAGTAGTTTTTGTGGCCATGTATAAAAAGGGTTAATTCAGCGAAACCTGGCACAACTTTTTAGTCAAACTACTTTCAGAATTTTACGTAGCAATGTTACATTTAAATGTCTTTGGTTTGATTCCAAAATCTTCTGTATTTTTTTTTTTGTTTAAGCCAAAATCTGGTTCGATACGTGACATTTCGAACGTGACATTTTTTCCATAATAATTTAACTGAATAATGATTAAAAAAAATAAAAATTTACCGTTAATTCGAATGTCATATTTCTCTTCGAACTCTTCCTTAGATAACAGACCATGTGAGAAAATTTTTTTGGACTAATTTTTATCAAATATAGATATAATAGAGGAGCAATGGGATAAGATAGAAGAACGCACTAACATAGAAAAGGACTTATTTTTACGTATTCTAAAATTTTGTATAATTGATAATAGATATTTTCAATTGGACAGTAATGTATATGTTCAACTCAAGGGACTTCCTATGGGATCACCAGCGTCTCCAATTGTAGCAGATATTGTTATGGAGAGATTAATAGATAGATGTTTGGAACAGTTGTCTATTAAACCTAAAATTATGACAAAATATGTGGATGATTTATTTTGCGTAATTAAGGAATCAGAAATAGCAAAAATTTTAGATACATTTAATTCCTTTCATGCGGATATAAAATTTACAATGGAAAAGGAGTTTGAATCTAAATTGTCTTATTTAGACACTTTGATAATAAGAAAGGGAACAAGTTTATTAATTGATTGGTATCAAAAACCAACATCGTCTGGTAGAATAATTAATTATTTTTCAAATCATCCTAAAAGGATTATTATTAACACGGCTAGAAACTTTATAGATAGAGTATTGAAAATAAGTGATTCTTGTTTCCATAGGAATAATAAGGAGAAAATTTCTAGAGCATTAAGAGAAAATAGTTTTCCAAAGGAAATTATATCTAATTTGTTAATACAATATAATAACCATAGAATAAATAACTTGAACGGTAATACGGAACCAAAAGTTTATAAATCGCTAACTTATGTACCAAAATTTTCAGAGAGATTAGAAAAATCTAATATTTATGATACGGAAAGGTATGCAATTGCGCATAAATCTTATAACACAATAGGTAGGTTATTCACTAATATGAAGGATAAAATAAATAAGTTGGAAATGTCGAATGTAGTTTATAAGATATCTTGTGGGGGAAATGTTAATGGACAATGTGGTAAAATATATGTTGGTACAACGAAGAATAAATTGAAAACTAGGTTAGCAGGACATAAGTCAGATCAAAAATATAGACATATTTCATCCCAAAAAACGGCTTTATCAGCTCATTGTGCAAATTTAAATCATTATCCTGATTTTGAAAATACAACAGTTTTAAATAAGGAAAATAATTATAAACGTAGGCTTATGTTAGAAATGTTGCAAATTATTAATGTACCGACAATATCGAGAATTAATTTTAAGTCAGATACTGAAAGTTTAGCACAAAATTATAGGCATTTAGTTTATAAAAATATAAACGGAAGTTAAAAGTTTATTTATAATGTAATAGATTAGTTTTTGAATTGGAAAACTTTAATTGAAAATTGTTTTTTGATTTTTTGTTATATTTATTTAATTTGTTAAAAATTGTTGTCAAAAATTCAAGAAAAAAACCCTGAAGAAGGCACACAACGGAGTGCCGAAATATTGGTTCAATAAATTTAATATTTTTTATAAAAAAAAGACCTCAAGCTTAATTAAATAATAATTATAAATTTTGTAAAGGTCGAATAAAAGTCTATTTATATAAAATCTAAATATTTTTCTATAACAATATCGTAAAATAATAAGCTTTTAATAACTTTTAAATTTTCGGTCACGGTGGACCTTTTGACGGAAATGCCCATATCCTTAAATTCTTGGCGTTGCCTTACATAGTTGTTGCCAATATCTTAACCTAAGCTGGCGCATAAAAATCACTTAAAGATCGGGGCTAGACTATCTGATCTAATCGGTGAAATAGAGATATAAATGATTCTGATTTTCTACTATGACCTAGTGATAGATGTTTAAATAAATGATATCGGCAGTTTTATAGTTAAATTTCCGGCTATGAGTCAATTTTAAGCACACGTGGTAAAAGTTATGCCTCATAGTATTTTCTATTTAGTTGTGTTTTGTAGGAAGTAATAGTTTTGTATCAATTATCTATTTTGTATAGAAATAGTAAACGCAAAAATTGGAGCATATGTAAATTAACCACTATTGATTAACCAATAAGTTGCCACAAATACTAATTCGTTATCTCTCATTTCTTATATTTCAGAACTAAATGGAAACGTCAAACCGCAGTTGGTCTAGAACTTTTAGCAGAGGCTGGAAACTTTGCTGCTTTTCAACGACTCTACGGTGGTTCCCCATACATAGGTGCCTGGCCCTATCCAGGGGTCCAACCAGGACATGGTGGCCCTCCAGCTTCCTCTATAGATTTATACTACAGACAAGCTGCTGCAGCAGCAGCCATGCAAAAACCTTTACCCTACAGCTTATATGCTGGGGTGCCAAATATGACACATTTAACTGGCCTACCAGTAGCAGCAGCTGCGGCACCTTTTTCACACTTAACTGCTTCTAGTTCGCTGTCCTCTCTCAGCAGCTATTATCAAACAGCTACAGGAGCCCAGGCTCAAGCTACATCACCCACAGCAGCTAATGGCCCCACGCCATCAACACCAGTAGGTATATTAAAACCCATACCCACCACACCCTCACCCACCCCCTTGGCCGAGTCATCACCCATATACCAACAACGCTCGGAAACAAGATCACCCAGTCCCACCCTAAATCCTGGTAGTCCACCAGGACGTTCGGTAGATAGTTCATCACAAGCTCAGTCTGATGACGAGGACCACATACAAGTTTGAGTTTAGATGACGAAAAAAAACTTAAAATTAAAAATATTTATTAAAAAAATGAAATTCTAAGTAAAAAAAGAGATTCATAAAATTATTAAAAAAAATATTAAAAAATAATAATTTAGTAAAAATTACCAATTAAGCAAAAATTGAAATTAAAGTCTCAATATTGTATTGTATCGTATGTATGTATATGTTGCTTAAGTATTGTTTTTTTTTATTTAATTTATTTAAAATTGTCTTAATATTAAAATTTTTTTTGTCTGTGTGTATAAACAAATTTAAGTACATAGTTTAGCCAAAAAATTAAAAAAGTTATAAGTTGTTTATCTCTTTTTTTCAATATTATTTAAATTCTAAGTGATAAATTTAAATCTATAATTTAATAATAATAAAATTAAAATTGTAAATTATTATTGTGTGAATTGTTTCAATATTAGCAATTAAAAAAAAATAAATGTTTGTTTTGATATCTGTAAAATATTATTCTGTAATTTGTGTAATGTAATCGTGTTTAAGTCGTAAATGTAATTATTTAATTAACTTTTTTTTCTTTTTCGTAAGACAGAAAATTAAAAAAAAAAACAGAATAAAAAAGCTCAAAAAGTATTATAAAATATTAAAACGATTGTTTATTTTTCAAAATTGTTAGAATAAGATTTAGGGTCGTATTTCGCAAGATTCCTAGCCTTCTTTGGATAGTTTTGAATTTAAATTTTACAGCTGGCCCTTTGAAGTTGATGTGTGTGAAGTTAAATTTTAAAATTTATAACCCTAGACACATTCTCTTATGTTAACAGAATGATGTTAACCACTTAACAGACCTAATGTTAACGCTGTAATAATGAATGAGTCCAGATTTCTGGAAAAGGAGTCAACGTGGGCGAAAAAAAATGATTGGGATTTGTGGACAATACTATTCTCCATCGTTTTCCATCCCCAGAATTTTTAACAGAGCGAGTTGGAGCGACTTATGGCCAATTTACTCTTTTGAATTCTCTAGGGGATGAGTCCAGATTTCTGGAAAAGGAGTCAACGTGGGCGAAAAAAAATGATTGGGATTTGTGGACAATACTATTCTCCATCGTTTTCCATCCCCAGAATTTTTAACAGAGCGAGTTGGAGCGACTTATGGCCAATTTACTCTTTTGAATTCTCTAGGGGATGAGTCCAGATTTCTGGAAAAGGAGTCAACGTGGGCGAAAAAAAATGATTGGGATTTGTGGATAATACTATTCTCCATCGTTTTCCATCCCCAGAATTTTTAACAGAGCGAGTTGGAGCGACTTATGGCCAATTTACTCTTTTGAATTCTCTAGGGGATGAGTCCAGATTTCTGGAAAAGGAGTCAACGTGGGCGAAAAAAAATGATTGGGATTTGTGGACAATACTATTCTCCATCGTTTTCCATCCCCAGAATTTTTAACAGAGCGAGTTGGAGCGACTTATGGCCAATTTACTCTTTTGAATTCTCTAGGGGATGAGTCCAGATTTCTGGAAAAGGAGTCAACGTGGGCGAAAAAAAATGATTGGGATTTGTGGACAATACTATTCTCCATCGTTTTCCATCCCCATATTTGCCGAATTATCGTCATTTTGCCGATTTTTTGCATCTATATTATCAAAGTGCCGATTTGCCGATTTTTGCTCAAAAAATGCCGATTTTTTGATAAACATATAAAATACGGCAATTTTTTGTAGAATTTAGTACAATTTATTAATTTTGGGTAACATTGAAATACTTGTTTCAAAAAAAAGAGAGAACTATTGGCCATAAGTCGCTCCAACTCGCTCTGTTAAAAATTCTGGGGATGGAAAACGATGGAGAATAGTATTGTCCACAAATCCCAATCATTTTTTTTCGCCCACGTTGACTCCTTTTGCAGAAATCTGGACTCATCCCCTAGAGAATTCAAAAGAGTAAATTGGCCATAAGTCGCTCCAACTCGCTCTGTTAAAAATTCTGGGGATGGAAAACGATGGAGAATAGTATTGTCCACAAATCCCAATCATTTTTTTTCGCCCACGTTGACTCCTTTTCCAGAAATCTGGACTCATTCATTATTACAGCGTTAACATTAGGTCTGTTAAGTGGTTAACATCATTCTGTTAACATAAGAGAATGTGTCTAGGGTTATAAATTTTAAAATTTAACTTCACACACATTTGAAGTTGAATACCTCTAAAATAGTCCTGTTTAGGACATATCAACTTTCAGATTACCAAAGTTGGAAAATATAGTATAAAAAGCGATACGTTATAAACTTATAGAGAAGATAGTAAAGAATAAAATATTCTAGTTCCGATCTTTTTCTAAATTAGTTTTAGTTTGGTACTAGTTCAGTTCTAGGCTAGTGCTAATTCATCCTAGTTCAGTTGTAGTTTTTGGTAGACAAAAACGGCGAGATGCGAGAATATACATCACCACCGATGCCCTAGTGAATGCGATCTACTTTATGTTGGTGTGCGCAAAACTAAATCTATAGTTGTGTTAGTGAGTAAAAGAAAAATTAGAGGTATTTCGCCTAACTGTCACTGGAATGTTTTGAATTTAAATTTTACAATTGTAGTGCGATTCACTTACTTTTATAACGATAACCGTATCGTTTAATTAAATATAACAAAAATGTATCGAATATGCTATTCAGTAAAATTTTTAACGATATTCGCTGCCGTTTGAAGTGAGCTGTTATTTTAAGCAGTTTTGTTTTCGTTATTTTAGCGACAATTATTTACATTCATCCGTATTCAAAACAAAAATTTTATTTACTGCATATCCCCTGATTAAGGATTTCTTATTCAAAACACTTTTAAATAGACTATGATTATCGAATGATCAAAGACTTTTTACTCCTAGCTAACTGCTGTCAATTTGCAATTTCTGTCAATTGAATTTAACTAAAACAGAGATGTAAAATTTTTGCTTATTCGGGCGAGTTTTGAATAAACTCATGACTAAATGGTGATTAAGCTTAATTAACATTTTAGTTGCTCACTCGATGAGCGGAGTATAATCGGAGTACACAAATTTTCGTTTTGAATACGGATGATTGTGTTTATTTAACCGATAAAGTGTATTTTATTTAATTAATCGATGTTTTGTATTATCCGAATAATTGAGCGAATAATTAATTGAATGTTATTGGTTTAATCGAATAATTTTAATTATGTCTAGTTTAGAAGCTGAAAAATAAGACCAAATATAATAGTTTTAACATAAATAAAAACTTTTTTCGGGCTCGAGGTCAATTATTTGTAAAAAATATATATATACTAGGATTTCCCGGTGGCCGAAATTCGACCACTTGACATTTACTTTCGAGAGAACCTGTGCGTTAAACAATAAATACGTACACGTTTTAATAAAACGGCAAAATGCACTATTCATCTATCTTTGTACGTGTGTCTGCAAGATAAATAAAAACGCTTTTCAAACACTTTAATTCCAAAAATTTAGAAAAAAAGTATATTGTGCATATCCCCGTATTTAATTTATAAGATTTTCATGAAATGTTATCAAAGTAAAAAATAGAAACACAGATCTTCGTTAAAAGTCACTAAAAAAAGTTTCCGACTTTTATTTTTTTAAACGTTTTTGCGCGAGTTTATTTTTCAAAATATCTAACGGTTACCCTGTCTTAATAAGGTTATACATGTGTGTTTGCAAGTGCAAAATTAAAACAAAAACATTTTGGGAGAACAACTCTTTAAAGAGCATAACCGTTGTTTATACATTTGTGTACATGTGTGTTTGCAAGTAAATATAATGCAAGAAAAAAAATTTTGGGAGAAAAACAAAAAACTCAACCACTATTTATACATGTATATGCGTGTGTTTGCATGCAAATTTAAAACGCTTTTTAATCCCTTTAATCCTAAAATTGCGCATATCTACACAAAAATACCTTTAAAACGATATATGTTTCATTAAAATCGGTGAACGATAAGATACTTAAAAATCAACCACAAACAAATTGTTCCCGTATTTATATATAAGATATTATTTATAAAATTATTTATTACAAATTTTGTTCCAATATTTCTATATCCATCGGATATCATTATCAAGAAATGAGTTACAAGTATATTTGCAAGAGACGTATTACTATCTCCACATTTAATATTGAATTTAATTAAAAAAAGGTCGAAAAAATAATATTTAATTTAACATAAATATTTAAACTTTCTACTCTTTCTGAAAGATTAGTTTAGAAGATAAGCTAAAATTTTGAACTTTTTTTTAGTTAAAAAGTTTCCTCTTTTATTAGTTGTACCTTTTGTTAAATTGTTACTACTGTTAAAAAATATAATTTCTGGTCTTATTTGTAAACTTCTAAGCTAGACAAAATTAAAATTATACGACTAACTGAATAATATTAAATTGTTCGATTATTATTCAATTACATTTTTACCTCGAATAATTATTTGCGCTATTATTCGATTTAAACTAAACAACGATTAATTGAATACCCTAAGAAGTACATTTTGAATAATATTGAGTATGATCATCATCATCAACCGATCATTAAAGATTTTATAGTGATGGATCCATCACAGACCAAACTTTGCTATAATAGCATTATTTGTTATGGTTTTAGACATAATAAGTGTTTTTAGAGCGAACGTTTTATATTGGGACTACGTTAAATTACTTATCTTTCCGATATTTGGCAGTGTGTTAGCATTATTAACCACGCTGTTAGGCGAACTAATATTTTCCGAGAATGTGGCAGTCCGATTTCTGGACATATGAAATGAGTTTGTGCAAAACCTAATAACAATCGGTTCATTCTACCACCCAATTTAAGCTCCTTTTTGTAGCAGAACTATAAATTTTTTAGGGTGGCTGTTCCTAGTTTGGAGTCGTGCCAAACTGCTAAGGATAACTATGAGTTGTTCGAATGTGAGCGCATTTTCAACAGAGGGACATGGCTAAATCGACTCAAGGACCCTGAATCTATATTTATACCCAATAAAAAAATTATCTTATTTTGCAAAAAACTAAATGGTAGTCGTGCACCTAAAACACAAGTCGTGCACCCAGAGAAAAAACAAGTTTTAAATATGGTCACGTCCAACAAAGCTATTTTTAAAGAAAATTTTAAAAACATATTCTGTTTAATTTAACCATATTATTGTCACCGCCACCATTTTATGGTAAAATTAGTCTTCGTCAAAAAGCCACAACCATATTATGGTTAACTTAAAACATGTTATGTTTAATAATAACTAAAATATGTTTAACACTTATAATACTATAGTCGTCCTCTTAGAAAAGAGTAAAATACTATTGTTAATTTAAAAACAAATTATCGTCATATGTAACCATAACATGTTTAGAGGCAACCCAAATATGGTTGTGGCTTGTTGAGGAGTACTAATTTAACAATAATATGGTTGTCGGTAACAATAATATGGTTAAATTAAACATAATATGTTTAAAACTTTCTTTAAAAATAGTTTTGTTGGAGGTGACCATATTGAAACATGTTTTCTCTTGGTGTACGTATTTTGAGCAAAAAAAAAAAACAACCCTGGTATGATAAGTTGTTATAGTTCTTAGATTAGGGAAGCACTTAGTACCGAAACTAGTTGTGAAACTTGTAAAATTATCACTAAATATTTTGTCTATCATTCTTGAGCATTTCTAAAATCTGTACAACTTTGGCCACGGTCCTCGTATTTAGCAACTATATTCAATACTTTTGCAAGAACGTTTGTAAAATAACACTATTTCTAAACAATTTGACATCTGTATTCGACATTTAAAAAAAGAAAAAAAACTTGCTGGAATCCACTTAATAATTGCAGTTAAGTTGCAGAAATGTTGCCACTAATAATTAAAAATGTTAATTTGTGGTATTTGAAAAGTTTAATTGTTTTTTTATAATTATTAAGCATTACAGTAAGCCTGCCTGTCTGTCTGTCAGCCTGCCTGACTAGTGCATGGGTTAATGGAGCAGCAGTAGTGGAATTAACAGCAGCAGTTAGTTAAATGACAAACAATAATATTTAATTGAGCGTAACCACGTTTAATGAAAGGGTTTTTTGCACTGCAGTTGCGTAGTAGTTTTACTGAAAGTTATATTGTTTTAGTTTCATTTCTGTGATGAGATAGTTGTTACTGTTTTTGTTTTATTGCATTTATTAATTTTCAGTCATTGTTTTAAGGCACTGGAGAACATTTGTGCCAATTTGTTTCCAAAACTCAAGGAAAATGAGCAACAAAAAACGGAAAAAAATTATTTGCTTAAAAACATAAAAACCTGTCAAGCTGCTGGTAAAGAAAGAAAAAAATGTATAAACAAAATATTCCTACACTCAGTTCGAGATAATGAAATGAAAGGCCAGTAGTCAGTCAAGCGTTCCAAAAAGCAGTGTTTAGTGTTAAATGTATTACGTGTTTTGTTACCAAAATTACTTATGGAAAATAAAAACAACACAACTGCGGCGAACAGGAGTTTAACAACAACAACAAAATTGTTTTTGTTGTAGTTTTTTAATGTCCCTGCAGCTAAAATTTATTTCGTTTTTATTTTCCTTTAATTTTGGCAGAGTGCAGTGACTGCTCATTACATGCAGTTTAAGTTTAGTGTTCACAGGCATTTTTTTGCTTAAAAAAAAGTTCATTATTGGCAAGGGTGACCCTCAAATTCTTTTTATTTAAACAGTATTTCTCTTTTCTCCAAAAAAAAAAAAATTAACTTAGACATACATTCAATATCTTAACTACCCAGTAAAAACTTCGCCTACAAAATAATGTGTTTAGTAAGCAGAAAAAACTAAAAGTACTCCTTACAATTCTACTAAAAGAACCGATGAATTTTACAAGGATGTCCTAAAATGAACGCATTCAAGTGTAAGTAATTATTTTGTTACCTACATACATCCAGAAAGAAGTAGTTATAGAAGCAGTTATTGAAGAAAGCTACTAAATAAACAGTGAAGGAAGCTATTCCTTTTGAAAAAGTAAGCGAAGTTTTTACTGGGTAGTGTTCGAAAATAACAGTACATTATTTAGCGTTCAGCTCACATACCCAAGAACGATATCTATTTTTTAGTATTTGTGTAGACGAACACAACCCATTATACCGTTCGTAATTATCTTCAAGAAAGAGCCGAACATTGTACATTGTTTTGTTCTTCGTTAAAAAACAGAACAAATGTAGTGATCATTATATTTGAAACAAAAAATTTTAGCAACGACCGCAGCACGAACAGCTTGTGTGTGTATTGTGTATACGTTTTGTTTGCGTAAAATTATTTGGCTGGCCTTTTGTTTTTTTCGTATGTGTATTTTGTTTTTGTAAAAAATGTTTGGTTTTTTTACCAGCCAAAAGGGCGCTACGCACAACAGAAACGAATGAACATAAATGAGCTGAACAGAACACAATGAAATTTTCGGTTTAAAAAAAAACCGAATGGAAATCAATGTTCTCATCTTTTTGTTGAGTTGGTTAAGAACAGTATTATTTTTGTGTTCGAAAGATGACAAACAGGGAAACGTTATTTTTTAAATGATTTACTACATAAACACTATTAGCGTTTGTGTTTTCCACAAATCTACTGAACTGAACACTAAGGAGCTGTGTTTAGTATGACTGTCAATTACCAAAGAATACAAAATGTAAGATATGTCATCAAAACTTCAGCCGTTAGCCGTTTTCTTACATAACTGAATAGTTCAAGAATAAACAGGTTGAAATGTATTTTTAATGAACTCCCTGCTTACTCTTACTTAATATTGCTGCAGTAGCAGCATTAACAACAACAACTTTAACGTTATTTAATACTTGGCCTAATACATGTACTAATTGCGGTTAAATGCATGTTGCATGCAATTATTGTCATTAAGGGTGGTAGTGGTAGATGCAATTTCTACAACTCATACTTCTACTACTTCTCACATCCATCCGTCCATTCATCCAGTCAACCATTTATTCATACTCTGGAGAGTTGTGCTGATATAATTGTTTAGTATTAATTGCCTCTGGTCAAATATACGTTTAGTTAAGAGTTTTGTTTTCTAATTTGTGGCAATATTTTGTAGTCGGAAAAGTTTTGTTTACTTTTTCAAGAAAACAGCTGACTTAATAAATTATGTACAGAAGAAATGTTTACAAAATAAAACTATTTTAAAGAAACAATCTACACAGCGGTATTGTGAACTTGTATGATAGTGCCATCTAAATGAATTTAATAAAAATTTGTGGCCAACTAAGTCCCCTTTTAGACAGGCAAAGTTTACTTTGACAAAGTTTGTTGAATTCTCTTTTAAACTTTGTTTCGTGTTTAGACACACAAAGTTTAATTTGACAAATTTTGTTTTCTTTTGTTTGAATATAATATATAAACAGCGTTGCCAGACTGATGGTTTATCATATTTTTGAGTATTTTGTGACAAAAATACCATTTAAAGATTTTTTTCTCAAAAGATGATTTTGTATTTTAAGAAATTATGATTTACAAAATTGCATCATTATTTCTGGGCATACAAAATATTAAAGAAAGTATCTTAGATTAGAGGTTGCTAATTTTGAAATAGTGATGAAAAAAATTATTTGTGAAAAGAAAAACTGTATTATGATAAAGTTCCATATATTAAAAAAAAAAAAAATTAATTATTTAGTACCAAAAGGTAAAACTAATGGAACTTATGTTCCAACATTATTTAAGAAATTAATTTAGAAAAATTCATATTTTTTCAATGAGTTTTTCAAACAGATTTTTCTCAAAATATCTTCTATATTACATCCCCAGCAAAAACTTGGTAATGACTTGCAATTACTGAACAACTTACTTTTCAATGCCTACTTCATACCATCTGCATTACATAGAAGTAGTTTAGTAATGGCTGGCATATAATCTGATACATAAGTACTTGTTTATGAGTTGATTAACGAAATTTATAATAAAATGCATCTAAGGTTTTATTTATTCAAATCTAATACAAACTGATTTAATTTCTACTAAATTTAAACAATTTGTAATAAATTTGAATATGAAAAATTTAAATATCTAATTGATTTTGATATATATTTAAATATTAAAAACTTGATTAAAAACTGGGTATTGTGGTCTCAACCAAACGATATTATAACGATATCGTCTAGGTGATATAAATTATAACATATGATATCGATATTGTATCATAAACTTAATGACTTACTTTACTTCCTATTTGTAAGCGAATGTGGTAATGACTTATTTAACTCCCTATTTGTAAGCGAGAGTGGCAAGTACTTGCTTCCAATGACATTACCGTTTTAAAATAATAAGTTAAAATGCCAATTTAGAAGTAGTGAAGAGTAGTTATATTAGCTTTTTAACGGATTACTTTGCAATGTAAGTTTTTGCTGGGTCGATATCAAAAAATAAAATATTAAATTAAGAACCCTTAAGATTTCATATTGCGTTTGAGCTTCATAGCTCCCAAACTTAAATCTTTTTGCCCAAAATTTATAAATCAATAATATTAGAATTTAATTACTTTCAATAAAACTTCTTAATTTAGATGGACTTTTTACATTCTTATTTGTTAGAAATTAAATGGATTTATAATGTATTTTAAGAATAATTTGGACTGAAAATATTACTGAAAACAATTTAAACTAATTAAATTTTGTTCTTTTTAGGCGAAACATGCAAGAATTAAACATTAGAGTGTTTTTGGCGAGAAGGTTCGCATTAGTTAACAGCTCGTCATTAAAAGTTCAGGGATGAATAAGAATGTTCATTGATCTGAATTATTCGGCTGTAGGAAAAATCGCCCAAAAAAAAAATGAAAAATCGCTCAAAAAAATTCCATGTAAAATTGGGCCTGAATTCATATAAAAAGTGACCCAAAATTTTTGGGTTATTTTTCGATATTATTGGGTGATTTTTTGTTTTTTAAATTTGGTGATTTTTCATTATGAAAAATCACCCAAAAATATTGTATGAAAAATAGCCCATTTTCGGGCCATCTTTAATTTTTAAAATTTCGTCCAAATCTTACATACTATTTGTCTAAATAATTCATTATCATTATACGTAGAATTCCTAAATGTTATTTGTAAAAATAACGGGACATATTGCAAAAAGGTGGCATGTCATAACGTCCAGTGTCATAGTGTCCGTGGACATAATGTCCATCAGAGCAGTGTCATAAAGTCCGTGGACGTTATGTCACTTTGTAGAGTGTCATAATGTACAAACTCGAAAGCATAGCCGGCCTTCGGCCGGGCGCAAGAATTTTCTCCTATTTGATAAAACAAGTACCGGCTTCGCTAACTAAAGCTTCTCTGCACAGCCGGCCTTCGGCCGGGCGTAAGGATTTTCTCCTGTATGGTATAACAAATACTGGCTTCACTAGCTAAAGCTTTTCTGCGAAGTCGGCAGAGGGCTCAAATAAGTATTACTGTCCATACTGCCGAGCAGCTGTTGAAGATACAATGCAATTCTTTAAATAAAATTAAATTTGTATGTAACTAAATTTATATGAATAATAAACAATTTTTTTGCAAATTGGGTAATTTTGCATTTTTTTTTTTTTTGGGAAAAAATTCGGTTTTGCTTTTTGGGTCATTTTTTATTTTTTTTTTGGCCCTTTTTCGTTTTTTTATTAAGTTTTTGGATCATTTTTCATGTTCTTTTGGGCGATTCTTCATTTGGGCGATTTTTCATTTTTTTTCTTGGGCCATTTTTCCTAAAGCCGAATTATTCATTTGAAGAGTGCGAATTAAAAGCAATGAAGTTCAATGATTCTAATACGTATTAACATTGGTGGTCAATATTAATTTTAATATGCATAATCAATTGTATTATAAATTAATTAAAAAGAAACATGAAAATATTAAAAATAGGGCATTTTGTACATTTTTTAATTTCTTATTGAAGTTTTGAACTTTCCATTTTTAAAAAGTTCAAAAACCAAAATATTAATCCTGCTGTTAACAGCTTCGAACATTAAAAGATATTGAAAATAATTTTTAAATGTGATATTGATACAAAATAATACATTATAAGCAAATAAAAAGTTGATTATTTATACACTGAAAGAAAAATGCTTCATATATTTAATGAATCGTTTTCATAAAAAAAATTTCACTGGTTAAATGAAAATTTTCATTGTCCAAAAGGAATTTGGTAGTTATAATGTTTCATTGGATTTCGTAATTACGTTAAAAATTTTCATTGGATATATGAAAACTAAGTTTGTCCAAGTTAAACAAAAAATGTTCATTGGGAACATAAAAAACAATAAACAAACATAACTATATTTATAAATTAATACAAAATTATAGTTTCCTTAAAAATATGTTTAATTGTGTAAAAAATGTAAGATTTAATTATTCCATACATCTAATGTAATATGCCATTAAATTTATGAAATCAAAAATTTTTTATAAAAGCAACATATTTCAATAATTGAAAAAAAAATTATTTTTAACATTCAAATAACTCTATAGTCTCAATAATTAAAAGTATAAAAATATTTCGAAAAAGCACGCCTTCATAAATTTAAATTTTCATTATGACAATGAAAAATGTCATTATAGTAATGAAACAAAAACTTTCAATCCATAAATACGTATGTTTTTAGTTTTCTCTTTTATGTACATACCTCAATAAATATAGTATGTACTAAAGGCTAGTTTACACGGTAATACAATGTATTACGACTTTGTAGAATCAAAATAATATGAAATTCTCTTCGTGATTAAAAGAAAAAAATAAAAGTCTGTTGTGAGTATATTTTATATTTACACGGATGGTTTAAGTAAAATCAAAAATAATAGCAAAAAAGCAGATGGTTGTAGTTTTAGAATTTTTACATAAACAACATGAACATTTTGTGAGTTGTTTTTGTAATTGTATAAAAATGCTACCACCTTCGATATACTTTGTTAAAATACACCTCTGGTGTGATGAGAATACATAAGTTTCTAAAATGGTTGAGAAAAAAACTATTTACCGACCGCTTGTCAGATTTTGTATTCGTATTCTCTCTTACTTAATACATTTTGATTTTACATGATATGATTTTTCTCATTAATTATCATGTCGTAATACAATGTATTACCGTGTACACTAGCCTTAAGTAATGAACAAATAAATGTTCTCCTTTAAAAAAACGCACCCATATTTTAAACTGTTATCAACCAAATGATGTATACGAAAAAGCTTGTTCTCTCTTTATGTGGTCTTTTTTTATTATGCGTTAGCAAAAAAAATCAACGTTGTTATTGTTCTTATGTTATGACAATTTAATCTTATATTTACGCTCTTAATTGAGTAATGGCAAAAAACATAGTTTTTTTTTATTCAAAAACTACACTGCCCCAGTAGGCCAGCTGCTAGTGAGCTAGTCTCTCAGCGCCGAGGTTGCGGGATCGATTCCCGCCAGCGACTCTGGTTAAAAAAAAAAGTTGAATAAGAACAACTTTGTTTAAAAAAAAAAAAAATTAAAAAAACAATTTTTTTTACTTTTTTTTAAAGTATTTATCCAATGAATAACATTCATAGATCTAATGTAATGTTTCATTAAAACATTTTAATGAAACAGGTTTCATTGATCCAACGAAGCGCTGCATAGGTTTCTTTTTAATGCAATTTTTCATGGGATTAATATCAAAATTCATTGGTATTCTGAAGAAAATTCTTTCAGTGTACAGGTTTTATTTAAATTTCTTTGTATAATTTACAAACTGCAAATGCGCATTCTTAAATCTACTAAGTTGTCAAACCATTTTTCGCCATTTTTTTTAATAAACTATTAAGTATAAAAATTAAATAAATCTAACTCAACAATTAATTTTAATTGCATAAAATATTCGACCCTTTTAAATCCTAATAGAATGCATACCAAATTATAGTGAAATATTGCAATTCATACATAAGAGTTGAATGGGAATATTACAAATAATTTTACATGCGTTCAGTTATGAAAAATTTATTATAAAGTATTTATTTTAAATTTATTTAAGTAAAAAAGTTCTAAAGAAATCATAAAAATATACCCTCTTCTTGAACAACTTCAGAGTTTTTTTGCTGGGGGACGTATTTTTTTATATTAAATTAATAACTTTTACTTTTTGTCCTAGTTATAAACAGTTTGATTTAAAAAAAAATTTGTAGATTATCTCTACAAGATATGATTTTTTCGCCAAATGATGCTTTTTTTACTAAACTTTCTGGCAACGCTATATATAAATATGAAGTTGAAGCCAACTTCAGGTATAAACAACGAACGAAAAACAAATCGAATTTGCGAGTACAGCAAAGAATGTGCTCCTCCGCTTTTCTCTT
This sequence comes from Pollenia griseotomentosa, assembly GCA_963931875.1. NCBI lineage: Eukaryota > Metazoa > Arthropoda > Insecta > Diptera > Polleniidae > Pollenia > Pollenia griseotomentosa. Next base: position 85,760,400 of record OZ007563.1, read on the forward strand.
TTCCCCTCCCTTCTATAAACTCAAGACTTTGAAAAGTAAACTTTGCCTGTCTAAAAGGGGACTAATGTTAAGGTACAAAAATATGATTTAAACTTGTATAAAGCTATGGCCAAAACACTACCGATCACCATTAAATAAATATATGTACATACATACGTTTTTTAGGATTAAAGTCCCAGTTAGCTTACAGTTACAGTAATGTAACCGTACCGTAAAAAAGTAAGAAAAATCTATTTTCTACAGATTTAGACGTTGCGATTAAGTTTCATCTTACTGCTAACTATAATCGTTCTAATTGTTTTAAGCAGCTAATTTGTAACGTTACTGTTGCTGTCAGCTAACTGGAGCTTAGGACTTTTGTTATTTATTACAGAAATAGTTTAAGAGGAAATTGCTGCCTTTCATTCTGTAGTTCTCTGTTTATTTGAATTCTATTGGGAGTACAAAAAAAACTCCGACGGTTGACGGGAATTGGAAATCGTAAGGTTGGACGTATTAGTACCCAATAACTGTAAAATATTGAAAACTTTGTATTAACACTACTTAAATTTTTTTGAATTAAAATGGTCATGTTTTGATTCCGAGTTATAATAGAAATTTTTTTTTTTTTTTAATTCCCTTATCTAATCCCGCGAAGCTCTACGCTTGTCTGCAGGAACCAGAGTCTCTGGCGGGAATCAAACCCGCAACCCCGGCGCTGATAGACTAGCTCACTACCAGCTAGCCTACTGGGTCACTCAGGCTTGTAGGTGGTCTCAAAAGGCTACCCTGCTTTCTTCAGCGTTATAACATGCAAAAGACTTACAACTTTGAATTAAAATAAACTTGGTTATAGAAAGGTCGAAATTGTGAGAAGAAGCGACGTACAAACATTATCAGAGAGTTATTAAAGCTATCAAAACTGATAACGGTAGATTCCTGTTTTTCCATAATACAAATTTGTTTGAGTTTTCGCTTAGATTATTGGCCATGTTCTGACAATTGCACGATTTAAAATCGCAGAACGCCAGATTTATTTTATGGCGTTCGAGTCTCGTGCGTTTAGCTTGGAATCTGGCATACACAGAAAGAAAAAAACTCGCACTAAATTTAAGTTTTTTCTTCTTACTTTAGTACGATTCGTACTCAAAAATTTAAGTACGGATAACAATTCAAAGTACATAAAACTATCCAAAACAGGATAACTTTCTAAAATCAATACGCGTGCATACGCGTGTGTTTGTAAAAGTTTGTTGTAGAACCAACAACAATACTACAAGAAGAAAAGTATAGATTATTTTCATGCTTAAACAGTAAAATAAGAAGCAATAACTCCCATATTCAATTTGTTAAAATTATTTAGTTAAATACATCAAATTTTTAAAGTAGAAAGATTACGAAACCCATATCGGGCATGCTGCTGTTGTCTTATAATTGAGAATGCTTTTGCAAACAAAGGGCGGAATACAACAAAAGTGAAATAAACATGTGTAACGGGTAAGTAAGATATACTCTTTGGTTCTGTGGAATAAGTGTTTAGGTTAGAATCAATCTAAGCTCACTTTCGGATTATTACAAGTACGAATCGAGATAAAACCGTCTTAGAAATTTTTGAATTAAGCACAGTTTGAGATACAATTTTTTCTCACTTTTAATTAGGTCAATCCAGTTTTCGGATTGTTTTAGGTTCTGTACTTGATGCAAGGAAATCCGTACTTACTGTACTATTGACACTACTTCGGCTTGATTAAAGTGCGAATGAATTGATTTGTTTTTTCATCGTATTTTCTTACAAATATTCTAGTTGCCTTGAGCATACTTTTGCAGTTTAAAGTCGCCAAACTTCTTGCTATTTCGATTTGCAGAACTCCTATTATGTCAGAATCGCCAATGTTAAGCGTTTTGCGATTGTTAAACGGTTTTTAGTTTGTTTAATTTAATTTTTAAAATTATATATTTTTTCTTGACATTTATTTCCAAAAAAAAACTGCCAGGCCAACAATGTCGACAAGAACATTTCTTTCGCATATTTAAATTGAACTAGCTGTTTGGTCCCGGCGCTGCTCGGGATTTTCTAAATAAAAATAAAAAATGAAATACTGGTGAATTTTGTTAATTACTTGACCCCAGCGCTATCTACCTTTAATAGAAAAATATCACGACAAAAGCGCCACCTATCGGAAGTTTGAAAGTCAGTCAGTAGACCTTTCCAACGCATGTACTCGTTTGAAAATCGGTTAAGTGGTTCTTGAGTTATAAAATCACGAACATAGGACAACTTATTTTTATATATATAGAAACAATAGTAAAAAAACTAAAATTTGTTTTTGTTTTCAATAAAAATATACGAAAGAAATGTTCTTGTCGAGATCGTGGGATAGGCAGCTAAAAATTGCACATTTTTGAAATCATATATAAAAATTTCTAAAACACATTAATTTTTAAGGTAAATGTATATATTTTACTTAAAGCTATAATTTATACTTAAATTATTCTGAAAAAAAACTAGTTTAAATAACCTTAGAGATGAATCATTCAGATTAAAATTTTTATTGACTCCTTAAAGCTTTTAAAAACATAAAATAATTTTAATTTGAAAAGAACGGCACATTTGTAGCGTTAAAAACCCAGCTGTTTCAAATTTTTTATTTAAACAATGTCTGTCTTATTGACAAATTATATGTCAAAAATTACTAAACAGACTTTGTCACGACATAAAACTTTAAATTAACACAAACATTTTAAAAGCAACATTGCTGCAAGAATTTTATACAAATTATTTAACTGCCAGCAAGCGAAGTACGAAGCAAGCAAGTGCAGCTGCTATTTAAATGTCTTGCTAAAAAAAGAGATGAAGTTGAAGGGAGAATAAAAAGATGATGTTTAAAAAAAACAGATATAATTGGACTTTATTTGAGAGAACAAAATTTAACTAGAATGATACATCAAAATAATTTTTCTTATTAAAAGTAGTAGAAAAAAATTAAAAACGTTTAAAAGATAAAAAAAAAAAATGTCCACGCTGCGGACAGGATTCGAACCTGTGCGGGTAAAACCCAATGGATTTCAAGTCCATCTCCTTAACCACTCGGACACCGCAGCTGATATAAATCAATGTCAAAAAGGCTTATTTTTAAAACATACATTTACAGTGAAACTGGGCTAGACTGAACTTGAAAACCAAAAAAAAAGGTCAATAAATTTTAGATCGTTGTAAGAAATATAATATATATATAATTTTTGTTTTTATTATTAAAATTTTAAACCATAAAATTTTCTTAGCCCAGTCAATATAGTCAGTCAGATTCTACTGTAGAAATTTTTTTTTTAGGCGTGGCATTTTAGCGTTATTTGGATATTTCGAGATTGCATATAGATTAAAATTTTACAATCCTCCGATGCGGACTTTGCCCTACAGTAAAACCAAGGTTTTACTGTAGAAAACTTACGTGGCATTTTGTCATAATTTGGATATTTCAGAATTGCATCTATTTTAAATTGAAAAGTATTTAAAAATACGTCCGCTGCGGACAGGATTCGAACCTGTGCGGGTAAAAACCCAATGGATTTCAAGTCCATCTCCTTAACCACTCGGACACCGCAGCTGTTATTTTTCGTCTAGTTTAGAATGAAATAAAAATACAAGCTTTCAAACATATAAAAAAAGCAGATTTTTAACAAAATATTTTCTACGCTGCGGACAGGATTCGAACCTGTGCGGGTAGAACCCAATGGATTTCAAGTCCATCTCCTTAACCACTCGGACACCGCAGCCATATAAGTCGTGTTGTCAAAAGCCCGACTTTAATACAAGATTTAGACTAGGCAAAAGTTTTGTTTCAATTTTATCTATAAACTTTATTACTGAAAATTTAATATTTAAATTCTAAGATAACTAATTACTAGCATTGACTAAGATATTCATAAGGAAATGCAAATAACAATAAAAGGTTAATTAAAACTAATAAAAAGTAAAGAATTGATTATTTTATTACTCTGCAAGCTTCTTCAATTTAAAGTCGATTGATCGCTGATATTTTCATAACATAAATCAATTTTTAGTAAAAATAAACAATAAATAAAGATTAAAATCGTTTATAAATTTAATTTTATTAAAAGATAATATTAAAATTGTTATCAAAAAAATATATGTATTTTATCCAAAATTAAAATAAAAAACTAAAAAAATATCATGCGTCGGCCGGGAATCGAACCCGGATCAACTGCTTGGAAGGCAACTATGCTGACCATTACACCACCGACGCACTTATTTATATCACACGCTAAAGCAAAGCAAAAGTAAAAATATGGTTTTTGCTTCAACCAAAGCAAACATAGAAATTCTAGGTCATGACGTTCTCAAGCGGCAAAAGCAGAACTAAAAGCCAGAGCAGAAGAGCTAACAAAAGCGTCAACAAATACCTGTACAACAACAACAACTTGTATGTGCTTGAGTAAATTTTAATTTTTTTATGAATGATTCAACTAATCGATTTTTAAGGTGTTAAATATGGAAATAATAGATGTTTATTTAAATAGGTTTTATTATTTATAATAAAAATAAAATTTTTTATTTTCAATTTTTTTTTTTGTAATAAAAATTTGTAGTAGAAAAATTTTTGGTAGTGAAAAAGTTTTGTTAGAAAATTTTTTTTGTTAGGAATTTTTTTTGTAGAGAATTCCTTTTTTCGTACAACTGCAATTATTTGTTTTTGATAAAAAAATTTTGTTAGAAATTTTTTTTTGTAGATAAAAATTGTGTTAGAAAATTTTTATGTTGAAAATAATATTATGTGGTAAAAAATTGTTTGTGCATATTTTTTTTTTTTTGTTAAAAAATTGTTAACAAGTCTTTGAATATTTGTTAAATGTAGCTCAGATTAATAACATTGAATAATAATAAATTGATCGAAGGAAAGGGAAGATCCATTTAGTGTGGATAATCATTCAAAAAGCAAAATTCGATCTGCCAAAGGTTTAAATACAATTTGGTTTAAGGATTGATGTATGACTATTGACGTCAACAGTCGTCGATGGCTGCGAGTGTAAGACGGCAAATCCCTCTGAGGAGATCGAGTCGTTGCAATCGAAACATGTCAGGGTAACCTGCCGGCCAGGGTTCGAGCTAGGATAGAGTCAAGAATGAAAAATTATCAATAACAATTTTAATTAATTTTCATGTTGTAAAATTCCTTTCTTCATAAAAATAATTAATTGAAAATTAAATTTGATGAATTGAAGCCTAATTAAAAATATTAAAAATTTGGTTTAAAAACCAAAAAATAATCCAAAATATATCAAAACTACATATAACGTTTGGGTTCATTAGGCTAAAATATATAGGAACCTCCACTAGAAATGATAATGAGCATGATAATTATAATGATACAGCGCGCGTCGAAAATAAAATTGCAGCTGACTAGTATTAAGGAGTACGCAATTAAGTCGCTTTAAGGAAATTTTTTATGCAAAGGTCTCAGTCTACGATCTTATAACATTGAGCTGGTGCAAGAGTTATAGCTCTCGTTTGCGATATACTATCAGAAAATCTTTTGAAATTACAGCTGAATAATAATTCGCCAAAAATTCTATCAAGAAATTTAGTAAAGGCGAGGCTTATTAAAAAGTTTTTTTTTTAAATTTTTAAAAAATAAGCCGCGAAAACTTTACCGTTAGGAAAATATGTCCCTTCATGAAAACTTATTTTTCTTTTGTCTTTAAATCTGTTTGTTATCTCTTCTTTTTCAAAAAGAATTTTTTTTTTTTCTTTTTCAAACATAATTTATTTTCCCGATCCACATGTTAGGTTAGGTTAAGAAGGGTTATGTGCCCAAGGGCACACCTCCACCCGGAGACCAATACGGTCCATTGTGAATGATCCACATGTTTACTTAATGATCAAATTGTGCGGATTTAGTGCATTACACTAGAAGAAACTTTGTAATGTGCTAGTTTGGTTTCTAATTGTTTAACATTTAATATCCTTCTTAGAATGAAGATTGAACATTTTGTCACACGCAAAGAAAATGTAATGCTAACAAAACTTTTTTCAACGAAAAAATTTTAAACAGTTTATGATTTCTTCAATAATATTAATTTTGCATCCGATCATGTTATGGCTTACCACAAATAATTGTATTGCTGTTTTTTAAAGATCATACAAAAGAGGAAATTGTTATTGTTGATAAACAATTATACAATAAGTTGCTAGGATTAACCATAGCATAATCGGAGGCAGCCATGATATGATTGTGGACGCTATATGGATAACGAAATTTGGGGATAATATGATAATATGTCCGTGACAATAATATATGTATTAAAATATTTAATAAACATAGTTTTATTAGGGGAGAACATATACAGAAAAAAATAAAAATTTATTTCAATAAAAAAATCTGTGGTATTAGTTAAAAAATTAATAAAATTTGCAACAGTTAACAAATTAATATTATTAATTAAACGTTTAATTCACTTGATTAAATATTTAATTAAAAATGATTTTATATTTGATTAATTCTTTAATTGGTGAAAATGTTTTGGAGCATTTTTTCTATGTAGAGAAAAATATATGTTTTCTTTACGTGCACAAGAAGTTTAAACTACCAAAAAGTAACATAACTTTTACTTAAGCAAACCCAAAAAATAATTTAAAATTTATCCAAAAACCAAATATCGATTATTTAAAACTCATTAATTCAGGAAAATGCATCAAGCTATCCCCCCAAAAAAAACCCTCTTTTTAAAATCACGAAAATTTCGCTTTTACACTCTACTCAAAAATATTTGCCAGATAATTGGACACGTACGCAATTGCTACCGAATTTACGCGCAAAGTAATCAACCAAAATTTTAAATTTAAAACCAATATTTATACCAAATATTTAATGCAATCGCGTATTTGCAGCAAACAAAAATGCCAGAAATATTTATTATTTCTTTGGCTTGTAGCCATATAATTTACTTCATGTGTACAAGAGTTCGTTTGCATTATAAAATCAAAAAAGAGGCAAAAAACAGAAACTAAAGTTTAGATTTGTAAATAATAAATAAATAGCTGGAGCCTTTTTTGTGATTTTTTTTTAATATGGCGCGGTGTGGGTTCAATCTTTACCATAACCATCATCTTCAGTACCGTCTTACTACTGCTACCACAACGTCATCGGACGTCTGTGTGCTATAGAAAACACGTGCGCATTGGTAATTTTTTTGTGCGGTTTAAAAGAGAAACAAATCTGTAGGGGAAATTGTGATAAAGTAAACTAAAAATATTTATAAGCAACATGACAAACTTTAAAGATTTATAATAGTTTTGATAGACATTCTTGTTACAGTGGGCATGGTAAGATTTCTCTATAAAAAAAGGTTTCTTTAAAAATTCATTACATATTTACTTTTTAACCCTTCGTGGTACACATGAGTCTGGCCTGACCTTTTTTCAATGTGTATAGAAAGTTTAATCTTTTTTTACTTGATTTCAGAATTTTATACTTATTTCATTCCGGGATTGATTTTCGAAACTAATCCCATTTAGGATTGTTTTGAGTACGTTTTATAGTTATTCGTACTTGAATTTTTGAGTGTGACTCTTACTTAAAGTAATCATAAAAAACTTGATTTATCCCGAGTGTTTTTCTTTTTGTGCGGCAGCACTGAGTCTTAGACAAAAGTTCAGATTTCCGACAGTTCTTTTTGTTTGCGTTTAGTCCTTAGATGTCTTACATGGTCTGGCCAGACCATATTTAACTTATATATGCAATATCTTTTTTGTAGCAAAAGTTTTTAGAAACGAAGGCTTTGAATTAATTCTGCAAGTAAGTTGTCCAGAATCGAATCAAACAAATTTGAAATCATTTGGATCACATTTAGGGCACAAAAACCCTCCCACAAGAAAAAGTTCGCTAAGTGCACCTCAGGATCTGGTTGGACCACAGGTAGCTTTAAAGTACATTACAGGGTCAAAATACTAACTCGCAATCCGAGAATGTACAAGCGGTCAAGTTCAACTTATTACTGAGAGAACGTTTTGAAAATAAAAACAGATTGACTGTATATTTTTTTGGCAGGAGTTCTTTACTGTTTGGCTTTACCAAGAATTGAGGCGGATTATAAGGGCAAACAAATATATTAAAAAATTTCTAAACTTTTAAAACTTAATCTTAGCGTAAGAACAAGTTCCAAATAAGTTGCTATGTAGAATTTTAGAAGAATTACTTAAAACCATAAAACAAGTAAAAAAGTATAGTCGGTTTAGCCCGACCATATGATACCCTACGCCACAGTATTTAAAAACAAATTTTCGAGAGCAACCCTATATGATTCAATCGGTATACTTTAAGGTGTAGACCCTCTTTTTTAATGCATAATAACCTCTCCACTATTGTGGTGTGGGTATAAAAAGTAATTTTTAGAGTTAAAAATTACAACAATACTTGTCTTTTCCACTGTAAACAACGAATCAATAAAAACACACATTAACAGAATGATGCCCCAACATCAGGTTCTTAAGACTTCTTTCTACTTAATTTTTGACGTGATTCTTAAACTGACTGCATAAAATTGTGATTGAATCCCTCAAACAAAAAAAACTTTCATATTTTTTTCGCCGATTTGCATTTACACTGATAGTTTCGAATATTCATCGCTGATAATTGTAAAATGCATTGCAATTTATTCGGTAAAAATGAAACGCTTCAAAGGATAAAGAAACCCCAATTGATTTTATGGTCAATCTTATGACCAAAATATTGGCAAATAACAAAAAAATAATACATCCATTCATTCATTGGGCGCCAGTTTTGTTATTATAACAATTTAACATCCATTCAATACTTAATGATCGGTAAGATGTAGCGAGTGAAAAAATTGTTGGCAAAACATAATTCATTTTAGAGTGGAATTTATTTTGTGTGCTTTTTTGCGGTTACAGTTGCATTTAGTATGTGATGGGGTCGAGTTGTAAGTGTAATAAAGTTGATTGAATTCTAAACTGAGACAATCTGGAAGATGTATTGGCAGCATGTTTAACATGAAAACAATGAAAATTGTAAGTAAAGTAAGTAAAAAAAAACGGTAGTCAACTGCCGCCAACAATTTGTAAAGTTAAACGTTTTGATTGGAATATCTTGAACTAAAAAAAAGGTGACCACTGGGTTCATTTTAAGATTTTGAAAAAGTCAGATGCTAAGAAAAAAATTTATAACACCCACAAAACCGAGCAAGTCGAGAAAGCTTTTTTAAATATAAAATTAAGTATACTTTAAGGCATTTTTATTATCATCTTACAAATCACCAACAAACTGGTCACCTTATTCTTCATGCCAAAATTATCTTAATTTAAATAAAATAAAAAAAAAACTACCAACAATTGTAGGTAGAATTTTGTAAATTATAGATTACACTAAACAAAGCTCAAGGTAAAGAAAGCCAATGCAATATCATTAAAAAGTCATACACAGTTTTTCTACTTTTAAATACATTAAGTAAAAGTGCTATATATTTGGCTGTGTAGAATCTTATATACCCTTTAGCAAAGTATATAAAAGCCAATTGTTTTTTTGCTAATATGGTATTGGCGCTATCGTTTTCAAATCCTTATTCTGGGAGCATATTTGTTTGTATATGTGTTAGGTAATAAATAGAGAATATTTTGTATTGTATGGACACTATCATATTAAATAACTTAATTCGGGAGAACACTTGTTTTCGAACCGATTTAATTAATTTTCAATATTTAACACTCTTTATAAATTAGAGCTAAATAAAGTACTTCTAGCTCACGCAAAAACCGCTTAATGGATTTGGCGGAAATTTGGTATATCGTGTATTGACGGATAGAAATTGGCCCAGATTAACGTGTGTAAAGAAAAATATAAAAAGTAAAGTTCATTTTTAAAAAATATCGCATGCGATAAAAAATGTATAAAAAATATCGCATGCGTATTATAAAGAAAATAAGACTATTTACACAAAAATCAATAATTTTTATTTAATATTTAAAACTAATAAGATATTTAATTTTTTTTAAAATGAAAAATTATGATTTTTGAAAAAATACGATTAAGAGTGAAATTCTCATGAAAGTGCTTTGTGACGGATATGGCCACTGTGACCAAATCCTCACAGAGCACTTTCATGAAAATTTCACTCTAAGTCAATCTTTCAAAAATGTATAAAAATACAAATACAATTTGGATATAGTGCTTATATATTATTGTAGCCCTGTTCATAGTCTTCATTTTCCATTAGGTATGATTCCCTGAGATCGAAGGATTTGGACACAGCAGCCATATCCCTCACAGAGCACTTTCATGAAAATTTCACTCTAAGTCGTATTTTTTCAAAAATTTTTTTATAAAAAATTTTTATATAAAAAAAAAAAAAATTAAATATCTAATTAGTTCCAAATAACAAATAAAAATTATAGTTGTTTCATAAAAACTGTAAAATTTCGTGTAAATTGTCGTATTTTCTTTATAATATGCATGCGATACTTTTTTTATATACTTTTTATCGCATGCGATATTTTCTAAAAATTAATTAGCTTTTCATATTTATCTTCACAAACGTCCCAGATTAATATTTAGGGCCCTTTTTAAGGGATAAAATTGGTCCTTTTTCCTTTTCGATAAATTTTGTACACGTACAGATTATAGCCTACATTAACATCCCAGTAAAAACTTCGCCTACAAAATAATGTGTTGATCAGAAAAACATAAAAGCACTACTTACAATTCTACTGAAAGAACCAATGAATTTTACAAGGGATGTCCCAAACCGAACGCATTCAAAAGTAAGTCATTATTTGTTTACCTACATACATCCAGAAGAAAGTAGTTATAGAAGTTGTTATAGTAGTAGTTATAGAAAAAAGCTACTAAATAATGAGTGAAAGAAGCAATTCAATTTGAAAAAGTAAGCGAAGTTTTTGCTGGGATAGCCAGTATTTTTTTTACTGGGTACTGTGTACTCTGATAGCTTAAAACGAGGAAAAAATGATACTTTTGGTACCATTCTTTCTTAAGTACTTATTCTCTTCTCGAAAAATTTATGAAAGAGCTGGCATAAAGCCAAGATTTAAATAAAAACCGGCAAAATTGGTAGTTTTTATAGTCCAGTGGCCGAAATATATTTAGACTCATCTTGCTTTTCACATGGACAGCTGTTTGCCTGTAGCTCAAGTGTATCGAAGTCTTCGAAAAACCAATTTCAATATTCACGTGGCCATCGTTTAATCAACGTGATTACCCAGAGCATATATACTTTGTAGAAAAAAAATATTGTAGATTTACAAACAAAATGACAAACTTATATTAACTTATAAATAAAGGGTATAAACATTTTCAATAATCATATTGTATTTTTAAATGAAAACCTACAATTTTAGATAATTGTATACAATCCCTTAACGAAAATATTATTTATTGCTTTTTATCTAAAAAAAATTAAATACCAACTATAGAAAACAAATGTGTTTTCGTTAAATTTACATTAAGAGAAATAAAGACGAAGAAACCCTTTAATTATTTCATAATTTTAAGTACTTTTACGCGTGCCTTTTAATTTATGGAATAAAATTAAACGGCATATTTAAAAAATTCCTCTACACAGGACACTTAAAATATGAAATATTAAGTTTAAATTACATCATTCAAGTATCCATCAATATAAATTTCATACGATCAAATAAGGAGCGAATAAAACAACAACAATGTTTCTTTAAACACTATACACAGGATCATGTGCTCATGACGATGATTATTATTTTAATAATGATTAAGGGGTAACTGACTTAAGGACACTAAAATTTGCTTTAAATGTAAAAGAATGTGTAATTTTTTTAAAAAAAAAAGTGTACTAGCTAGAAAAATATGCAAATATATGATTGATCAAAGTTGTTTAATAAAAAATTTTCTAACACACGCAAAAAAAAAAACAATTGTGTAAATATATTTAAATATATATGGTCACATCCAACAAAACTTTTTTAAAGAAACTTTTAAACATATTATGCTTAATTTAACCATATTATTGTCAGCGACAACCATATTATGGTAACATGTTCAGAGGCAACCATAATATGGTTTTGGCTTCTTGATGAAAGGCTTATTTAACCTTAAAAATTTAAACATGTTTTTTTTCTTGGTGCAGAGAACGCCTTTAAATGAAAATAGTATTGCCATCTAGTGGCCGACAGAACGCACTTTTTCAGACCAATCCTTATTATTTGGACTTTATATGTGTATGTTTATTTTGTATTTTTATAAAAAAAATTTTTTTTATAAAAAAATATTTAGTGCATCAAAAAGAAATTTAAAAAATACATTCTTTTATCTTAAATACATAATTAATTCGTTGACATTTTTTTATTCCATTCCAATATAATACGTATGTATTTTTTGCTTTATCCCTTTATTCCTTAATATTTTTTCTTTCCGTTATCGTACGTTTTGTCTTGTCCCAATATCAATGAAGTTTTTTTTTTGCCATTACTCTCGTTTTTCCATAAAGTTTCAAACTGCATTGCAAAACAAAAAAAAAGAGCAAAAAAAGATCACAAAAAAGATATAAAAAAGAAAAAAATGTAAGTTGTATCCTAATTTGAAGTGACAGGACCACCTTGAAGTCATGTTATTGTAATTTAATATCATCGTTTGGGGTTTCCAGTGTAAAAATATTTATTTATTTATTAAATATGCATATTAAAAAAAAATTAAAACTAAAACACTACTTAAGTGACTCGCTCTTATTTTTAAGTAAAGCATTTATTGAATATTACAGCTCATGAATATAAGCTCTTGTGTTTTTTTTTATCAATATACGAATACGAGCCTTTGTTATAAATAATGTTTTTTATGTTTTTCAAAAGGATTATTTTGTTTTTATCTTTACATTTTTAAATAATGTGGGAAAAAGTGTGGCAGCAATAAAAATCTTAGCGGGTATTAATTTGTGCTTAATATTAATTTTAAACTGGTAATTGAAAGTATTTTGTTTCAAAAGTGGTGAAAAACAGGTCATTTCTTAGATAGTCATAAATAAAAGATTAAAATAAGAGATATTGATAAAAATATTATTTAATAAAAAATAATTATTAACAAAGGTTTTCGTAAAGAGTCATTACCAATGGAATTTATTAATGAAAACATGTCCAGCCCTAAAATTTTTTTCAAAATATGTTTATCAACAAAACTTTTCATAAAAAACTATACTCAAAAGATTTTCAATTGCGAAATACTTAACTTATCCATATTCAATCCCGAATTCGTACTTAAAATAATCCGAAAATGAGATTGATTTAAGAAAAACTAAGATTGAGCCAATCTCAAAATACGCTTGATTCAGTTATTATAAAGTTGATTCCATCCCGAATTCGTACTTTAAATAAACCAAAAGAGAAACTAGAAGCAGAATCTCATTGTGATTGATTTACTTACCCCTTTTACACACACAAAAAAAAATCAATGTAAAATCGTCGTAAACAAGGTTGATTCTACATTTTTCGGTAGTAATTTTGCTTCATAGTTACATCATGTTAATTTAATATGACTTAACAATAACTTGCGTACAATATTTTTTCATTTAAAATAACTATAATTCATGTTTATTTAACACTCCAGTAAAGTTAGAGCAAAATTACATTGATATTGAAATAACATTACGAATCACGTTGAATGAAAGTTATTCAAGTTGAAACAACATGAATTTAATGTAGAACCAAATTGCTTTGTGTGTGAAATAACAGTAAAAAGAAGCTTCAGAGATAACACATGTATTTATTTAAGAATAATTCTAAACACTTTCCCGTGTAACCAGAGAGAGCTAGACAATATTAATATTTATTTTCCAGTAACACATCCCAATAAAAAATAGAGCTTCCAACGAAGCCGGTTTGTAAGGGAGAAACCTAAAAGTTTCGCTTGCCACTGCGCTTACGGAAGACATGAATTTTATATGGCGGGTTCCCACTTTGAACAATACATTTTTGACACATGAAGCGCATTATTAAGCGCATAAAAAAGTTGTTGGATGTAACGACCAGCTTTACACAATGAATGGCTGACTTTCAAAACGTTAATTGCTTTATGTTTAAACAAAGTATAATGTTTCATAACGCCACAGTACAATATATATACAATGCAAGCCCTTCCAGAACATCACTGTTGAGTATTAGTACGGCAGCAAAAAAGCAATCAAAGCATCGGTTTTAAAGTTGATGCTTTGTGACATTTAACATTTTATTTCCAACAAAACAGATTAAACAGTTTAAATAAACAAAGCACATAGTTGCATTGTTTTGGTACTTTCTGCATGTATTTGGTTACAATACAGTAGTAAAACTGTATACAAAATTTGTATAAGTACGTTTTAGAAGTCAGCCAATGTTTTTATACAGTTATTTTTAGTATTCTCCCTTACACACCTGACTCGTAGTAAGGGAATGCAGTAGCACTTAAAATGTTATTTTTTTTTATAAAAGTTGTTGAGAGTTCTTTCACTTACATTACTGCATTTCTGTATCTCTTATTGCGTAGCGCATAATTGTGCGCTTATTTTTTTAAATGTACCATTAGTGCTTCGCAAGATGATACAATTTTTTATTGGGATGTTTCACTGTTTTTGTATTCCCCTTTGTTAACAGAAGCACTCACAATTGAAAGCAGAATGACCCGATATGGGTTTCGTCATCATTTTGCTTTGAAAATTGTATGTATTTAACTAAATAATTTAAACTAAAAGAATACGGGAATTCGGCAGTAATCCAATACAAACAGATCTCAAGAGATTTCAACGATTTCTTGCGGTCGCGGAGGACCAGAGATCATATGTGGTAGAACGGGTGTCAGTAGCCCCCGGTGGCAAAGTACTGCCTTTTGATTGAGGCCTCCGTTAGTATGCTTCTTGCGGAAAATGCTTCCTATCTTCCAGCGAGGTTGTCTTTCCGCTGAAAAGATACTTTCGGAGATCACATGGTGATTCACTAAAGAGCTGATTTGTCACCCCTTCTAGATTTTTCCCTAGGTGCTATTGCTGCAAAACAGAAGCTGCTGCAATTTTCAAAAGCAGCAGAGAGTTCATAGCTCCAGCTCCTAAACAAGGGGCGAGTTCGTGATCTCATAGGTCTATTCACTCAAATTGCCGCCTGGGTGTTATAGTGCCTCTCAAAACCTGGGATAGTTGGTAAACGGGTTGTCTGTCACAAATATTGTTTAGATTCACCTTAAGATAAGGCCATATGGGAAGTGCTCATGTGAATTTCTCCACAATTGTCAGAAAGCCCTAACTCTATACATAATGGAGTTAATAAAAAATGTGGGTATTTTCATGTTGTAAACACACACGTAAAGAAATTTAAGAATTTATTTTTTATTTTGTTTTGAGAGAGTTTCTTCTCGAGTCGTTTCCCTTTGGCTTATACTTCCAATTAACCTGCAGCCATCTTTGTGCATATAGTTAAGAAAAAAGCTCAAACCAAACGCTTTATTCTTTCTATACCCCCCTAAAAAGTCAAAAGTTGATCAGCAAAACTTGAGGCGCTTATTCACGACTTTGTAAAACTTTTTTAACGAAACTTATCATTGAAAATTTTTCTTTAATAAAATACTTCATCAAAAATTTGTTTAACAAATATTTTTTTATTAATTTGTTTTAGTAAGATTTTTCCTAACGACTTTTTTTCAGATAAATATTATGTCAACGATTTTGTTTTTTACTAAAAAAAATTTTTTCAAAACAAAAAGTACTCCTAAAAAATATTGCATTGATTAATGTAATGCAAAAAAATCTAAAAATATTTTCCAATAATATGTTTTTAACAAAAATCTTTCTCCACTGAAATTTTTATCGATCTCTTCATTCCAAAACAATTTTTTGTTCAACTAGTAAAATGTTTAATAAATGTAAAAAAAAAAATGAAATCATGATTATTTTCAAATAAAGGACAAATAATTATTTTGCAAAATATTTATAAATTACATCAATAAAATGACGGGGAAAATAATATTGCAGTTATCAAAGATTTAGCTGAAACAATTAAAAATTACAAAACAAGAAAAAAAACCGCAGTTTAACTGAAACAAGTTGAGGTAATTAAAGGTAGCAAATGTGAATTATTTAAACGAAACGGCGATGCGATGAGATGATACATACGTTTAAAATAACAAAATTAAAATAGTAATAATGTTTATGTACACACAGTCGGAATTCGTGTTAACAATTTATTATTTGTTATAATAAACATTTTTTGTTTTAATGGAAAAGTTTATACAAAAAAAAAAAAACAAACAAATATTAATCTATACACATAACATTTTTAAATCAATGGCTAACGATAGTAGTTTTTTGTTTTAATTTAATTAAAAAATAAATAAATAAAATTGACATGTAACGTACAATTGTGAGTGTCAACGGAAATGGATCGTTAATTAAAAGCAATTAATTACAAAAAAACAAATATGAACATAATATTGCAAACGCCCGGAATGAGATTAATAAAAGGTTGTGGAGTTTTAAGGAAGGACAGGGTAAAAGATAAAATATGTTTTAATAACAGTCTTGTCATAGCTAAGCAAAAAATTAATAATATTTCGAAAAATAATTGTTACTATTAAAATCACAATATTTCAGAAATCATGTTTGCAAAATCTCTGTTTTAAAAATTAAATTTTTAAATTTTCAAAGCTTAAAATTTGTTATACTATACTACATACATATACTCATCCATCATCTGTCACATTTTTGTGTGTAATATTTTACATAAACATATGTAAAAGTAAATTACGTGAATTTCTATGTTCAAATTAAGTCTAGATGACAAGTTTACAATACGACAATATAATAACACCTTAAATCCTCCTACCAAACTTTATCATCCAACTAACTAAGAGTGTTGATGTTTATTTGTGCCTTTTAAATTTGTTTTGAATGAGTGATGATTTTTTGTGAAGGGAATCTAATTTGCATAAAACTCAACATGATTCGCTAAAGATGTTTTATTGTGTTTACGAAATACATATATTCGTTTAAACTGTCTCACTCAAGCAATGAAAAAGAAGGAGTAGCGTTTGAAAACATTTTACTTTGTTCAAAGTTTTAGAAAAACATCAATGTAAAGTTATGTGAGGAAGAACGTACATACTCCAGTGCCTTGATTTCAACAGCACATAGTTCTAGGGAGTTCAAGAATATCCCGAGTAGCGGCCACTAGAAAATAAAAAGACGAGGTTAACACCTTGCCTAAGAACTGGATCAATCTAACATCATCTGCAGCACCAGCTCTGTTTAATATTTGCTGCTCAAAGATGATCTTCAGGACAGCGTAGGTCTTGGGTATACTCTGCATTATTGCCAAAGAGGCTTCACCAACAACCAGATCACGATCCAAACCACAAAAATTGTTTAAAGCTAACACGAGACGGAAAATATTGACTTTTTTTGTCTCTTTCTTTGAAAGCTGCCCTCTTTGCACAATACTTTTTTCCGCAATACAATAAGTAAAATTTATTAAGTTGAGATTTATTTGTAAAACGTTTTTTAAAATGATCTTTCAAGTTTACCACAACATAAGTAAATAATATTTAAGTAAGTAAATAACTAGAAACTGGGAATTATTTCCTTTCGTAGGTTACTTTATATTATATTCAACATTTTTTATTTTTCGAATTTATTCTATGAGCTAAATTTCAGTTATGTATTTTATAAAGCTTTTTTGTAATAGTTCTATTCCTTAAATTTTTAGGAATGACAATTGGTTGTAGTGTTGATATTGGCTTCAAATTAGAGGCAATTAGCTCTACTTTCGTAATCTTTAACCAAAACAGATGAAATATAAATTATTCTATGTTCAAAAAATTCTTTAAATTTTGGCTAAAGTATCTGGGAGGGATTTTTTTAAATTGTGACCGAACCAAAAAGATTACGGAACGGGAGGGGCTTCGAATTATAGGAAATTAGCTCTTCATTCGTAATCTTCAAACAAAATTTAAGAAATATAAATTTTTCTATTTTTAAAACATTATTTAAATTTCGGCTAGTGCATCTGGGAGAGATTTTTTTTAGAATTATAAGCAACAGTTTTACTTGTAACAATATCAACACTACAATTGGTTGGAGTTCTTTCGAAATAATTTATTTTTTTTTTTTTTTTTTTGTATTTTGATTAAAGATTACGAAAGTAGAGTTAATTGCCAATATTGGCCATATAAGCTCATAAATATAATGGAAAATGGCATATATGAATAAAAACTTCAGAGGTCCATAACTCTAAAACTATGCATTTCCGAGACTTCTTCCTTTTATATTTCATTTTTATTTTTAAACTTTCTATCACTCCATTTAATTTTTATTTTGTTTAGAGCTGCGTTGGTAAACTAGCTTTGTTCCAAATTTTGTTAAATTATATGGAATAAAAGTTTTCGTGGTTTATCTTTTACATGCTGTTAATAAAATATTATTCATTTAAAAAATTACATACCTACCAATCCAAATATTTATTTTGATTAATTCATTTTATCTCCAATAAAAACTTTAAATGGTAAAATAATCTGTCTTTACTTCAAATTACTTTTTCCCAGTGTACTATTCATGTAGTAATCAGAGTTGCATTGTTTTGGCAATTTTTCTCTTTTGTTTTTATAGATGATTAAGCCATAGAATTCAGCAATAGCTTACAGTATTAAACATACGATACCAAAAAAAAACATAAAATTCAACAGGCTTTTTGTTTTCACATTCTTAGCCCAGAATTCATAAGACTGCTTGTTATATTTATAATAAAGGGTTATCCATTTTGCGGTTTCAAAAGTAAACGTAAATAAAACACATATAAAATATTTTTTTTCATGATATTTCTTTTTTATTATAAAGTTTGAACGTTGACATTATTTGTGAAACACTATATCATTTAAATGACCACCACGCGAAGTGTTGCAAGTTATAGATATACTTAAATTTAATTGTGGATCTATACCGATCGAACTCATGATCCCTTTCTGAGTCGATCTAACAACTTTGTGCGCAAAGTGCAGGTCGAAATTTTTGAGATAAATTGATGAAATTTGGGAACAAATCTAATTTACCGACGTAGCTCCAAATAAAATAAAAATAGAAAATTTAAAAATAAGTGAAAATATGCTTTTTTTACTTGTTTTAAAATACTTTTAAAGGCCATTATACACTATCCCACAAAGTCTTAAGTATTTTACGAAAATGATTCCCTTCTCTAATTATCTATTGTTTAAAAATTTTCAAAAATAATAACCAATTAAAAAGGAGTATTATTTTATTAATTTATACTTTAAAAAAACTATCTTATACATAAAAATAAATATGCACAGAAAAATTTTAATTTTTTACCTTTTTTTAATTTTTGCAGATAATGAAAGAAATTTCCGATTAAATAATTAATGTTGTCTTGCCGTTGAACTTACAGGATTGCTCGAGTCAGTTTGCAAAATGACGTATTAAAAATTATTATTATTATAACGGGGATAAAATATGGAATTTAATTTGAATTAATTTAAAAAAAATCCCTCCTATATACACTAGCGGAAATTTAAATATTTTTTTAAAAGTAGAAAAATTTATATTTCTTAAATTTTGTTTAAAGATTACGAATGTAGAGCTAATCTCCTATATAAGAAGCCCCTCCCGTTCCGTAATCTTTTTTGGTTCGGTCACAATTTGAAAATATCCCTCCCAGATACACTAGCCAAAATTTAAAGAATTTTTTTAAAACAGAATAATTTATATTTCATCTGTTTTGGTTAAAGATTACGGATGTAGAGCTAATTGCCTCTAATTTGAAGCCCCTCCCGTTCCGTAAAAATAGCTGAAATACGCGTAGCTGAGCTACGTTTTTAATAACGTAACGTTTTACGTCATAAAAAGTATTTAACTCAGCGTATTTATCTTCACCCACTTATTATGTACTATGTGATACAAACGCTAAGGAGGAACCTGGTTTCCGTGGTACACGATTATATTGTGCTCAGCTACGCCTTATCAATTGTGCGAACAGAGTGGCTGTTTGTTGCCGTGCCGAGCCGACTGACGCTTATTGCGAGAACCGATACGAGAAAACTGGTACTATACAAATTAGTACAAATAAGCGCGAACAGGTCATAGTAGGCGCCGAGCTGGTCAGAGCGCAAAGCTGATTGAATGCGAGAAAACAGTTGCAAAGCGTATTTCAGCGCCGAAAACATTGATTATGTTATGTTGTTATTATTTCAACTTGTTTGGAAAACATTTAAAAAAATTAAAAACTAAAATTTAAGAAAAAGTAGATAAAACATACAATCAAAATAAAAAAAAAAATAATAAAAACTAAAAAAAAATAAAAATTAGAATAAAAATTAAACAAAAAAATAAAAATTCAAATAAATAATAAAAATTAAATAAAAGTATAACAACTATAAGGGCCATTATTACAACTTACAAATAGTTATTTTTAGGATGCTATCTGACAGATAAATAGTTTTTGGTTATTACAAGTTAACATTAACCTAAAAAGTGACTGATAAGCTAACATCTGGTTTGTCCTCATGGTAACTTTACAAGTGAACTTTAAGAACTTGAAGATGCCATATTTTCTGCTGAAGATATGGTAACTTCAATGATAGTCTTAAATTACTCAACTTTTTCAAAAAACACATTTTAACACAAAAAACAAAACAATTTACAATTTAAACCAAAAATCAAGCACAAAAATTTACTTTTGTTTTTAATTAATAAATAAAACAAAACTAAGTCGTTGCCACTACGTATTTTAAACAACCAAAAGTAGTCGGTATATACTGCAATGTTGCCACAGTATATAAATTACATTTTTTATTTTATCGGACAGTTGTAATAATGGAAAAAACTTATTGGTCACTTTATCGTTCAATATAGCTATTGTTCACGTTAACTATCAGCAACTTTATCATAAGGCTGTAATAATGGCCCTAAAAAAATTAAAAAAAAAACTAAATACTCATCATCTGACGAATCCATATATTTTCACTTCAATTTCACAAACAAGAATGAACAACAAACCCAAATGCATACAAACATACGTAAAACACAAATAATAGGCAAAATCTCAGCGCTAATTCTCGCATCCACTATGCACACTCAAACTTGTTTCTCGCATGAACAAGTTCTCGCAATAAGCGTCAGTCTGCTCGGCTCGGCAACAAGCGGCCACTCTGTTCGCACCCTAAAGCTGTAATATCACATGATCGAAATGATGTCTACTTTTAAAGTACATAGAACCGTAGATCAGCGGAATATAACTGTATCACTGGATCTTCAGGGTGCATTCATGCTACATGCTACATTTTTACAATGGGAATTTAAACCAAGTTTTGGGATTACTTTTCCACTTTGGACGCATGTTCCTAATCCACTTTAAAACCTTTGATCGTATAAAATTTCGTTGATATAATTTAACAAATTTTTTACTTCAAATTTCACTAAGAAAAATAGACATTCAACAGGGACCTTAAAAATATGCTAAGTCTGGATATACACTATGAAAGTATTTTTTCAGAAAGTCTGAGCTTATTGGTGTGAGGGGAAGACAACATGCTATTCTTGTCTCCCCTCTCAACAATAAGCTCAGACATTTTTGATAGAACATTTTCATGGTGTGAACCCAGACTAAACATACGAATTAGGCAAGAGGCACTAAGGTATACAATTAAAGACACTTCATGTTACTAATGTTTTTCCAATAAGCCAGTTTGACTTTAACATACATACATATTTAAGAGTAAAGCACAATTTTTACAAAAATAATTCCCAAACTTTTTATTAATAGCAAAATTGAAATCATCACTCTCTTTCTTTTATATACTTAATTCCTATTATAATCTTTCTGTTAATTTGCTAATTTATTCCACCTTTCCCTTCTATTTCCTTTCCCTGCTAATGTTCCTTTAATAGCTGCTATTCTTTTGCCATTGTTATGGTTTATAATAGCGTATTCCATTATCTTATAGGTCACACTTAATGGATCATCTTTGGCACGTGCTTTTTTTGTACTCATTGACATTTATTAAGAGACTTTTATTTTAAGCATTTCAACCGCAAAATGTTGTTTTTGGATTTTATCTACTATTTGGCATGGCAAAAAAGGACACACGTGTCACATTTTTCTATACTTTTGTGTAAATAATTTTAAAGTACTTTAGGCGTAAAATACTAAATGATATTATACATGTTTAATATATAATAAGTAATTTTCGCTAAAAAAAATTAACAAAAAATATTGTGGCGAATTTAGTTACTAAGATCATATTTACGGATTTTGTTTTGTAAACTGGGAATACAAGATTAAATGTACAGTAGTTTGTACTAAACTGCAAACAAAATGGATTAAATTTAAAAGAAAAAATTTAATATTTGTTCCTTTAAGAATAAGAGACAAAGTTTGTTTAAAATTTTAGTTATTATAATTCAATTATCCTTTCATAAAAAAACTCACTTAAATCAAAATAAGTTCTTGAGTACATAAAATATCCAACAAACCATAAAATTAAGCTAGAAGCTACTAAATTATAATGCATAACACAAAATACCCTCACACATAAATAAATTGTGACATGTGACATTTTGATTGTCCGGTGTTGTCAGTGATTTGACACTCAACGAAATGATTTGTCTATTTTCAAATAAATAACCAAATAGAAGAATACACAAACATGCAAACAACTAGATACAAGTCAAACTAGATCAAACAAGCAACCCCCTTTTTAGTACTATTTCAGTTAAACAGGGTCTCATAACAAAATTTCATGGGTACGAATGAAGATGTTATGTGTGTGTGTGACAGAGTGAGAGAGAGAGAGAGAAAGTGAAGGGAAAGTGTACAAAGAAAAGGAAAATAGGAAGTTCCCATAAATAACATAATCAACTTCAATTTGAATATTTTAAACGAATGTTGTATGTATATAAAGTGGTAAATCTGTGAGGTTTTATGCCTACATGTCATTATTTATCAATTCAGTATGGTAGAAAATTTGATTGGTATTTATAAAAATTTTGGGTAAAAGTGACTTTTAAGAAAACAGCAATAATATTTGTTAAGTAAAAGTACAAAAGTTGGGAGAATTTAAATTCGTCTTATTTTAAAAGAGAATTTGTATAAAGCTGTATAAAGTTATAACTCCGACTCCGACTCCATCCGCTGAAATTTTTTAAGTACGACTCCAACTCCGACTTAGTGTACATGAGACTGGTCCTTATTTGTCTATAAGCTCTTTTTTAATATAGTAACCTTTAAATTGATAAATCTAGCAAGAAAATGATTCTGGTAAAATTCAAATTGATGTTTTAATTCTAACACGTGCCGAACTGAGCTTTAATGTAGTTATTTGCATATGAGTAGGTGAGATGCAAAACTCGTTCGTTACACTTATTCGAATTTTGGGAAAATGCAATCAACATATAGCACCCGATTAAATGGATCAAATAAGTGGAACTATTTTAATTCTAATGTGTTATGCCATTCTTGATTATTAAATCAACAGTTGAAAAATTTAAACCAACTGATTTATAGAAAAAATTGATTTAATTTGGATCAAACTAGTTATGCAACACACTGTAGCCCACCAGGAAAATTAATCATTGAGCATAAGGATATTTTGAAAGTTATATTAATTTATTAAGACTATGCAAAAAGTGCTAAATAAGTAACAATAGCTCTGTATGGGAGGGATAAAATACACCAATTGCCATCTTTTTCAAAATACGTTTTTTATACTATTGGCATCAGAATTTTTTCCTTTATCGGTGGGTGGATTTCCATTAGTCCTATCTAATGTAGTTTTAGAGATAGAAAAGTTGAAAACAACACCAAGTCCAACATGCTACGACGTAAAGGGCATAAATTCTATTTAGTGGGGTTTACCATTGAATTTGTAGACAATTTCTATTTAAACACGCGCCTTCAATTGTCACTTGAATAATTTGTATAACACATTTAACAAAACAAATGTTGTAAGCCTTGTATTATTTTTGGGAAATAGCAGACCTTTTGTTGTTGGACTTGGTGCTGTTCGTCTCAAGGGATCGAACAGTACCAATACCATAATGGAAGGTAAAGAACACCAAGTCCAATTTAATAAGTAAAGGTATGTTACCTTATATGACGTATGACGTTTATTAAGGATATCATCGACATAAAAAAACATATTGGAGTCATATAAGATATTCGGCCAAAGGCAAAAGAAATTGAAGCATTTGTGATTTTCAACATGTTTTTGCGGTCTGCTGTTAAGTTTTCAAAATGTGGCTTGGTGTAGTTTATCTGTCACCTGCAGAAAAAAATGAATTTTTAAACAAAAAAATAAACTCTTTTTCTTCAGTGTACTCGCCATAACGTTTTTCGCCCCATAATCAATATTTTGATTGCTCTTGAAGTGAATTTTTGCCATTCCTAATAGTCTAATGGCTAGTAAATCACTGATGGTTTAAACGCTAGTTAAGTTGAACTAAACTTAAATTTATATGTAGTTTAAACTCAACAACTATAAATCAGTCTCCTATTTATTTATTATATGTTGTTAAAAAATAACATGTAGCAGCACTACGATAAATCTTATCAAATTCATATGGTCTGTATTGGTAGTTTAAACGCCCAATTTTATGCGTTTAAAGATGGTTTATATGTTTGGTGATTTATAGATTTGTTGGTTTAAATACATTTTAAACCAAAAATAGAGTTTTACTTGCTCTGATTTTTTAGACCTTAAAGGTGAAAAGGGCTTAAAACAAAAGCAATTTTGATCCTTTACGTTCTCGCTTTGTTTAAACACAACACGCGGAAAGAAACTTGTTTATGCGTTGGCTTAAAAAAATTTAAAACTTTCGTAAGTGGCTTTTCAATACTCCAAATATTTATATTGTCGCAATTATTTTTTGTTTAAAACAAATAAGTAGATATGTACATATGGTTGTAAGGAAGTGAAATTTCGCTTTAATTCAAATAATAAATTGAACTTCATTTAAAATTTAAGAAAAAAAGTAAAAAAAGATTTAAAGTCAAGTTGACATATGACATCTTCATGTCAACATTATCCAGCCTGCTGCTCGTTTTAAGGGAGGATCCTTAAAGTTATTAACATTTTCAAAACATTTGAAACAATAACGTTTTTTTTAATACTTGCACATTTGCTGGCGTTTTTCAATGCCAACATTCTTTTATATATGATTCTGTACTTAATACGAGTACAAAGAGTTTCAGTGTTTTTAAACATTTGGTGATTTTAATCTTTTTAAGTAGCCTTTTTTCATTTTATAATCTTCTTCTTAAATCATCTATCTGCAAATTCATTATCTGTTAATCAGTATCAAAATTCTGTTTATATACGTGACACGTTTGTTGGTCAAAAGCAAACGAAACTTCTGTTCACACTTAATTTGCTGGTAATATCAACGTAATCACTAACAAAGAAAATCATTGGAAACATCATCATCCTTGAGCTCTTCAACCCTCCTGCCATACACTCTAATATGTTGACAATTACCAATATTTAATGATTTTTTATTTGAAAAACATTTTCAATTTGTTTGTATGAATAACCCTGCTCTTTAAAGGCATTCGTTGAGGACTTTATTTGTGAAAGACGAAAGGGAGGATTTGTTTTGTTTCCTTTGATGATGATTTGTGCGGAGTTTTATTTTTATAATATTGCTAATGTGACAAATTTTCATTTATTTTTCTTTGTAGATATTTTTCTGATTTCAACATTTGGCACATACGCCGCCTGCCACGTATTACAGATTGGTTGGGATAATATATCAGATGTACATGTGTTTACATTATCTGATTATAAAATCATATTGGTTTTTCAAAAGCTATCGATTGCTCTTTTTGGTTGTTAATACTTTGAACCCAGAAATGTGTTTTTTTATTTTGTTTTAAATTTTATTTGAAAACGTAGAACAAAAATATGAAAACTTCGCTAAGTTAAAAAAAAAAAAAACTATAAAAGTAACTATTTTATTGTTATTTTAAATGCTATTCTAAGGCCTTATTACTCTTGTTAAAAACTCGGTAAGTAACGCGTAAGTTTTTGTTAAATATATTTAATACTCGAGCAAAACTCTCTATATAGTTTGGCAGTTCACTCTGAAATAACTGTAGCTTTGAATGGATCCAATCACATAACTTTAGCATTATTTCATCGACTGATGAATGAACCTTTTTTTTTTATTTCCTGATAAACTACCTCACTTCCAGCTAGGCTACCGGGGCACTCAATGTAGAGGATGAATGTAGAGGAATAGTCTCTTTGGAAAGAGTCAACGTCAGACAATAATGTCCTAACTGACCACAGTTTCTTATATCCAATTTGAAACAAATATAGTTTACCGGCGCAGCTCCAAATAAAAAAAAAGTACGTAGGGTGATAGAAAATTTAAAACTAAGAAGAATATATAAAAAAAATTGTCGCAAACGCTTAGTTTTCAAGTTATGGACGTTTTTACTTTTCATAGAAATATGTAATTTTTCCACTACATTTCTAAAGGTTATGGCCAATATTGGTATTATTTTGAAGTTTTTGAGTAGATCTTTCTGGATATATAGAATTTATAAAAAAAATTTAACTCTTAAGCTCACATTACAGTTTTTGTGTACTAAGTGTATAATTTATTTAAATAAAAGTGTAATTCAAATTTTATAAAATAACAAACACCAATGTCGCAAACAAAAACTTCATGCTTAGCCGGCTTTTGGCCGGACGCAAAAAATTTCTTCTCTATGGTATAACAAACACTGGCTTCGCTAACTTAAGCTTCTCTGCATAGCCGGCCTTCGGCCGGGCGCAAGGATTTTCTCCTCCATGGTATAACAAACACCGGCTTCGCTAACTAAAGCTTCCCTGCATAGCAGGCCTTCGGCCAGGCGCAAGGATTTTCTCCTCTATGGTATAAGAAAATACCGGCTTCGCTAACTAAAGCTTCTTTGCATAGCCGGCTTTCGGCCGGGCGCAATGATTTTCTCCTCTATGGTATAACAAACACCGGCTTCGCTATCTAAAACTTCTCTGTATAGCCGGCCTTCGGCCGGGCACAAGGATTTTCCCCTCTATTGTATAAAAAATACCGGCTTCGCTTACTAAAGTATCTCTTCATAGCAGGCCTTCGGCCGTGCGCAAGGATTTTCTCCTCTATGGTATAACAAACACTGGCTTCGCTAACTAAAACTTTTCTGCACCTAAAAAATACTTAAATTAACCTATGTGGGTGAAGATAAATATGTCGAACTAAATATGTTTTGACGTAACATCTAACGTCTTCACATATTTAAAATATGTTTTTTGTATTTGGGACAATTTTCCAAATATGTTTTAATATTTATGACAAACAATTAAATATGTTTTCGTATTTGTGACATATTTAAAATATGAAATTATTTAATATCCTTGTATTTTTTACATATTTAATGAAATTTGAAAGAAATTAAGAATTTTAT
The DNA here is from genome assembly GCA_963931875.1 of Pollenia griseotomentosa. Taxonomy (NCBI): domain Eukaryota; kingdom Metazoa; phylum Arthropoda; class Insecta; order Diptera; family Polleniidae; genus Pollenia; species Pollenia griseotomentosa. The sequence goes on from OZ007563.1 coordinate 85,787,842, forward strand.
TAAAAATGCAGATTCTCTGAGGGGTTTTTGGAAATTGTGGACAAACTGGAAGACCTTACAGGATGGCAAATACCTCATTTGAAAGATAATTACACCCACTTTTGTAATCTATTTCGGTTTTTGAGAAAAAAACCTCTGGGCTATTTTTAAAAAATTTTTGAAATTCTCAGATGTACTAGTACTGATTCTCTGAGGGATTTTTGGAAATTGTGGACAAACTGGAAGACCTTACAGGATGGCAAATACCTCATTTGAAAGATAATTACGCCCACTTTTGTAATCTATTTCGGTTTTTGAGAAAAAAACCTCTGGGCTATTTTTAAAAAATTTTTGAAATTCTCAGATGTACTAGTACTGATTCTCTGAGGGATTTTTGGAAATTGTGGACAAACTGGAAGACCTTACAGGATGGCAAATACCTCATTTGAAAGATAATTACGCCCACTTTTGTAATCTATTTCGGTTTTTCAGAAAAAAACCTCTGGGCTATTTTTAAAAAATTTTTGAAATTCTCAGATGTACTAGTACTGATTCTCTGAGGGATTTTTGGAAATTGTGGACAAACTGGAAGACCTTACAGGATGGCAACTACCTCATTTGAAAGATAATTACACCCACTTTTGTAATCTATTTCGGTTTTTGAAAAAAAAACCTCTGGGCTATTTTTAAAAAATTTTTGAAATTCTCAGATGTACTAGTACTGATTCTCTGAGGGATTTTTGGAAATTGTGGACAAACTGGAAGACCTTACAGGATGGCAAATACCTCATTTGAAAGATAATTACGCCCACTTTTGTAATCTATTTCGGTTTTTGAGAAAAAAACCTCTGGGCTATTTTTAAAAAATTTTTGAAATTCTCAGATGTACTAGTACTGATTCTCTGAGGGATTTTTGGAAATTGTGGACAAACTGGAAGACCTTACAGGATGGCAAATACCTCATTTGAAAGATAATTACGCCCACTTTTGTAATCTATTTCGGTTTTTGAGAAAAAAACCTCTGGGCTATTTTTAAAAAATTAATGAAATTCTCAGATGTACTAGTACTGATTCTCTGAGGGATTTTTGGAAATTGTGGACAAACTAGAAGACCTTACAGGATGGCAAATACCTCATTTGAAAGATAATTACGCCCGCTTTTGTAATCTATTTCGGTTTTTGAGAAAAAAACCTCTGGGCTATTTTTAAAAAATTTTTGAAATTCTCAGATGTACTAGTACTGATTCTCTGAGGGATTTTTGGAAATTGTGGACAAACTGGAAGACCTTACAGGATGGCAAATACCTCATTTGAAAGATAATTACGCCCACTTTTGTAATCTATTTCGGTTTTTGAGAAAAAAACCTCTGGGCTATTTTTAAAAAATTTTTGAAATTCTCAGATGTACTAGTACTGATTCTCTGAGGGATTTTTGGAAATTGTGGACAAACTGGAAGACCTTACAGGATGGCAAATACCTCATTTGAAAGATAATTACGCCCACTTTTGTAATCTATTTCGGTTTTTGAGAAAAAAACCTCTGGGCTATTTTTAAAAAATTTTTGAAATTCTCAGATGTACTAGTACTGATTCTCTGAGGGATTTTTGGAAATTGTGGACAAACTGGAAGACCTTACAGGATGGCAAATACCTCATTTGAAAGATAATTACGCCCACTTTTGTAATCTATTTCGGTTTTTGAGAAAAAAACCTCTGGGCTATTTTTAAAAAATTTTTGAAATTCTCAGATGTACTAGTACTGATTCTCTGAGGGATTTTTGGAAATTGTGGACAAACTGGAAGACCTTACAGGATGGCAAATACCTCATTTGAAAGATAATTACGCCCACTTTTGTAATCTATTTCGGTTTTTGAGAAAAAAACCTCTGGGCTATTTTTAAAAAATTTTTGAAATTCTCAGATGTACTAGTACTGATTCTCTGAGGGATTTTTGGAAATTGTGGACAAACTAGAAGACCTTACAGGATGGTTTTTTTCTCAAAAACCGAAATAGATTACAAAAGCGGGCGTAATTATCTTTCAAATGAGGTATTTGCCATCCTGTAAGGTCTTCCAGTTTGTCCACAATTTCCAAAAATCCCTCAGAGAATCAGTACTAGTACATCTGAGAATTTCAAAAATTTTTTAAAAATAGCCCAGAGGTTTTTTTCTCAAAAACCGAAATAGATTACAAAAGTGGGCGTAATTATCTTTCAAATGAGGTATTTGCCATCCTGTAAGGTCTTCCAGTTTGTCCACAATTTCCAAAAATCCCTCAGAGAATCAGTACTAGTACATCTGAGAATTTCAAAAATTTTTTAAAAATAGCCCAGAGGTTTTTTTCTCAAAAACCGAAATAGATTACAAAAGTGGGCGTAATTATCTTTCAAATGAGGTATTTGCCATCCTGTAAGGTCTTCCAGTTTGTCCACAATTTCCAAAAATCCCTCAGAGAATCAGTACTAGTACATCTGAGAATTTCAAAAATTTTTTAAAAATAGCCCAATGGTTTTTTTCTCAAAAACCGAAATAGATTACAAAAGCGGGCGTAATTATCTTTCAAATGAGGTATTTGCCATCCTGTAAGGTCTTCCAGTTTGTCCACAATTTCCAAAAATCCCTCAGAGAATCAGTACTAGTACATCTGAGAATTTCAAAAATTTTTTAAAAATAGCCCAGAGGTTTTTTTCTCAAAAACCGAAATAGATTACAAAAGTGGGCGTAATTATCTTTCAAATGAGGTATTTGCCATCCTGTAAGGTCTTCCAGTTTGTCCACAATTTCCAAAAATCCCTCAGAGAATCAGTACTAGTACATCTGAGAATTTCAAAAATTTTTTAAAAATAGCCCAGAGGTTTTTTTCTCAAAAACCGAAATAGATTACAAAAGCGGGCGTAATTATCTTTCAAATGAGGTATTTGCCATCCTGTAAGGTCTTCTAGTTTGTCCACAATTTCCAAAAATCCCTCAGAGAATCAGTACTAGTACATCTGAGAATTTCAAAAATTTTTTAAAAATAGCCCAGAGGTTTTTTTCTCAAAAACCGAAATAGATTACAAAAGTGGGCGTAATTATCTTTCAAATGAGGTATTTGCCATCCTGTAAGGTCTTCCAGTTTGTCCACAATTTCCAAAAATCCCTCAGAGAATCAGTACTAGTACATCTGAGAATTTCAAAAATTTTTTAAAAATAGCCCAGAGGTTTTTTTCTCAAAAACCGAAATAGATTACAAAAGTGGGTGTAATTATCTTTCAAATGAGGTATTTGCCATCCTGTCAGGTCTTCCAGTTTGTCCACAATTTCCAAAAATCCCTCAGAGAATCTGCATTTTTAATAAAATTCTTAATTTCTTTCAAATTTCATTAAATATGTAAAAAATACAAGGATATTAAATAATTTCATATTTTAAATATGTCACAAATACGAAAACATATTCTTAATTTCTTTCAAATTTCATTAAATATGTAAAAAATACAAGGATATTAAATAATTTCATATTTTAAATATGTCACAAATACGAAAACATATTTAATTGTTTGTCATAAATATTAAAACATATTTGGAAAATTGTCCCAAATACAAAAAACATATTTTAAATATGTGAAGACGTAAGATGTTACGTCAAAACATATTTAGTTCGACATATTTATCTTCACCCACATAATAAACCTAAAGAGGAAAATAATATGTGAATACAAAAACAAAATACATATTTGCAATCGTAAGCAAATTACCTTTCATTTGAGTACCCACACATATCACTAAGTGGGCAGTTCAGTTTTTTGGTTCCAGGGGGCCCACGGGCCTCAGCCCCCTTAAATTTTAATTTTGTTTTTTTTTTTATTCTGAATCGGGTGGCATATTTTTTTATTTTTTTCGTAGCCCTTTAAGCTGCACTTCAGCCAAATCACATATTTCTATGAAAACTAAAAACTTCCATAACTCGAAAACTAAACGTTTGCGCTAATACTTTAATTTAATTTTTTCGTCTTATTTTTCAATTTTCTATCCCCATAGGTACTTTTTTTTTATTTGGAGCTGCGTCGGTAAACTCAATTTAAGCCTTCAATTTTTATATTTATATTTGAGGCTTGAACAGACAAAAAATTGTCCTTTGAAAACACTGCAAATAATGTTAAATTATTCTGCATTGACTGTGGGGGGGCAAAATTAGTATTGGAAACGCCCGTCCTTGTTTCTGGAAATATCGAAAGGGCAGCATCGTCCCTTGTCTATAAATTATTGTAGAACCAGAAAACTTTTAAATAATTTCCAAAAATAAGGACTTGGCAGAGACTACAATTTGTATGGGCGCTACAAGCTAAGTGAACTAGGGCAGAAAACAAAAATAAACTAAGTCCTTAAATTAAGGAAAAAAGCTTATTATATATTAAACCCCTAATTTTGAAATTAAAACAAATTCCCAAAAATATGAAATAAGCCCCAAAACAAAAATTAAATGATTGATTATAGGAAACACTGTGCTAGTCTCAAATTTTAATAAGCTGTACACATGTTCTGTAACTATAGTGAGAACTTCTAGCATCGAAAAGATGTGAAACAAAATATTCCGTCGTTTCTCGAAAACTATCAAAATAGATTACGTCTTTACGTTATTAATGTCATAACATTGCACTCGAAGCCGAAGCGACATTGCAGACGTTCAGAACGCCAGTCACACATATCGTTTACGGCGACCAAAATTTACTAAAATTGAAAATTTTTCAACGACGGCGGCGAAAATACAACCGTCGGCTATACCAAATAATGTAAAGTGCGACTTTATTGTTTGTTGTTTGCAAACGAGCTTTTAAAACATTCGTTTATTTTATACAAATGTTAAAAGCAAAATAATTACAACAAAATATGGTTATTATTATTCTTTGCATTTGGCATTTTTAATCATGTTTTAGTGTTAAAATTGTTTCTCGCCCCATTTTTTTTTCGTGAATTTATTTGACAGTTCCAAGCGAGAACTTTTCTCACAAAAATGTTACAGATACACATTTTCTGTTAATTGGCGAGTAATTTCCTTACGTGACAGCTAGAACTTGCCAAAAAAGTTACAGACACAGTTTAGTGAGAAAAACAGCTGTTTGTTTCAATATGTGACATTTTTGTTTCATTTCGCACATTTCAATCGAAAAGTTTCTCGACGCGAGAGTTACAGAGCATGGGTGCTGGGCACCCTTCTGGTAAAGCTAACTCATGTTTTCATTGTCAGTGCTCGTATTCGCGATATCCGCAATTAAAAATTTTAATACTAATGTACCATTAAACGATATATATTATACTTTTGGGATCATAAATCAATGCAACTCTTTTATATTTTTTATTTTAGGGAAATTTTTTTTTTCTTAAATTTTATTGAATATTTTTCTAAATATTTGTTCAATGAATATATCGTTAGCTAAAATGCAAAAAGGCGTAACTAACAAAAAATTCAAAATAGTGTTTTTGATTGGTTATTATGAATGCCATTGAAGTACATGTCTTGACATAGTTTTACACTTCTGCGATCAAAAGTTTTACAAAGTTTTACACTTCTGATAACAAAAAACAAAGGACGTAACTACAAGAATAACTATTTAATAAATGCAAGATTACGTAGTTACCCATTTTTTAACAAAATAAAATGAAATGGTTTTCTTTTAAAATTGTTTGAAGAATTCCATGGAATTCCATGAATGCCATTGAACTACATGTCTTGACAAAGTTTTACACAAAGAGTATTTATTTTATAAATGCAAAATTAAGTAGTTACCCATTTTTTTTTTTTTTTTAATATAATGAAATGGTTTTTTTTTTAAATTGTTAAATTAAATTAAATTGTTCTGACATGTTTGTTTGTAGTTTTCTTTTTATTACGTTTTTTGCTTCTGCTGCAAATTATATTTTTGTTAGTTACACCTTTTTGCATTTTAGCTAACGATATACAAAATAACACAACATTAAAATTTTTATTTTTAGAAAACTTTTTTTTTTGTTATTGAACTAATTGCAAAGTCAAGAACAAAAACTACCGCTGCTCTAAAATTTTTAATAGTGAATACGGGTGCTTACTTTGAATTCAGCGTATTTGAATTAGCTTTATCAGTAGGGTGCCCAGCTTGTTACAATTTGCCACTAACAAAGTATATTCAATAGATTTCAGAAGAAAAAAAATTGTTTAATTTATATAAGAAAAATTGCTTTTTACAGAGTTGGATTGATTTCAATTGAACAATAATAACAAAAGTATAAAAATGTCGCCTTACATTAGTTTTCCGTTTCCGTACTGTTAAAATTTAAAAAATATAGGTATTTTACGAATAATTTTATTTTTTAACATTTATGTTTGTTATTCAAAAAACAAACTACCAAAAAATAATGTTTTTCCGTATAGTGTCCATGGACACTATGACACTGGACGTTATGACATGCCACCCAAAAAAACATTTTCAGTTGGTGTTCATAATAGAGCAATAATTTCTTTTGCAACCACACACATTTTGCATTAAGAAACCGTTTGCAAATTTTAGCCACAACAATATTATGCATTTATTATTATTTTTAACAACATTTTGTTGAAATTTTCATTCAAAACTAAATAAAATAATTTTAACCGTCAAAAACAATTTCATACAAATTGTTGCTGAAGTTCTAGTTGACTCAACTTTAATTACATTTTTAAAAAACATTTAGTTACATTTTTGTTTTAAAAATGAAAGGAAAATATATGAAATACTTTAGGAAGAAAAAATATAGAAGAAAAATCGAAATTGTTTCTCTGATTGTGGACAAAGCTTTAAGGAATATGCTGTTTGATAAATAAAAAATATAAAAATTAATGTAAAAATAATTTGTTTTATATGAAATGTAAATGATCCGTTTTTTTAATGAATTTTAAGTTGTTTAAAATGAATTTTGGTTTGAATTTAACTACATAATATTTTAAGTGTATTAAAATTTTTAATAGCAAATACAAGCGCTAACTTCGAAAAATTACAAGCACCATTAAATTAAGGGTGTGAAGATAAATTCGTCAGTTAAATACGTCCTACAGTTATTTTAAATACGTTCCACACGCTGTTAAACGAATTGCTAAAACAAACAAATTTTCTTTTTGTAAACAAAAACCAATCTAATTATTAAAATTAAAAACAAAAACATTTTTTCAATAAAAAACAAACTGAAATTTTTATTAAAAAAATAATTTTTTTTCATTAAAAAAGTATTTTCATAGAAGTTCACATTATAAAAGGGTCAAATATAGATGTTTCCAATAGCTATTTCGAGAAGACATGAATCGGGGTAGCGGGAGACTGGACGTAGCCTAGGGCTAGTAGATTCCAGGACTTTAAGTTCTACGTCCAGATTCGTCCCGATATCGGAGATATATAATTTTGAAAAATTTGGTTTTTCATTGACTGAGTATGAAAAATATGGTTATTTTCAAGTCAAAAAAATAGGTATTTCGAGAAGACATGAATCGGGGTAGCGGGAGACTGGAAGTAGCCTAGGGCTAGTAGATTCCAGGACTATAAGTTCTACGTCCAGGTTCGTCCCGATATCGGAGATATATAATTTTGAAAAATTTGGTTTTTCATTGACTGAGTATGAAAAATATGGTAATTTTCAATTCATTTAATACCTATTTTTTGGACTTGAAAATTACCATATTTTTCATACTCAGTCAATGAAAAACCAAATTTTTCAAAATTATATATCTCCGATATTGGGACGAATCTGGACGTAGAACTTACAGTCCTGGAATCTACTAGCCCTAGGCTACTTCCAGTCTCCCGCTACCCCGATTCATGTCTTCTCGAAATACCTATTTTTTTGACTTGAAAATTACCATATTTTTCATACTCAGTCAATGAAAAACCAAATTTTTCAAAATTATATATCTCCGATATCGGGACGAATCTGGACGTAGAACTTATAGTCCTGGAATCTACTAGCCCTAGGCTACTTCCAGTCTCCCGCTACACCGATTCATGTCTTCTCGAAATACCTATTTTTTTGACTTAAAAATTACCATATTTTTCATACTCAGTCAATGAAAAACCAAATTTTTCAAAATTATATATCTCCGATATCGGGACGAACCTGGACGTAGAACTTATAGTCCTGGAATCTACTATCCCTAGGCTACTTCCAGTCTCCCGCTACCCCGATTCATGTCTTCTCGAAATACCTATTTTTTTGACTTAAAAATTACCATATTTTTCATACTCAGTCAATGAAAAACCAAATTTTTCAAAATTATATATCTCCGATATCGGGACGAACCTGGACGTAGAACTTATAGTCCTGGAATCTACTAGCCCTAGGCTACTTCCAGTCTCCCGCTACCCCGATTCATGTCTTCTCGAAATACCTATTTTTTTGACTTGAAAATAACCATATTTTTCATACTCAGTCAATGAAAAACCAAATTTTTCAAAATTATATATCTCCGATATCGGGACGAATCTGGACGTAGAACTTATAGTCCTGGAATCTACTAGCCCTAGGCTACTTCCAGTCTGCCGCTACCCCGATTCATGTCTTCTCGAAATACCTATTTTTTTGACTTGAAAATTACCATATTTTTCATACTCAGTCAATGAAAAACCAAATTTTTCAAAATTATATATCTCCGGTATCGGGACGAATCTGGACGTAGAACTTATAGTCCTGGAATCTACTAGCCCTAGGCTACTTCCAGTCTCCCGCTACCCCGATTCATGTCTTCTCGAAATACCTATTTTTTGGACTTGAAAATTACCATATTTTTCATACTCAGTCAATGAAAAACCAATTTTTTAAAATTATATATCTCCGATATCGGGACGAATCTGGACTTAGAACTTATAGTCCTGGAATCTACTAGCCCTAGGCTACTTCCAGTCTCCCGCTACCCCGATTCATTTCTTCTCGAAATACCTATTTTTTGGACTTGAAAATTACCATATTTTTCATACTCAGTCAATGAAAAACCAAATTTTTCAAAATTATATATCACCGGTATCGGGACGAATCTGGACGTAGAACTTATAGTCCTGGAATCTACTAGCACTAGGCTACTTCCAGTCTCCCGCTACCCCGATTCATGTCTTCTCGAAATACCTATTTTTTGGACTTGAAAATTACCATATTTTTCATACTCAGTCAATGAAAAACCAATTTTTCAAAATTATATATCTCCGATATCGGGACGAATCTGGACGTAGAGCTTATAGTCCTGGAATCTACTAGCCCTAGGCTACTTCCAGTCTCCCGCTACCCCGATTCATGTCTTCTCGAAATACCTATTTTTTGGACTTGAAAATTACCATATTTTTCATACTCAGTCAATGAAAAACCAAATTTTTCAAAATTATATATCTCCGATATCGGGACGAATCTGGACGTAGAACTTATAGTCCTGGAATCTACTGGCCCTAGGCTACTTCCAGTCTCCCGCTACCCCGATTCATGTCTTCTCGAAATACCTATTTTTTTGACTTGAAAATTACCATATTTTTCATACTCAGTCAATGAAAAACCAAATTTTTCAAAATTATATATCTCCGATATCGGGACGAATCTGGACGTAGAACTTATAGTCCTGGAATCTACTAGCCCTAGGCTACTTCCAGTCTCCCGCTACCCCGATTCATGTCTTCTCGAAATACCTATTTTTTGGACTTGAAAATTACCATATTTTTCATACTCAGTCAATGAAAAACCAAATTTTTCAAAATTATATATCTCCGATATCGGGACGAATCTGGACGTAGAACTTATAGTCCTGGAATCTACTGGCCCTAGGCTACTTCCAGTCTCCCGCTACCCCGATTCATGTCTTCTCGAAATACCTATTTTTTTGACTTGAAAATTACCATATTTTTCATACTCAGTCAATGAAAAACCAAATTTTTCAAAATTATATATCTCCGATATCGGGACGAATCTGGACGTAGAACTTATAGTCCTGGAATCTACTAGCCCTAGGCTACTTCCAGTCTCCCGCTACCCCGATTCATGTCTTCTCGAAATACCTATTTTTTGGACTTGAAAATTACCATATTTTTCATACTCAGTCAATGAAAAACCAAATTTTTCAAAATTATATATCTCCGATATCGGGACGAATCTGGACGTAGAACTTATAGTCTTGGAATCTACTAGCCCTAGGCTACTTCCAGTCTCCCGCTACCCCGATTCATGTCTTCTCGAAATAGCTATTGGAAACATCTATATTTGACCCTTTTATAATGTGAACTTCCATGAAAATACTTTTTTAATGAAAAAAAATTATTTTTTTAATAAAAATTTCAGTTTGTTTTTTATTGAAAAAATGTTTTTGTTTTTAATTTTAATAATTAGATTGGTTTTTGTTTACAAAAAGAAAATTTGTTTGTTTTAGCAATTCGTTTAACAGCGTGTGGAACGTATTTAAAATAACTGTAGGACGTATTTAACTGACGAATTTATCTTCACACCCTTCATTAAATTTAGCGTGCTCAAGAAAAAGAAGTGTCAAATTCGTGCACAGTGAAATCAATCACAAGTACCTTACTTAAATTGACTAAAGCGTAGAAATTCCAATTTAATTCCTCAAAGAGATTCTTTTTGCAAGAGATAAAATTGGTGTATTATGTATCGGAAGTAGGGGTTTTCCCGGGAAAGCGGGATTTATTTTTCAATTTCGCGGGATGCCCGCTCAATATAAATCGGTGCAAAATATTATTTAGGCCTAAATTTTGTAAAACACAACGCAACGACAAAGAATTACATTGAAAGCAAAAACAAATTCATAAATATTTTGTAATTTTGATGTTGCCTTTAACAGAAATTCACATTGGTTTTTAAGATTTCATACAACTCATTGCTTGTGGCGTTGAAAATTTAAAAAACGGTACATAAATTTCTGTACAAAGCAACAACAAAATTACAAACTATTTATGAATTTGATTTTGCTTTTAATATAATACTTTGGCGTGCGTTGTGTTTTACAAAATTAGGGCCTTAATTTAATTTATTTGAACAAATAACATTTCCTGAGATCACTTAATAAGGTTAGGAATGCTTTCAACTTTTTTACAAAAAGGAAAAAGTGCTTAATGGCACCTTAAAATCTTCATGTTCAAAAGTAAATATTTCAATTATGTTGAAGGATTTTTGAGAAAGTTATAGCAAAATGACTTTTTGGTTATCTTTTTTCAATGTGGAATAATAAAATGTTCCGATCTGTGACATTAGGAGTGTTAAGCAATTTTTATTTTTTTTCTGTGCGGTAATGGGTTATTCATGGCAACAAGAAAAATTCTCACAAAGGAACAACTTTTAAGTTTTCATATGTTTTGATGAAGTATTATTACTAGAAGCCTCTTCACAGTTAGAGGATAAATAAGTCTTTAAAACTAGGGAGTATCGCCGTCCCTGCTCTAAGAACTTGGATATCTAAAAAAACTTCCTACCAGAAACAGGACTGTTAAATGGTTCTCTGACTAATCATTTTAAGTTCATCCTGCTTGATTCTTAGTTTCCAGACATTTCGGACTGTACGTCCATTCTAACCTTATCAATTCCTTTAAACATTGCTTTTAAATATACATGTTTTTCTTATCGATAGCAAAAGTAAACAAAAAATTAAAAATTTAACTAACTTTCGTAACCTCATTTAAACTTCATTTATAAACCATAAAACACAACCTCAAATTTCCACCCACTAATCACATATTTTCAATCTACAATAGCAAATTCTATAAAATTGACTAAGACTACGATTAAATTTACCTAAACGAATTATGTAAATTGTATGATATTAAAAAACCAACAAACAAATTGAAGTAAATATTTGGCAAAAATGTTTGCCAATATATAATTTAAAAATTTATATCTATTTGCATATTTCCCAAGTTTCACATTTACATTACATACAAGCATTAGCCTAAGCTTATTTTTCTAATGTAAGGAAGGCCGGAAAATAGATTCACATAGTAGCAGCTTGGGAGAGGGCTGAAGTAGAAGAAGTAGTTTTATTATTAGGAATTTTGCACACCTGACTATCATAAATTCGTTTTATGCAAAAAAAATAGGAAGACACAACGATTATATTCAATAATTGTTCATTTAGATACTAAATATACAAACTTGCTGAAAGTATACAGGAAGTTTTGAAGGATTCAACGATATTAAATGGTTGTTAGTCACGCTAGATGTTTTCGATTTTTGAAGACTATTAATGTGTTGTAAAGTAAGATAACATTTTAAATAGTAAAATTGTTTTATACAAATATTTGAGAAAGTACAAAAAAATAATTTTTGGAAATTATCATGAAACAGTTTTGATTTTTAGAAACAAAAAAGGCAAAAATATCGTTTGTGACATGAATTTTTAAAAAATGTAGAGATCAACCCCACACCTTAAAAATAGATTTAAAATATATTAAAAAAAAAAGAAATGAAAAAAGTTTTAACTGACAACAGTTTTTTATATATAAAAAATTAAAAAAAAAAAAGATTATACAAGTTTGCAGTACATTTCAATTTATAATTAGAGATTTTTCATCTTTAGTTTTTGCGATTCTACGTCATATTAAAAATAAAGGCACTTGAAGGGAATATTTTAGCATAAAGCCTAGTACTCTGTTCAAATTTGTGAAAAATGTTGAGCAACATTAATTATTTCACACGAAAATTTTGACATGTATCAATGTTACCTATTATGCGAGTTTGTACAATTTGAGGTTTTTATTCCTGCAAAGTATGCAGCATTGTTTTGTGTTTGTAAACAAACCCCACATGTATTTTACAAAAAATTATTTTTTTAATAAAAAATTTAATAAAAAAGAAAGTAAATATAGATAAAAAAAACGGTTACCGGTTGTGTTGTTTGAATTTTTATATTTTTAAATTAAAAATCAGTTCATACTTTTTTGCTTTTCCTTAAAATTCCACGTGAAATAAGTGCAGCTTACATTGTTTCGCAGTTGTGAAAAAATGTTGCCAGAAACATTTCGGAACTTTTTTACAAATGAACAGAGTACAACTCTATCAACATTATTTCATAGATATTCCGCACAAGTTTTTTTAATATGCGTTTTGACAGCATTTCGCGTGAAATGTTGAACAGAGTACCAGGCTTAACTTGAGAAGGATTTGTTCTATTCAGTTAAATAAAATAATAAAAATTCGACGATAAAATTATTCAAAATCTGCACAGTAGTTTCACATATATCGTAAAAATTTGAACAAATAAAAACAATTTTTTATAAACGTTTTTAACATTTCTGTTTTTAAAAATTAACAAAAAATATAAATACAATAGCTTGTAGCTCAAAAAAAATTATAGAAACTGAAATTTCCATAACTTACCACACACACATTAATTCCAAAGTTTTAGAGTATATCAATTGTTTCAAAGTTTTTGGCTTTTCTCTCACTAAATTGTCAATTAAATCAAAAGTTGTACACCACTTTCAATGAAAAAGGGGGTCAACTGAACAAAAAACTGGCTCGTTGTTGTATTTTTTTGGTCAAATTCTAGTGTTATATCTAAAACTACTGAGCAAATTTACAAACAATGTTTGCACGATGACTTAAAGATAAAGATACAAATTTCTTTTTTGAATTAGCTCTGGCTATCGATATATACCGTTATAAAGAAAATTAAAAAAGTTGCATCAAATATTATGCTTTAACTCAAAAGCTAGACGAGAACTGCCAGAATTAGCCCCCAAGTCTAAAATTATCTTCAACTTGTGTCTTTATTTATTCTTGGCTAGGCTTATAGTTTAAAAAAAATCAAATAATGATATCTTAAAATTTCTTCTTATTTAGTATACAAATTATAAAGTTAGCCAAGAACAAATAAAAACATAATTAGAAGATTATCATTGTGCCGATTATTTATTTTTTTAAATTAATTTAAACGGTCAGCTCTCAAGTTTTAACAAATTAAGTTGTGCAATTTCCTTAATTTTGTTATAAAGAATATCTGGAAAACCAGACACAATTTGAAATATGCAACTCCATCAGCCTGGCCCACGATGTCGATCGACAACTTAAGCGAGCGATAACAAGTCACCCATTATCGTTCTCTTAAGCGGTGACTAACTATCGACTTGTCAGTCGACAGGTTTTACGTTTCTAACGTAATCCATTTATTTATTGTCAAATTACTGTATTACCACATCAGCAATTGCACAAAACTATAAATTAAGCCATTAATCTACAACTCTGTGCTACAAACAAAGCAGAATAGAACACAAAGGAGTAAACAAAGCAGTAGACAGAAAATATAGTATAGAATTTTGTGAAAAATATTAAAAAAAAACTATATAATTTTCTAAGTGGTGGTGTTTAAAAAAAAAAAATATATATTAAAAACAAATATTTATTGTTGGGGTGTAAAGAAAAATTTAATTTAATATTTTAACAAAATGCCTGCCGAGAACGGCAACACAAGTGACTGATTTCGACATTTTTGGTCGCGTCATATTTTTAGTGGGCCACAAATTTGTATGAAAACTTTTACGTTATCTTTCGCTTGCCTTGTCAATCGAATTGTCGTGCTGAAAATTATATAGTGGTCGCAAATCAGCTGTTTGTTGTTGCAAATGGAAGCAAGCAATAGCGGTCGACATCGTGGGCCAGGCTGTATGTGTATTCTAATTGACTGAGAAACTGCAGTACAAAAAACTCATGTTAACCTGTGTTATCGAAATATTTATACTTATGTGTAAAAAAAATTAAAATATATTTATTAGGGCGGGTCGATTTATATTTCTTAAACAAATTTTTAAAATTGTATAGTAAAAATTTTTTGTAAAATACGGACAAAAAATTCTTAGAAAATTTTCCAAAGAAATCAAGGGCCTTAAATCCAACCCTATCTAAAAAAATATACTTTTTAAGGGGGCCTAAAATAATGTTATGCCCCTTTTTTAATATTTACAAAAAAAAAATACTTTGTTTTGCTGATGAAGAGGAGATCATTTTCTATGTTGAAAGGCGTGGTATAAATTTTAATTTTAGAACTTTCTTTAAAAAATGTTCTTACAATTTCTGGTAGATTACGTATTTCACAAAGAAAATAGAACTTTCTTAATATTTATACATATTAGTAAATATGGTTAGAATTTAAAATTGTTTCTCATAAAAAGTTTTCTTTTCAAGTGTTAGGTATTGATTCAAAAAAACTCAACATAAAGTTAGATTTAAATTAAGACTGTTTTACAAAATATTGTAAATTAATAAAACACAAAAAATAAAAGATTTTTTTTCATACCTGAAAGTTTAGATTAAATATCCCCGTCTGCGAAAAAAGGTTGAAAGTATCACACTTGCACACATTTTTTTTTAATTTTTAAACACTTATTTTTTTAACAATTTTTTTACTCTATTATCAAGGTTGTTGTCGCTATCTTCTAAAAATGCACACTACTAAAAGCTTTACTTCACAACCGAGTTAATAACCGCGGTACAACTTTATATCAAATTTCTATTAACGATTTAAAATACCACTTGCAAATTTAGTAGAAATTAAATTCCGAGATTATACCGTTTTATCTGACGCAACCGTAAAATTATCGTTACCGTGTCGACCGACATCCTTGATTTTTTTATTATAAAACAGGCCATTTGCATACTTTTTTTTAATGAGTATGCTTTTTATTTATATAAAATTATTTAATTTTTATACATATTTTTATTTTTTAATAGAAACCACACTTTTTCATTTAATTTTTATTTTAGAGATATTTTTTTTTGCATTTTTCTTATTATTTATTACGACTATTAGTATTTTTTTTATTATAGGTATATACCTACTTTAATTGTAAAATTTTTTTGTTGTTATTAAAATTTTAGTTTTATTTTTGTTCTTAGTTTCATTTTATTCCATTATTTACTTGGTCTTAGACAAAAACATACAATCCTAACAAAATCCTAGCAATCATAATAATGTTCTCACATGGCAACACTATCAAACGTATACTTTTTTTTACTTTTCTTTTAACTTTAAAATCTCTTCAAAATTACTGCTCTCTTAAATCTTTATTTTACGATCTCCGAAAAATAAAACACTTTGAACTACTTATTAAAAAGTTCGTTAAGTTTTATTATTATTCTATTTCCCTTTCCTATTTTTATGTATGCATAATCTCAGAGAACAATCAAATTACTCTCTTGCTATTTCTAAATATGTACAACAATTGTTTCCTAAGAAACAACAACACTAAAACCCCTTCAAAAACACATCCAGCGTTGCCAGAATTAAGATTTTGTCTTATTTTTGAAGATTTTTTGAACAAAATAAGATTTGAAGATTTTTTTCTCAAATTAAGATTTTTTATTTTTAGAAGTAAAGATTTTTAACTTTAATTTTGTACAACATACATAATTTTTTTTAGAGTTTTTTAAACAGTAAATTTTTAAAACAATGAGGATTTATATCAGCTTGTTGTCTATTGGTTTTACACACTTTTGTACCCATTGTCTACCCTACAAGAAGAGAATCAGCGAGTTTTCACTTTTTTCACGTTGGAGTTAAGAAAATGATAGAATGAAATGACTGAAATCAAGTTTTCTGTCATTTCTTTTTATCATTTTCTTTACACCAACGTGAAAAAAGTGACTACTCGCTCATTCACTTCTTGTAGGGTAGCGTACACAAAAATGCATCATTATTTCTGGGCATACAAAATATTAAAAAAGCATCAAACTGTTGTTCATTTTAGGAATATTGATGAAAAAAAATATTTTTGAAAAGAAAAAACAAATTTTTATAAAGTATGTACATGTATTTAGTACCAAAAGGTTAAACTAGTGGAATACCGTCTTAATCTGCCAGACTAAATTTGGGTTTTCCTTGAAATATTTTTCGAATATAACAAAAAAACAGGGGCGTGAATTCTATAAATGATATGTGCGGAATCGATTGAAACTTTACAGAAAAAAATAAAAATTGATGTCAACTGAAAAATTTGTGATATTAATTAAAAAATTAATTAAATTTGCACCAGGAAACAAATTAATAGTATTAATTAAACCAGTTAATAGTATTAATTAAACGTTTAATTCACTTGATTAAACGTTTAATTCACTTGATTAAACGTTTAATTCACTTGATTAAAATTTTAATTAAAACTGATTATATTTTTGATTAATGCTTTAATTGGTGAAAAATGTGGGAGAATTTTTTCTGTGTTATTTGGATTCGACTGGATCAAATTAGTGGATTGAAATTTTATTTTTATGTAAAAGTCAATTTCATAGACCCTCTTGGCCAGACCAAAATCTTGTCTTCGTGCAATATTTTTCAAATTGAACAAAATGTCAAAAAACAGAAACATGAGTTCTATAAATGATATGTTCTGAATTGAATGAATCAAGTTTGAATCAAATGTTTGGTAGATGCGAAAAAGCAATGTGCAAAATTAAGGACTACATATTCGATGACTTTCATCTAAAATAAAATAATAAAATTATATAATAAATTCGTATAATCTAGCATAATAAGCATACGTTCAATAAAAAATATATATTTTTTCAATAAAAGTTGATTTTTTTATTCGACCTTTTCTTAATGGAATCTCAAAGAAATAAATACGCAATACTGACCTCGAGCTTGAGTATTTATTTCTTTGAGATATATATATATATATTTACTTTTTATTTCATTGGGTTTTTTAGCTGTTCTTTTTGTGGTCTGCCCAGACTAAGAGGAGAACTTAGTGGTGAAAAGTTACCGAGAATCCTAGGGTTAAGAAGCTTTTGGTTTGAAAATTCCACATTCCATGTTTATGATAATTTTTAAACAAAATATATATACATAAGTTTTTAAGAATATCTTTTAAAAGGTGTACAAACATAATTTTAATAACTATTTCATTTTAAATATATTTAGGAAAATCCATATTTTTTCAATGGGCTTTTTTTAAATGCAATTTTACCAAATGCCTTCGATATAACTACGGTATCAAAATATATAATATTAAATGGAGAACCCTTAAAATTTATCTCTTATATTAGAATTTAATTACTTTCGACGAAACTTCTTTATTTAGATGGACTTTTTTACCTTATTATTTATTGGAAATTAAATTGATTTAAAATGTATTTTTAGAAAGAATTTTATGGAAAATATAACTAAAACACAATTTAAAGCTACAATCTAATTTTGTTTCCATAACAGGAAGTATTTTCTTTTAAAAAATTAATAATTGCCTTTGTTAAAAAAATTTTAAGATTTTTCTCTTCAAAATAAGATTTTTTTTTCGCCAAATGAAGATTTTCCTTCCAATTCTTTTGGCAACGCTGAACACATCATTTAAGCTAAACAAAAACAAACACATATACTAAACACAAAATTCCCTACTTTTATTACTTCCTATTCCCCCAATTTTAGTTAAAAGCAAAAAACAACAATCACAACTCTCACGCACATACATTTAGATTTAAAAAAACCCCAGATACACACCTGATTTTAAGAAGAAATACCTATATAAGTAATAAACTAAATTATTTTAAAACCTTAGCATATTTTTTAATGCAATTTTAACTAAAATATTGGTTTAACAAACACTTAATTCTTATTAGCAATTTATTTAATTACATTTTGATATAAATTTTATTAATATTGAAGCTTTTTTTACCGGTTTGATTTTAAATTTATTACGCACTTTTTTGAAATCACATGCGCATGTAAAGGCCGACCATTAACGAACTAAAGATTAATAACAAAAGGAAGATTTAAATGGGGGGAAATTGGCAAATAGTGTTGCGATTTATTTCGCATAATTGGTTGTATTAGCGAGTAAAGCTTTTGAGCTATTAGGAAAATATTTTAAAAAAACTTAGTTAATTAGAAAAAAAGGGTTTTAACAATATTGTTAACTTTAAATATTTATTAAAAAGTATTCCGTAAAATATTTGGAAATATTTATGCATTACTTTGGATAAATAAAATTTAGTTAAACTTTAAAAATCAACTTAATCCAGAAAATCCTCAAAAGATTTAAAATTAAAAAAAATAATAAGTAAATAATAATAAAATATTGCTTAAAAATTTATTCAAAATTAGACAAAAATAGAAGTTTTGTATGCTCTTTTAAAAATCATATGTGTCAGTTTCAGTTAAAAGGGACTATGGGCAAAAAATTAGTTTTGGAGAAAAACGATTTTGAAGTTAGCAAGGTAATTTTGGAACGCCTGAACGCTTTTGTAGCTCGAAACTCGCTATAAGGGGGTTTTGGGGTCGCTGATTATGAATCTGGTATTGGATATTGAAAATTTAAAATGGCGGATTTAATATGGCAGATTTTTTTTGTACGTTTAAAGAGTTCATTTGGATACACCTGAACACTTTTATGGCTTCAAACTTATCATCCGGGGGTTTTTGAGGTTGAAGATTACGAATTTGGTATTAGATTTGAAAAATTAAAAATGGAGGATCCAAAATGAGGGATTATTTTTTAAAACATTATTTTCTTTGCTTGCAATTCCTATAATGTAACAGTTTCAAGCCACAAAAGCGAGCAGATGTATCAAAATCGACTTGTTAACTTTACAAAAAAAAAGTCCGCATTATTGGATTTAGAATTTTGCAAATATAATACCAGATTCGTAATCGACGTTCCCGAAAAACCCCGAAAGGCGATTTTCAAATAAATTAGATCAATTACAAAACATTTTTTTTTTTCTTATCAAAGGTCTATTTTAAAGCTTACTTATGAAAAAAGGAATGCAGTTAAAAAACTGCGGTTTGCTCCATTAGAAAGAGCGTATTGTTTTTTTTTTTAAGAATCACCAAAAAAGTAAAAATCGATTTTTTTATCCATAGAAGGGAACTAACTGAAACTGGAACATATGTATATGTATTTGAAATTCGTAGAAAATTTTGAAGAAAATAAAATTTTAGATTCAAAAATATTTCTACAAGTTATAATAACAAAATTGTTTTTTAAAGCAAATCAGAAATTAAAATATGAAAAATTATACAGTTTTAAATAATGTAATTCATTTTGGATATGCTGTTAATTTTTTTGAAAAGCCTTTTCAATGAACCTTTTTATGATATGTTTTACTAGCTGAGTAAAATTAATTTGAAAACCCTTTTAATAATGACAATACTTTCAAAACATAAGAATTCAAATTTAGGCCTGACAAACTAATACAAGTTCTTAGAAAATTTCCTAAAGGTTCGTTTACTAGCGAAAATAGATTATTTACTACAGTTAAACGTCTACAGGTATAAAACATGAAGAGTAAAATTATAAATCTTTTTTTAAAATACTATTAAAATAAAAAATTTTACATATGCATGTATAACTTTTACTTATAATCTTTTTATTTTTTATAAGTAACATTTAAAATTTTTAATTGTTTTTTCTCTTGTATTGAAAATTAAATAATATAGAAACTGGGAATTATTTCCTTTCGTACATTTTTTATTTTTCGAATTTATTCTACGAGCTAAATTTCAGTTATGTATTTTATAAAGCTTTTTTGTAATAGTTCTATTCCTTAAATTTTTAGAAATTATTTTTAAATTTGTTGCCCTAGACCAAGAAAATTAAACTACTAATGCAAATAAATAGCTTGTTATTATCGAAATTTGCTTACTATGAAAAAATTGTGAAACTAAAAATGCTTAAATTTTTTTGCACAATTTTATGAAAAATGTTTAAAAATCATTTTGTTAAATTAATGTATTTATTTTAGTAAAAAGGTATATTGTCAAGCTTTTAAAATATGGTCACACTGCTTAATGACTTAAACCTGAAACGTGTGAATCAGCACTTACATGTTTTTCATTTGCACGACTAATCACTAAGGAAGAGCGAATTCAAAATTTTGTGTTAATTTTTCTGCCAACCGTAATAGATTTTGCGTTTAAAACAAAAAGTCATACATTTGAAAAGTTGGTTGGTTCGTGTTTTTTTTTAAAATGAGCCGAATTTTTTTTTATAATATTGAACCATTTTTTATATGTTAAACAAAATACATATGCAAAAGATTAAACATTTCTCGACATTTTTCAAGCGCAGTTTTTAATTATATATTTCACCCAACGTAATGCAGCGCGTTAGACCTCTCACCCACCAGCACCTTATCAAACAGAATTTAAAAAAAGTTGAGTACATTCTTCGCTTAAAACACATTTGTTTATTTAAGCGGCAAATCATGTTCATGTTCAAGGCAAAAAATAACATAAAAAAAACTACAATACAGGGGATTTATTGACAAAATTAGAGTCAATTGTTGTCTTTTACTCATATCTCAGTCATTTATGGACCGATCAGAGCATAAGTGATAAAAATATATTCCAACCAAGGCCCACTATTTCTGGAGTCTCCGGAAAACCCATTTTCACAGACAGATGGGCATCGATAAAATCCACTTCGCTACTCATAAGAACCCAATATACATATACTTTACAAATTACAAACAAAATGACGACTTTATATAAAAGGTGTATACCTGTGGTGAAGGGTATAAAAATTGTTGCAATGAAATTTGCAAACGATTGTTACTAATTTCTATTTAAAATTTATTTAACAAACACTTGAAACTAATTAACAAAATATTTGGAAACATTTAATTAATTTAAAGACGGAAAACTGATCACTAAGTGCCAGTTCACAAACGTCAAGTTTGATTCGTTAAGTCTTGAGTTTTTAGGAAAGAGGGGAAAATAAATGACATTTTCTTTTCCCTCCTCTTCTAAAAGCTCAAAACTTGACGAATCAAACTTGACGTGTGTAAACCGTGTTGTGATGTTTTTTAATTTTCGTGCTTTTTAAGAGCTTTTATCAAATTAAAATTTTTAGAAAAAATTTCAATCGTTTAAACAAATAATGAATTAGGAAGTTTTAATAAAAGTGTAACATATATGTACTAGGGAAAACATAGCTGACATTTAAGTCTTATAAAAATGATTTATAATTAATAATAAAAATATGTACATATATGAATGTGTGCTGCAACAGAGACCTGCGCCGTGGGGTTTTATCGGCGGCGGCAGCTGAAGCAAAAAATACTCGGCGGCGGCTTGAAGCCGGCTATTAACCGATAGAATAAATAAATGTTAAACGGACAGTTGTGGGTACATATTTTTGTGTTTACATTATAACACAAACAATTAAAGCCATTTCTCGTACTCTAATTAACTTCTCTTAACTTATTTTCGTATATGTCGTTATTTTAAAATTTTTTATGAAATTTTTGTGCTTTATAAACAAGAGCTGAGAGTATTGGGGGGCAGACATTATAAGAGTTGCACTTTTCAAGGATAGTCAAACAAAATAAAATGTGGTAAGGTGTTTAAAAAAAGAAAATAAAAATTATTTTCAAAGTAATCGGTGGCTAAGCTGGAGCCGCTTTTTAGCCGAAAGATTGTCGACGGCGGCAGCTACAAATATTTTTATCGGCGGCTGGCGAAGGCTGCTGCCTAGCATCTTCGGGGTTTAAAAAATCCTTTTTCATTTTTCTTAAATACAGAAATTCTAACCAATTAATTTTTACACAGAGTAATATGAGACACAATTTTAAAAATTTTGTATACCACTAGTAGGAAAAAGGGTGTACTAAGTTTGTCATTCCGTGTGAAACTTTAATAATATTTATCAAAAAATATATAGAATATGTATATTAAAAAAATATAATTCTAGGTCCTTGAGTTATTCTAAGTCGATTCAGCAATGCCCGTCTGTTATTATCACACTCACTTTCGAACGACTCAACAGAAAAGAACAATTTGGGTTTCAAATTGGTTTTATAAAAACCCTCAGATATGGAGCCAGCCTACTGGTATAATCAAACAAGTGTCTGCGACCATAGTTTCTTGGCACTACAACTATTTGTACTTGGAAATTAATCGAACAAAATTGAGTTTATTTTAATGAATGTTTAAAAAAATTACTAACTAACTACGTACGTATTTTATACTACTAAAAATTCATTCGAATTTATAACAAGGGCGAATTGAAAAAAAGATATCAAAGGATTTTGGGGTAATTTTTATTGTAATTGTATTTTTCACATTTTGATAAATTGAAAAATGAAAAAAATTTAATACCCATAAAGCCTACATATGACAAAAGATTAAATATATCGCGACTTTCGCGTTTTCTGAGAATAATTGCAGCAAAAAAAAATAAATTAACATTATTTTAAAACAGATTCAGTTTGAAAAGTAGAATCTGTATGAAAACCTAAAACGAAAATATGTATTTAGTTAAATATCTCAATTAGTAGGTCGCAAGTAGTTAATTTTGACATAAAATTTCATTTATGTCGTCTTGGAGCAAAGTAGGTACAAAAAAATTCGAAAACTTACAAAAAGCCTTTTTTAAAAATGGTCCAGCTCACGGATGGTCAACGCTAGAACCAAAATATTTTGGGAATCATCATAAAACATATCAAGCTTTATTTTCAGAGGGATAAAAAAACACTTTTTTCGGCTAATGTACATATGTACGTTGTTTGGAAGATTTTCTATATTTCATTAATTTCCCATCTTTTAAGCTCTATTGCTTGAAAACTAAAAGCTTTTAGAGTTCCATTAGCTTTGCCTTTTGGTACTCAATACTTTTTTGTATTTTAAAATACGTTTTTTCTTTTCACAAATAAATTTTTTTAATCAGCATTCTCAAAATGAACAACCGCTATTCAAATATACCTTTTATAAAAATTAATAATACCTATGTATTACATTTTGTATGCCAAGAAACAATGATGCATTTTTGTAGACTAGACACAGGGTACAATAGTATAAATTGGGCAAAAGCAAAAACAGTAAGCTGATACAAAACTTTGTTTTAAAAATTTACTATTAGTAGAACTGTAGGAAAGCTGTGTATTTTGTACAGACATATTTAAAAAAAAAATCACAATTTCTTAAAATGAAAAATCGACATTTTAAGAAAATTAATCATTAAATAATGTTTTGGCCAAAAAATCATAAAAAATATGATGAAATCATCATTCCGGCATCGGCGGTACAAGCATAAAACTACTAACAACTTTTATTCTTGATTAACTCAATCTTTTATATAAACAATAACAACAAAAATATTACTTTAAATATTATTTCCCTTTCCTTTCCATATAAAAACAGATGAACATCCCCACACACAATAAAAATGGCAACATAAATTTACTCGACTAAACAAATATAAAACATGTATGAAATACAAAGAAACAAATTCCCACAATTTCTTCTATCCCTTCAATAATTTTTGCGTAAAGAAAATCTTTTTATTTCTCTCAAACACATCCATACATACATATGTACATTCTCAAAAATATATTGGATACTCACTTGACTTAACAAAATAAAAAATATAACAGAAAAAAGATACCTGTTAAGTCGTACTTTACAAACGATTTTTACTAATTTCTTATTTAAAATTGATTTAATAAACACTTCAATATTCTTTCAAGACATTAATTAACATTTTTATAACATTTGAATGACTTTTTACCGATTTAATTGCGATTAATTACGACACTTTCTAAAAGCACTCACGCATGTTAAGACAAAACACTAATAACTGATGAGCCAGAACAAAAAGAAGTGTGATGAAATTAGGAATTTGGAAAAAAGTGTTGCCAAATCAGCTTTTTGAGGCAAACAGAAAAATGCAGGCTTGTCACTTTAGCACATTTTATGCTATATCTAGCATTTTTTTCTAAGTTAGCATAAAAGATTAAAAAAATGCTAGTTTAGCACTTTTTTCATTTGTAGAATTTTTTGCACTTTTTTAATATTATTTCCACTGGTAAATATATTAAAATATCGGCTTATTATGGCCTTAAAGAAAAAATATACATTTTTTAATGAAAACACTTAAAACAAATCTAGGCGCCTATTACACTTATCCTGGAACAAATGAATTTCAGTTCAGGTAAAACGGGAAAAACTCAAAACCAGTAGAGTTATTTTAGTAAGTACATTTGGGCTGCCAATATTGAAACAGCTGAGTTCTGGATCTAAGTATATAACTTTAGAAATTCAATTCAACAAATATAAGGAAATGTCAGAAATGTTTGCACTGTCTCTTTTATTTCTTCCTTTCCAAACGCTGAAGTAGAGCATTCTAGTTAAATAAGGTTTATAAAAACCAAACTCATAACAAGCCTCAATATGAGTAAAAGAGGAATTAAAACTAGAGAACGTAAGCTGCTATACTTTTGATATATCGGGTAATAATGTGAATAACAAAGGTTCATCTGACAAGTCTAGTACTTTTTTTAGCTATACAACATTTAGCACTGGAGATATGAAAGGGAAATTGTTAAATCGCTTAAGTTAACGGATATTCAAAAATTTTATGTAATACATATATAAAATTTCAAAACTAATAGTACATACTATGTAGAAAATAAATAAAATAGAAATAGTTATTGTTTAGTTGATAAATAAAATGTGCAAACTTGACTCCAAAATTATACTTTTTGAGCTTAAAACCCATTTTTATGTCGTTAAATACCACACATTTTTTTAGTTATCATATTTAAGGTACATAGATTTATTAAATTTCTTGAAAAAAATAAGACTCAAAAAAGTTACGCTCTTTTTTATAAAGGTAAAATATGCATTATAAACTTTGAAATATGCTCTTTTATCTAATATCTACAAAAAAAAGCAGGTTGTGTTCATAATTGAATTTTTTTTTTTTTTTTGGTCAATTATTAATTGGCTTGAAACTTTTCAAAAGTTATAAAAATCATAAAAAAAAATAAGAAACTGATAAAACATGGAAAATGTTTAAATATTTAAAAGACCAGATTTTCAGTTTCGCTATGAAAGGTTTGAAATCGGAACATAAAAAATAAGCAATCTTATAAACATTTTAATAAAAACGTTAAATTTGGTGCAAAAAACAGCGATAAATAAAAGAAACCAACATTAAATATTTATAGTGAAAGTATTAATTGAATAAATTTGACAGCTTTTTTTACTGTTCAGGTGTTCTTGTTTTAAAACTGCAATAAATTAAATAAAACTTTTAAGTTAAAGTACAAAAAAAATATAAAAAAGCCGAATAAAGGTGTTTAAGTAAAATTGCGCAAACAAAATTAAATTTGAAGTATTATCCAAAAAGTAACTATGTTTATAAAATAAGTTTGATTGATTTCTAATATTTCAATAAGCAATAAATAGAAAATTTATATTTAATAATTTATATTTTTAATATTAACGGCCAATTTTACCAAGTTCACTGACAAAAAATATATTGTTTACTGGCAGTTATAATAATAGTTATTTAAAACTGAACTTATTAAAATTGTCCGTTAGTAAAATTGTAATGTTCATATAATGAGAATTAGCAGAGAAAATAATTTTTCAAAAAATGTTATTCTTTTACAATGAAAAATGTTAAAACAATTTATTGGATTTAAGAACCATTTTATTTAGCATTTGTTTAATTATATGTTTCATAAAATAACGCAAATTCAACTTCAGATTATTGGTAGCGCTTCTACAACAATCCAAAAACAACAGAGGTTTTTTGCATTGCATGGTTAGTGTTTACAGCTTGAAATGTCAACCATTTCCAGCAAAACACTAATAAAACCAAAGCAAATTGGCCCGAAAAGTCAAGTGAGTCCCCACCTTGTACTGAATTCGCCTGTATCATAAAACTGCAATTTATTAAAAACTATTACTAAACAATTTTTTTTTCTTTGTTACTGTGTCTAATTTTTTAATACTGTTTTTATTTATTAAGTCTTCCCTTTTTTAAAAAACACATACATATAATATAAAGTTACAAGTGGCAACACTTTTACTAAACTATATTCCTATTTCCTCTTTGCCTCTTTTTTCTATGAGATGATATTTTAAAATACCTGCTAACCCCCTCTTCTTGTAACATTGCAGAATTTAATAACGCACTTCTAAATTTACAAATTTTTTTCTGCACTACAAACCTTTTTTACTTTATGATTTTTATGAAACCAACACTTAAATATTATTTATCAAATATTATATTACGTTTTTGTAACATTTTTTATTTTGTTTGAGTACTTTTTACCACTTTTATTTAATTTTAAACACGACACATATTAATTCACTTACGCATGTAAAAGACGGTCACTAGTAACTGAAGAGCAAAAGTTTAAAGTGCAAAAGGGAAAATGAAAATTAATATTAATGTTAATTTTAATAGTGTTGCCACTTCAATATCTCAATTAGTAGGTCGCAAGTGGTCAATTTTGACATAAAATTTCATTTATGTCGTCTTAGAGCAAAGTAGGTACAAAAAAATTCGAAAACTGAAAAAAAGCCTTTTTTAAAAATGATCCAGCACACGGATGGTCAACGCTAGAACCAAAATATTTTGGGAATCATCATAAAACATATCAAGCTTTATTTTCAGAGGGGTAACAAAAACACTTTTTTCGGCTCCCTACAAGGTGAGTCGGTCTAATGTGCATACATATGTACGTTGTTTGGAAGATTTTCTATATTTCATTAATTTCCCATCTTTTAAGCTCTATTGCTTGAAAACTAAAAGCTTTTAGAGTTCCATTAGCTTTGCCTTTTGGTACTCAATACTTTTTTGTATTTTAAAATACGTTTTTTCTTTTCACAAATAAATTTTTTTAATCAGCATTCTCAAAATGAACAACCGCTATTCAAATATACCTTTTATAAAAATTAATAATACCTATGTATTACATTTTGTATGCCAAGAAACAATGATGCATTTTTGTAGACTAGACACAGGGTACAATAGTATAAATTGGGCAAAAGCAAAAACAGCAAGCTGATACAAAACTTTGTTTTAAAAATTTACTATTAGTAGAACTGTAGGAAAGCTGTGTATTTTGTACAGACATATTTAAAAAAAAAATCACAATTTCTTAAAATGAAAAATCGACATTTTAAGAAAATTAATCATTAAATAATGTTTTGGCCAAAAAATCATAAAAAATATGATGAAATCATCATTCCGGCATCGGCGGTACAACCATAAAACTACTAACAACTTTTATTCTTGATTAACTCAATCTTTTATATAAACAATAACAACAAAAATATTACTTTAAATATTATTTCCCTTTCCTTTCCATATAAAAACAGATAAACATCCCCACACACAATAAAAATGGCAACATAAATTTACTCGACTAAACAAATATAAAACATGTATGAAATACAAAGAAACAAATTCCCACAATTTCTTCTATCCCTTCAATAATTTTTGCGTAAAGAAAATCTTTCTATTTCTCTCAAACACATCCATACATACATATGTACATTCTCAAAAATATATTGGATACTCACTTGACTTAACAAAATAAAAAATATAACAGAAAAAAGATACCTGTTAAGTCGTACTTTACAAACGATTTTTACTAATTTCTTATTTAAAATTGATTTAATAAACACTTCAATATTCTTTCAAGACATTAATTAACATTTTTATAACATTTGAATGACTTTTTACCGATTTAATTGCGATTAATTACGACACTTTCTAAAAGCACTCACGCATGTTAAGACAAAACACTAATAACTGATGAGCCAGAACAAAAAGAAGTGTGATGAAATTAGGAATTTGGAAAAAAGTGTTGCCAAATCAGCTTTTTGAGGCAAACAGAAAAATTCAGGCTTGTCACTTTAGCACATTTTATGCTATATCTAGCATTTTTTTCTAAGTTAGCATAAAAGATTAAAAAAATGCTAGTTTAGCACTTTTTTCATTTGTAGAATTTTTTGCACTTTTTTAATATTATTTCCACTGGTAAATATATTAAAATATCGGCTTATTATGGCCTTAAAGAAAAAATATACATTTTTTAATGAAAACACTTAAAACAAATCTAGGCGCCCATTACACTTATCCTGGAATAAATGAATTTCAGTTCAGGTAAAACGGGAAAAACTCAAAACCAGTAGAGTTATTTTAGTAAGTACATTTGGGCTGCCAATATTGAAACAGCTGAGTTCTGGATCTAAGTATATAACTTTAGAAATTCAATTCAACGAATATAAGGAAATGTCAGAAATGTCTGCACTGTCTCTTTTATTTCTTCCTTTCCAAACGCTGAAGTAGAGCATTCTAGTTAAATAAGGTTTATTAAAACCAAACTCATAACAAGCCTCAATATGAGTAGAAGAGGAATTAAAACTAGAGAACGTAAGCTGCTATACTTTTGATATATCGGGTAATAATGTGAATAACAAAGGTTCATCTGACAAGTCTAGTACTTTTTTTTAGCTATACAACATTTAGCACTGGAGATATGAAAGGGAAATTGTTAAATCGCTTAAGTTAACGGATATTCAAAAATTGTATGTAATACATATATAAAATTTCAAAACTAATAGTACATACTATGTAGAAAATACATAAAATAGAAATAGTTATTGTTTATTTGATAAATAAAATGTACAAACTTGCCTCCTAAATTATACTTTTTGAGCTTAAAACCCATTTTTATGTCGTTAAATACAACACAGTTTTTTAGTTATCATATTAAAGGTACATAGATTTATTAAATTTCTTGAAAAAATTAGGCTCAAAAAAGTTACGCTCTTTTTTATAAAGGTAAAATATGCATTATAAACTTTGAAATATGCTCTTTTAACTAATATCTGGAAAAAAAACAGGTTGTGTTCATAATTGAGTTATTTTTTTTTTTTTGGTAAATTATTAATTGGCTTGAAACTTTTCAAAAGTTATAAAAATCATAAAAAAAAAATTAAGAAACTGATAAAACATGGAAAATGTTTGAATATTTAAAAGACCAGATTTTCAGTTTCGCTATGAAACGGTTGAAATCGGAACATAAAAAATAAGCAATCTTATAAACATTTTAATAAAAACGTTAAATTTGGTGCAAAAAACAGCGATAAATAAAAGAAACCAACATTAAATATTTATAGTGAAAATATTAATTAAATAAATTTGACAGCTTTTTTTTACTGTTCAGGTGTTCTTGTTTTAAAACTGCAATAAATTAAATAAAACTTTTAAGTTAAAGTACAAAAAAAATATAAAAAAGCCGAATAAAGGTGTTTAAGTAAAATTGCGCAAATAAAATTAAATTTTAAGTATTAACCAAAAAGTAACTATGTTTATAAAATAAGTTTGATTGATTTCTAATATTTCAATAAGCAATAAATAGAAAATTTATATTTAATAATTTATATTTTTAATATTAACGGCCAATTTTACCAAGTTCACTGACAAAAAATATACAGCCGTTTTCATAATAAAATTTTGGCATAAAGTTAGCACAAAGTTTATTCATAATACTCTACCAAACTCTGGCTAACGATTTGCTAGTCTCTTGTTAATGTTTACCAACTTTTGAAAAGCAGCTGTTAAAAATGTTAAACTATTTTGTTGGCTTTTTTGTAATTTACTGTCTGTAATTTGCTTTCTTTTTTTAATTTATTTGATTTAAAACTTCTTAAAATGTTTATATGTAGAGGGTAAAACAAAAAAAAATAAATAAAATGACAAAACCAGCGATGATCAATGTAAAACGTGTTGCATTTTTGAGTGATATAATGTGGCATCATTAAAATTCAGAGTTGATTTATTAAAAGTTAGCAGATGGACAAAAGTTTGTTATGAATAATCTCTGTGCTAATAAGCTACTAAGCTTAATCAACATTCTAGTTAGCAGCTCGTTGTACGTAGTAGTGTACAAGCTGTGGCTAACTTTTTGTTATGAATACGGCTGATATTGTTTACTGGCAGTTATAATAATAGTTATTTAAAACTGAACTTATTAAAATTGGCCGTTAGTAAAATTTTAATGTTCATATAATGAGAATTAGCAGAGAAAATAATTTTTCAAAAAATGTTATTCTTTTACAATGAAAAATGTTAAAACAATTTATTGGATTTAAGAACCATTTTATTTAGCATTTGTTTAATTATATGTATCATAAAACAACGCAAATTCAACTTCAGATTATTGGTAGCGCTTCTACAACAATCCAAAAACAACAGAGGTTTTTTGCATTGCATGGTTGGTGTTTACAGCTTGAAATGTCAACCATTTCTAGCAAAACACTAATAAAACCAAAGCAAATTGGCCCGAAATGTCAAGTGAGTCCCCACCTTGTACTGAATTCGCCTGTATCATAAAACTGCAATTTATTAAAAACTCTTACTAAACAATTTTTTTTACTTTGTTACTGTGTCTAATTTTTTAATACTGTTTTTATTTATTAAGTCTTCCCTTTTTTAAAAAACACATACATATAATATAAAGTTACAAGTGGCAACACTTTTACTAAACTATATTCCTATTTCCTCTTTGCCTCTTTTTTCTATGAGATGATATTTTAAAATTCCTGCTAACCCCCTCTTCTTGTAACATTGCAGAATTTAATAACGCACTTCTAAATTTACAAATTTTTTTCTGCACTACAAACCTTTTTTACTTTATAATTTTTATGAAACCAACACTTAAATATTATTTATCAAATATTAAATTACGTTTTGTAACATTTTTTATTTTGTTTGAGTATTTTTTACCACTTTTATTTAATCTTAAACACGACACATATTAATTCACTTACGCATGTAAGAGACGGTCACTAGTAACTGAAGAGCAAAAGTTTAAAGTGCAAAAGGGAAAATGAAAATTAATATTAATGTTAATTTTAATAGTCTTGCCACTTCAAAATTGTTGTCGTAAAAAGTGGGGTTCCATAAGACGGTACGTTTTATAAGTTATAATGATTTTTAAAAACATATTGTATTTAAAAATTTGTTGATGATGAAAGAAAAGTTTTATTAAAAATCTATTTCGAAAGTCTTTTTACACAAAAATAATATATTTAAATTTACAGAAACTTGAGGGGGTATACTCTTAAGCTTCGTACAGATGGTGGTCAGATCTTACAATGTTGTCATTAAAATTGCCTAAAAATGTCTTGCAACTGTGTGAACATTGTAAGCTCATTTTCATTTGGCAGATGTGTAAAATTAATGAATCTGACAATGGCACCATTATCAGAAAAATTACAACATTGTAAAATCTGACCACCGTCTGTACGAAGCTTTAGTTTTACTCATTAATTTTTTTTACAACGTTGTTTCACTGACTCTTTGTACATAACTGCATTTTGACGCTAATCGGTGACGGTGCATCATATTGGGTGATGGTGTTTAATCAATGTAAGAAAGTAATCTTACCGGTAATCTGCAAAAAACAAGTTTTACAAAATTCGTCTTTTGCAACATTATTCGCACGCGACTTTACTTCAATAAACGCTTTATTATGGATGAGTCCTTTTCTGCCTGCTCAACAATTTCGAACGTTAACGTTCGTATAGAATTTTATATGAAAATATTATGATAAAGCAGAAAATAATTTTTTAGGCTATTAATTTGTTTTTATTTTTAACTTCATACATATTTACAGATTGCCTTATATAGAAAAATGTTTTTCGTTAAATTTCTTATTTAAAAACTATTTTTGGAATTCAGCCTTTAATTCTGTGGCAAAAAAGAAAAGGGCTTAAGTCGACTAAAGGAAATTTCGAGTTTAAGGCGCCTTTGTAATATCCAAGTTTAAAAGTGCCCATGAACAAAGTTTCCAAAATTTTGTACGATTTTTTAGAAAGTTAAAGCAAAATTACTTTATGCGTAGTGCAATAACGTTTGGAATAAAAACAGGAGCTTACTTCCGATCTTGACATAAGGAATATTTAGGAATAAAAAATATAAAAAAAAACTATAAGGGTAGAGAAGGGATGATTATATTAGAATAGGAGTAAATTTTCAAAAATCAACTTTAAAACTTAAAATTGCTTTTCTACAAAATTAAAAAAATAGATCTAAAAACTTTTTCCTTATTGCCACTGGATTTTAAAGGCACGTACATGAAATCTTCCCAAAAATCGTTCAAGGAATTATATCATTTAAGCGATCAAAAAACATCTTAGATTTTATACAGATAAATCTAATGTCATACGTTTTTCAAAAAAAAAATGTTTATATGTAAAATTTTGCATTGCCAAGTACAGGTGACCCAAATATAGCACGAGAGATACATTCTAAAAAAGTATCGTGTTATGAGAAAACTGGTACAAAATAAGGGACTTGGTTTAAAAAAATATGACCACCTTTGTTATACGAAACACAGAACTGGTACAAAAAACGGGGTTGGGTTTTAATAAAACCGTGTTGTACGATGCAAAGAACGGGTATAAAATCCAGGCTAATGTTTAAAATAGTTTTTTTTAATATGTTAATTTTCATATTATTCGAATGTGTATTCTAAGTCAAATTACAATCCTCAAAAGCTTTTTTATACTTTAATAGTCTGATTCCTTCAATATTTTCAATGCACTAACTTTTCGAATAAAATGAAAATTTATATAATAAATGTTACTCACCATGAGAAATAAAATTCCTAGATTCTATTTTTTAATATTTTTTTTTTACATTCTTATATTTCATTTTCCAAATAAATAGTTAATGATTCTTTTTTTTCATTAGTTCTTTTCTTAGTAAATTGTTAGAGGGAACCCTAATGTGTACAAGTACCGTGTTATACGGGTGTTACCTGTTCATTAATACCTTTGTATTCACTAAATCAATTCTTTACATTAAAGTCCCCCAAAACCGTTAGAGTTACTCCATGTTATGCATTTGATTCACCTTGAAAAAATAATGAAACCTTTTAAAGAATAAACTAGCCACTTGTGGTTTTCAACCCACAATCCTTTGCCATAAAGTACAATTTTCTTCAAAATTAGTACATTATTTCTTATCTAGGGGTTGACTATTAAAATTGTTATTTGTTTGACTATGTTAAGGCCATTTATTTGCAAAATAATTTTCCTTTTTCAATCATAGACCGCACCAATGTTCCCAATACCAACAACTCCCCATGAAGCCACCTACCTACTGTTTATTTTCAATAACAAACCACAAAATCCTTTAAAACTTTCAAAGTCTGGTGAAAAGGTTTCATTCATTCTTTTCATCCAAGTGGTAGCAATGACAGCTAAAAGAAAAAAAATTAAAATCCTTGTTTTAATAGCAAATAAAAAGGGGGTGTTAAATTTCACACCCTTCTCGCGTTCACAGTTGGAGTTGGTTGGCTTTTTAAGGAAACTTTTCAGAACACGTTACACCAGTATGTCAGTGTATAAGTGTTGGTAGATGTGTGTATGTATGTATTTGCTTTTGCAGGCCAATATTTTTGTAGAATATGTATGTTTTACTGTTTTGTGGGTGACTGAATATGAAATTTTCTTTCAAGTTTTATTGTCGTATAAAGTGTTGTTGTATTTGTATTAGTATTAGTTTTGTCGAGTGTATGACAATGCAATTATAAATGGTGACAAAATAATTTCCGCTTTTGTGATTTTTATGACAGTTGTAGTTGAATAATTTTATTGACTCAAAAATTATTGTATTAAAATGAAATCGCATTAAAAATACATTTTAATAAATTGTTGCCTGCTATTTAGTTTGTCAGTCTAGCTGTATGTCTGCTTTTCTGTCTGTCTGTCTTTTTTTTTGTGTCTTTCAAGTTACAACATAATTATGTGTTTATTACATTGTTAACTGCGTTTATTTGTAGCTGAAGGCTAAACAATTGAAACAGATGTCGCTTTTTTCTTTTCACTGTTAGTTTTGCGTTTAGTTTTGATTAGATTGCATCAGGAATGTTTTTTTTAATTTTTTTTTTTTATCAATATGTTTAAAGGTCTTTTGGGAAAAATTAAATAAAATTAGACATTGTTTAATTAATTTTAATAACAAAAGCCTGCAAAATTTGCCAAAAGTTGAAACACTTAAGTTAAAGTACACTTGCACATGTGTTATAAGCACATTTGCTAATTGCACATCGAGATATCCTAACATTAAATTAAAAAAAAAACTTTTTACGCCATATTCGAGACGTTATTACTGCGCGAATTCCTCGTTATTTTTTATGTTTTTTATAAAACCTAATATGTAGTCTAAAAGTCCTATCAGTTAGATTTACAATAAATGTCTAACCCTTGTAATATATTGTTTCTTCTCTAAGATATCATAAGCTGAATTTTGAAAAATCCGCCTCTTTTGCAATTTTTTTTAATTTTTTTATAAGAGTTTTATGATCGCTTATGAATAAGTACAACATTTGTTGGCTAATTACACAAGCTTGTCGCACTTTTAAAATGGGTTGTTACTTAAGGTACGTTAACACCTAACAAATATTTTAAGAAAAAAATCAAAAAAAGCGTGACCCGTAAATTTATCCAGCTTAAGCTTTTTTTTACAATTGTTAGTAAGACACTTAACTTTATTTTTAAGAAGATAACTGTATAATGAAATTTAGAAACTGTTAAATGATGTTTGATCAAGAGTTTTGTAAAAGCAAACAATTTTTTAACACAACTTGTGGTTACGTGAAGGACGTCAAATATTTGTTAGGTGTGAGCATAGCTTTATAGGTATTCTCCTAAATTTTTTCTTCTTTAGCACACAATTTATAAAACAATAATTTTTTAGTATTGGGGCTATTTTTTTTTTAACTGTTTATGGATTTTAATCCAAATTTTGATATTTTAATTAGGCTAAAGTCAAGGCGAATAATTAACTACAGGTGGTGTCGAAACGGCATCTGATTTTGACAGTTCGAGCTTATTTGTTTTGATTTGTTAGTGTTTTGCTAAGAATTGTTGACATTTCGAGCTATAAGCACTAACAATGCAATATAAAAAACCGTATGTTGTTTCTGTTGTTTTTGGATTGTTGTAGTTCCGACACCGTATGTACTTGAATTCGCCTTGGCTAAAGTTCATCAAATTTAATTTTCATTAAATTTTTTGAAATAATTTTTTCAAATTTTGTTGTATCTCAGTAGGTGGTTAGGAAATTTAGCAAAAGTTTCTGTTTCCAAAAATAGTTTAAGTCTATTCTGAGGTGGGTATAGAACGGCTTTGCCATTGTTTGTGTTTTCCGACAAATTTTGGTCGGATATTCTTCTTTTGGTCGAATAGTAGGCCAAACTTTATTTTGGTCGGTTTGAGGAAGTGTACTACTACTTTTTTTTTATGTAACGGATGTCTTGTTTTAGTTGCACGTTACTTTGACTGTGTTAGTTCTATAAAAGATAGTTTTGTGACCTTATTCGGACTTAATAAGTCAGATGTCGTTTAATTTTTCTTCTTAAAAAAAATGTTATTTACAAACAATATTCCTTACAAAATCCAATTGCATTTTGCAGGCCTCTACGGAATTTAAATTTACACCATCAAAAGAGTTCTTCAAAGATCGAAAAAAATGACAACCTTAAGGTGCAAGGTCTGGGCTATATGTTGGGTGCATTAAAACTTCCCAGCCAAGCTCCGTTTTAGCAGTGAAACCCAATGAAAATTCGGTTCATTTAATGTTTCACTGTTAATTGATGAGGAACCCAAACACCGACCTGATTGGTGTATTCAGGGGTCTAATCACTGCATACGATATCGAGCAAAATTTATCGAAATTATGTATTTTGGTATCGTGAAACTCGATATCGAATGAAATGTATTGAATTTGAAATAATTGCATTCGATATCGAGTAACTCGACACTACATTTATCGAGTTTTCATTCGATACGTCAGTGTCTATCGTATGCAAAAAAAATTTGATAGTTTATTCGATACGATAGTGTCGAATGCGGTTATTAGACCCCAGCTTTTTTCAAATGGCTGATAACTCTTTGGTGATGAATGCTTGGTTCCCAAACAACGTCTAAGCAGCTTATGTGCCGATTTTTCTTGATTTGTTCTATGATTTCTACGACTTTTTAAGTGATTGGTTGACCAGAGCGCGGTACATCTATAACATCAAAATTAGGAGATCAAAAACGAGCAAACCAGTTCACTGCTATTTATCTACCTATAACATCGTCTTCGTAAGCTTTATACATTTTTTCAGCAGCTTGAGTCGCATTTATATTATTTTCTATAACAGAAACGCTTAAAATTACTGTAATGTTTCAAATGTTTACTAATTCTTAAAAGAAGATAACGTTTCGCAGAATAAAGTGATTTAAATTTTGTCTTCTAATAAAGTGAAGCTTAAGATGTCACCTTTCAAACATGTTATAGTATAAATATTAACAGATAAATAACACTTATAGCCAATATTTGTTTTTTAATATGTATTTAAAAAAAATGGGCTTTAAAGGACTTTGGTAGGATTTATGAACAAGTTTGGGTGTATAGAGAATTTTTTATTAGCAATGTTGGACAAGAATAATTATGTATGGTTTCAAAACTGTCTCTAAAATGGTTCGCAGAATTAATCGTATGGTTTTTTACGGTGTTCACTAACCAATAATTAAGCTGAGCTCTTAAGCCACTAAGGGTAACGCTTAGCTTCAAATACAATCGTCTTACTTCAACATTTATACAATTTTATCAATTAAAAACTGTATTTATTGCCTACAACACCTGTCGAATTTCTTTTATATTATTCATTGACTTGTACAAATTGTTTTTTTTTTTATTATTGCCTTCATTTTTTAATGTGGTTGTCTAACTTCACTCTTTATTTCTGACTTTAGAAGGGGAGTTGAGGTAAAAACCAAAGTGACGATTTTAATTTACCCTAATGTGTCTATAATTTGGGCCATTATAACAATCACATTAAGTTACAATTTCTCCCCCACAAACAACAATTTTCATTTATGTAGATGTACTTAAAGTACACTCAAGAGTGGTAAGCAATCAACCCTTTTAAGTGGAGTACAATAAAAAGGTGAGTGGTATGAATGAAATATGTACTAACATGTATTAAATATAAGGGCTTCAGTGGTTAGTGTAACTGCGGTTTGTGTTAAATAAAAATAATTCCAAAAAAAAGAAACACCTTTTAAATGAAAGGGACGGTAAATATCGAAGTGAAGGACTTTTTAAAGAGCCTTGAAAATAAACTATTTGAAATTTTAATCGATGAGACATGTAAAGTCGTAAGTGTTCGTTTTTCGAAATTTTAAAATAAATTTTAATATTATTCCAAACCTTTGCCAGATAAGCATGATTTAAAACAATTTATTATTTTTCTCTTTAAAATTATTTAAATAAAGGCCCTTTGATTTAGTTCATAATCATTTTGTTTATACATATTTTCGTTAACATGTTATAATGTTCACTGTAATAGTTATTCATATATTGTTGACACCATTATAAAAAAGTGCACTTAAAGAAATATTAATAAGTTTTGTATAATTATCCCCAAAACATCGAAAAAAGTCGATTATTTTCAAACACATACACTTGCTTAAACTTAAAATTACAAAATCTGTTTCAGATAAAGAACAGGAGGACAATTAAGGGAGACGGTATCGATCGAAATTACAATACAATTTGAATGGAAATTTCGAATACCCCCAGTACATATCGCTCCTTTTATGCCACATAGTCATATCTCAAAAAATCAAAAATTTAGAGTTACTTAAGCAAAAGTGCTCTTTCATACTTTCTCTATATGTAAAAAAAATCAGTGTAATATCTCAAACTTAACCGCATTTTGCCAAGTTTGATTTTTTTTAGATATGACTATGTTGCAATAAAGGAGCGATATGTATTTGAATTTCTACTTCTTTTTATTTAGTAAGAAAATTAAAGACTAAAATATGTACTTAAATGAGAAAAATAAATAGAAAAACTATTTGGGAAATAAAAAACAAATCAGTCTTTCAAAAAAGTGGAATTTGTTCACTCAGGGGTCTAATCACCGCATAAGATATCGAGCAAAATTTATCGAAATTTTTTATTTTGGTATCATGGCACTCGATGTCGAATAAAATGTGTTCAGAAAAATACGATAGTTTACTCGATATCGAATGCGGTGATTATACCCCAGTGAATTTTTCCGGTCGAAAAATGAGAAAAACTTTCTGGGGTGTATTTCTTTGAATTCTTGTACCCTCAAAGCACTATTTAAATTGTGGGCCGAACAGCACCGTATAGCATTTGTAACTATAGTGGTACACAAACGTTTTGAATACCATTGTAACACTTTGGAAAGGGTTAAAGTGAGAGCGTGGGTAGTTACATTTTTTTTTTTAGTGAGCGAGCGTGATTGTGAGTCAAAAACTACTTACGCTCACAGCTCTAGTTAAAAATTCTGAAATAATAGCGACAACGTGTGTAACAGAAGCAAAAAGTGTGCTTTAGGAAAGAAAGAGTACAGTGCATTTCTCGCATTTCTGTTCAAACTGATATTAATATATTTAATATATAAATTTTATATATTATTAAATATATAAATATTAAATAGATAAATATTATATATGTATATTTAATTAATTTTTGAGATCAATTTAATTAATCAATTTAATTTCAAGTTTTATTACGATTTGCAAACAAGAACCCGTTGGTTGCCTACCTAGTCAACTCACTAGAAATTCACACAAGGGCAAAATGCCCTGTGCAGAGGAAAAAAGATTACAAGTTATGAATTTTTTAAAAGTTTTCTTCTCAGTGTCTGCCACATTTTTCTATCCTCTTATACCACGACAGAAAAAAGGGGTGACAGAACATTATAAAAGGATAAAAATAAAGTACAGGTAAATTAAAATAAATGAAAATAATAATAACATACGGTATTTTATTGTTTCCATAATACTAAAGTTCACACATGACTATTCACAAAATACAATGTGACGGAGGATTTATTAATGAAAAATGTTTTCGCGTTTTCAAAACTAAACTAAATACAGCAAAACGAGCGAACGAGAAAGTTGTTGACAAATTGTTGTATTCGATACATTTACAACAACAAACTACTCAAAAACGAAAAAAGGATAACGGGGGGCGAATACTTCTCTAGTAGATGTTATAAACGCCCACTTTGAAGGATACGGCTGAATGAATTGTCTTTTAGACATTTTAGCTCTATTGTTATTAACTACTCGTTATAATTACAGAATATATTTTTTTTACCTTTTGATAGTTGATTATTAAAAATCAATTGTTATACAGTCAATATTTGAAAGAAACATGGAATGAATGAACAAACGAATTAAACAGTGAATGAATGAGTAATTATGTATGTATATGGCGGTAGTTTAAAAGAGGGTAATTTTCTTAAATCTTAAATTATACATTGTTTCCTGTTTAACTTTTTTGAAATGAGTCCTTTGCGTGCAGTTTTTTGTTTAAATTTTTCTGCTGCTATTTAGTTCAATATTGTTTATGTTTTTTGTACCTTTCAACAGCATTTATTTGTTAATATCCTTAAAGCAAATCCTTAAACATGTTTAAAAACTCTTGTTTTCTTTTGCAAAACTTTACAATTAAAACCACGTTAAAATCACATTTGCCATATTTTTTTATATATGTAGGTATGTACATATGTATTTTTTTTTTTTTTCATTGAACCACTTCCATCATCTCTTACACTAAGGCACACACAAGAACGAGTATGTAACTAATGACGCTGTCATTAATTCTGTGCGTTAACAAAGCGTTGAAGAAATCACTTTACCAGCGGCGTCTAATACAAGAGTACTCCATTCATTCGAACTTCAGTTAAGTGCTGTTGCTGAAAAATTCTCATCATGTGTCCATCGGAAATCAGTCGGTCAGTCATTCAGTATCATACAGTTTATGTGTTTCCTAAATGTATGACACATATCATTTCAACAAAATCCACAACAAATATGATCACTTTAAGATCCAAACTGTTTTTGGCCAACTCTTCTAAATGAATAGACTGACTGGCCGGCTGACAGCCAAACAGTCAGGCTAGCAAAGTGACTGGTGGATGGTTCGCTAAAACTGTTCGTCATAAATGATGTTGAAACACGCAACAACTGTTTAAACTTCGACGAAAAGTCTAATTTGTTGATAATTTGTTAAAGAGTGTTCTGTAAGCTCTACGAGCATTTATAACTTAAACAATGATACTTTCATTTAGTTTTCGTTTTTTTTTTTTTTTTTTTTTTTGTTGCATGACGTCTTACGAATACTTATCTGAAGGTATTTAAAAGAGTATGGGCATTCACATTTTAAAGCTTGCCTGCTAAGCCTTTCGGAGATCTTTGTTAACCAGTGAATATGAGTATATCTGAATGAGACGGGGGAAGTTTAGAGGGCTGATCCTAATGTAGACA
The DNA here is from genome assembly GCA_963931875.1 of Pollenia griseotomentosa. NCBI lineage: Eukaryota > Metazoa > Arthropoda > Insecta > Diptera > Polleniidae > Pollenia > Pollenia griseotomentosa. Next base: position 85,828,874 of record OZ007563.1, read on the forward strand.
TTCCGTTTGTCTATACACGTTGGTAGGCAGGACCGCCCCAAAAATCAGCCTCGAACCCAAAATTTTTAAGTTCTTGCGATTTCGGTTTAAGTCACAATTAAATGCTTTCGAAGGATTGGCTAAGAAGAACACACGCCTGCAAAATTTGGAAAAAAAAACTGAAAAAGTACACTTTTCTAATAGCCTTTTCACATTTGTCAACATTTAACATCTAACATTAATTTGCGAAGATGTTAAAATTTTCCCATAAGAAATACATTGAGCTAAAAAGTAACATATTTCAACATCTTTTTAAAATGTTCCTATCTCATTGTATTCAATTCTACACCTTCCGATAATTTTAGTGTCATCACTAGAAAAGTGGGAATAAATTCCATTATTATTGTGGCATCACTGACAAAATGGCATTTGCTTTCAAATCAGCGTTAACATCTCTCAAGTTTTTCAAATTTTGCAAGTCTCATTTTGCTTAATTTTTTTTTATATTATTAAGCAAAATGAATTCAAAATACATTTTGGCATACTTTTGTAGAAAAAAAGTATGTAAAAAAATAAGTCTTTTTTTTGGAAATGGTGACATTTTTTATTAATAGTAGATGTCAGATGTTTTAAGTGTGATAGCCTTTTTACACTGATCAACATCAAACATCTACCATCAATTTGCCACCATTTGCGAAGATTTTAACATCTTTCCATAAGAAATACATAGGGCTTAAAACCAACATCTTTCAACATCTTTAAAATATGTTCCTATCTCACTTTATTCCATTCTACATCTTTCGATGATTTTAGTGTCATCACTAGAAAAGTGGCAATAAGTTATATTATTATTGTGGCATCACTGACAAAAAAATTTTGTTTTTAAAGCTGCGTTACCATTTGTCAAGTTTTCTCTTTTATTGCCATGTTTTTTTGTTGAGTATTTTTTATATTTTTAAACAAATCGAACTTTATATACATTTTTGTGTTTGTTTTTTAAATTTTTGCACTTTTGTAGAAAAAAACATTTTTTATTTTAAAAACAATTTTTTTTTTTCAAAAATGGTGCCAATTTTTTATTTGATGGCAGATGTTAGATGTTAAATGTGAGCAATGTAAACGAGTGTTTCACATTTTCTACATCTTTGATGGTAGATGTTGATCAGTGTAAAAAGCCTATGAACGCGTATTTCACATTTTCAACATCTTTCATGCGTTCCTCCGAAATGTATGCAAGTGTACAAAGGGTATGAGGGTTTGAGTTGAATCCAAATCTGTACTTAAGCATTGTTTACATTATGTGTGTTTGTCATGTAGAATGTCACTTTTCTACCCACATGTGATTTCATGTGTATGTCAAAATTTGAGTTTTACAAAGGTTTACAATTTAGTACATGTTGGTATGTACCGGACATTTGACTTAACCTATCAAAAACAAAAATACATTCTTACCATTTTCAATAATAAATTTGTGTACTTTTTATATTTTGTATTATTTACTTACTATTATAATTTATATTTATTAAAATTGAGTATATGTATAATGAGAATTCAACTTCACTTTGAATTTTAGGTCGTTAAAAGGTCAACTTCCTATAGGTTTAGTATGGGGAAAAGTAATAAAAGCCATTAAAGGTCATCGTTGAATTTTTAAGTCGTTAAAAATGTTTTTAAGTCGTTAAAATGTCAATTAAAATGTCATAAATTAAAAAAAAGCAATTAAAATGTCATAAAATTTTAAAAAAGCAATAAAAAATGTCATAAAATTTAAAAAAAGCAATAAAGCTGAGAATTTGGAAAAATTAGGGGGGGAAATTCACGAACACGTGTTAAAGTAGGTCAAATGTTTTGAAAAATTTCAAAACAAAGTCGTAAAAAAGTCGTTAAATATTATAGGATATCAATAAAGCTGAGATTTAGAAAAAATAATGTTGGGGGGGGAGCAATGCACAAGTGTTGGATGCATTGTTGAAGCCTTTCTTTTGTTGTGATCGATAGACGGACTTACTGTGTAGATGCACTTGAGAAAGATGTGATTTAGTTTTTGTGGATATGTATGCATGTAGATCAATAGGCAGAGAGGCATACTGTATGTATATCTTGCACTTGATTTTGAAAATAATTTTTGTGGACAATTTTTTTTTCAAAGCGCTGATATTAAAACTAATAATTTATGGGGTGTGAGATGATAAGGGTATTGTATTGGAGTGTGTCTTGAATATGGACAGATACACAGACGAACAGACAGACCTTGAGGAAGAAATTGGAAAAATATTTTTTTTATTTTTGTGTGTGTTTATGGATTTTTTTTTTTTTTTTTGGGAGAAAAACACACATTTCTGATAAGCCCTTTTAATTTTTGTGTGTTTATGGGTAGCCAGATGGTGAGATGTTGTTGTTGTTGTTTTGCTCGTTTGGGTGATCGACCAGCGATCGACGAGAAAATTATTGGATGGACAGACAGACAGACAGACATATTGTGTACTTGATGTTGGAAATATTTGTTGTGGAAAATTTTTTCAAAGCGTTGATATTTAAAAATAATAATTTATGGGGTGTGAGATGATAAGGGTATTGTATGTTGTGGGAACAATGCACAAGTGTTAGATGTATTGTTGAAGCCTTTCTTTAGTTTTGTTTAGAATGTATGTAGATCGACAGACAGACAGGCAGACAGACATACAGATAGATCTTGTAGAAGAAATTGGAAAATGAAAATATTGCTGATAAGCCTTTCTTTTAGTTTTGTTCTGAATTAGGTGTTGAAAAAATTAATTGAGCGATTAAAAATGTGTTAAATGCGTTAGTAAATGTAGGTCAACATTTTTAAACGCTAGAAAATGTAGGTCAACATTTTTCTTTTTCTGTATAGGTATAAATTATGAATTTATTGAGCTATTAAAATGTTATAGAAGCAATTGATGTTTAAATTTTGGATAGAATATGGAAAATGTGATCGACTGTATAGGAAAAAAAAACTTTGGATGGACAAATATACAGACGGACAGACAGACTGGCTTGGGTGATCGACTGTGTAGATATTTGAAGTGTATATAAGGTTTTTAATATATTCTTTTCATTTAGTTTCTAAAGTAAACTTGCTAAAGAAAGTTAGTGTTTTTAAAAATAAAAAAATAAAATAAATAAAAATTTAAAAATAATAATGGCTAGTGTAATCATTTGTGAAATATGCCAAAATATATACAAAAATAAAAACATTTTAAAAAAACATAACAAAATTCATATGCCATGTGATATATGTAATCATATATCCATGACATATATGGAAAAAAAAAAACATATGGAAATCCATAAAGATTTCCTTCATCAACAACAACAAAAACAACAACAACAACAACAACAACAACAACAACAACAGCCGCAACAAAAACAACAACAACAACAACAACAACAACAGCCGCAACAACAACAACAGCCGCAACAACAACAGCAGCATCAACAACAGCAACATCAACAAGTAGAAGAAATTAATGAATATCCTTCAACATCGGCTGCATCTAGGAAGCGTATATCGATGTTACAGTCAAATATACCATGTAAACAACAACAGCCTGAGTTATATGCAGAAACTTTTACTATGTGTGAGGATTGTAATGCTAAAATTCAACCTCAACAATGGTTTATTCATTGTTCACAACCCGGACACAAGAAAAATATACATGAAAAAATTGGAAACCGGATTCAACTAATACAAAACTCATTTAAATCTCGACTTTTGACATATCGTTTCCCAAAAGGAGATTTGAATTTGAATGTAAATGAATATTTAAAAGAAGGCCAAATGTATGTTCAGAAATTATTAAATAATTGTCTGGCTGAGCACATAATTGTGAAATTTAATTTGGAATTGACAGCTCGATACAAGTTACCAGCACATCCTGATAAGCCAGAAACTGATATGTATCACAATACAGAAATGATACGTTTATCAAGGGCAGATAATATAAACTCAACTCTCACACTTCAATTTGAAAAGATTAAAGCGAAGATGTCTGAGTTTCAAGAAAGAGATTCTGGTTGGACGCTTATCCAAATTAAATGTCTGGAAATTAATATTAACAAGGCATCACCATTATCCGGATCGCAATATATACCAACACCTATAGAGCTAATACGAAAACGTGCTTGTATAAACGTCCAAAATAATGACGTTTTCTGTTTTAAATGGAGTATTATTGCAGCACTTTATAATGGTGATGATATTAATACACACAGGCAGACAATTTATAAAATAAGTGATATTTCTGAGCAAATTATTTCGCTTGATTCCGGTAGAATACTTAACTTCACTTCAATGCAATTTCCAACTGATGTGAAGGATATTAAGTATTTTGAAAAAAATAACAAGGATATAAGTATAAATGTGTTCGGGTTCGATAGAAAATTGAAAACGGTTGTTGGTCCCTACTACATCACAAAAAAAGAGAAGGAAGTGCATATAAATTTGTTGCTGTTGGAAAGTGAATGTGGGAGTAAAATGCACTATATTTTAATAAAGACTATTTCTAGGTAATTAGTATAAAATGAACATAAAACTTTGTAAAAGAAAAAAAATCTATTCTATTAAATTAATTTTTATTTATTTTAGACTACTTTCAAATCAACTATCAGCACATAATGGTAGTATAATATTTTGCAATGTATGCTTTTACCACACAGTCATACCAGAAAATATGCAAGTTCATAAAGAAAAGGAATGTGGAGAGTGTATTCCCAAGATGCCGGAGGGAGAGAAATCTATAATTAAATATCAGCATTATGAAAGGCAGATGGAAGTTCCATTTTTAGTGTATGCAGATTTTGAGTGTGTTCTCGAGGAAGTAGATGTAAGTAGTATTAATGAAAATAGTAGATTTATAAAAAAACATATACCATGTGCATATGGTTTTAATATTAAGTGTAATTTTAATGAAAATTTAGATAAGTTTCAAATGTTTAGTAGTAGTGATAGTAGCAGTGTGAATGTAGGACAACATTTTGTAGATAACTTAATAAATGAATGTAGACAAATTTATAAGACTTATTATGAGAAAATTGTCCCCATGCATCCATTAACCCCCTTAGAAGAAGAACAATTTTTAAAATCTATCAACTGTCATATTTGCGGTTTAGCACTAGGCGATGAACTAGCTGTGAGAGATCACTGTCACTTATCGGGAAAATATAGAGGGGCTGCACACAATTCGTGTAATTTAAATTTTAAAATTCCAAATTTTATTCCTATATTTTTCCACAATTTTTCGAAATATGATTGTCACTTATTTATTAAAGAATTACTTAGTATTAAAGGTGAGACTAATGTAATTCCAATAAATAAAGAATTATACATTTCTTTGTCGCATACTGTTCGGGTATATACTGATAAAGAAATTGATGATTATATAAATGAGTTGTATATAAGAAAAGTGAAGCAAAATATTCCTCAGCATATAATTTCAAAACAACTTGCAAAGGTGCGAGACTATAAAACTGGAAAAAAAATTGAGCTTAGGTTTTTAGACTCTTTAAGATTTATGGCATCTGGCTTGGAATCATTAGCTAGTAACCTCAATGACCAAGATTTAAATGCTATTAGAAAATATTTTCCAGATGCTGAGAAGTTTTCTCTTATGAAGCGAAAGGGTGTTTTTCCTTATGAATATTTAAATTCATTTGGAAAATTAAATGAAAAGCAACTTCCACCAATTGAAGCATTTTACAGTAGGCTAAATGATAAAAAATGCTCAGAAGAAGACTATTTACTAGCACAGAATATATGGACAAAATTTGATTGTGAGACTATTAGGGATTACATGGAACTATACTTAAAAACTGACGTATTATTACTTACAGATGTATTTGAAAATTTCAGAAGACTCTGTAAGAAGATTTATAATCTAGATCCTCCACATTATTATACCATCCCAGGCCTTTCTTGGGATGCAATGCTAAAATATACAGGAATTGAGCTAGAGTTATTAACAGATCTAGAAATGTATAATTTTATTAAGCGAGGAATTCGTGGCGGTCTTTCACAATGTAGTAAGAGGTATAGTAAGGCTAATCATAAATATCTTAACGATTATGATCCTACGAAACCGTCCGAATACATTTTATATTTAGATGCAAATAATCTTTATGGTTGGGCAATGTCAGAATCACTACCATATGGAGGCTTCAGTTGGACAAACGACTTCATTCACCCCAAAAATATTCCACATAACTCAGATGTTGGTTATATTTATGAAGTCGATTTATCATACCCGTCCAACTGTCATGATTATCATAATGACCTACCATTCTGTGTGGAAAATAAAATAATAGGTGGCACTAAATATGAAAAATTAATTGCTGACCTATCTGACAAAAATAAATATGTCATACATTATAAAACATTAGAGCAATGTTTAAATAATGGATTGGTTTTGGAAAAAGTTCACCGAATTTTAAAATTCAATCAAAAACCATGGTTAAAAACATACATAGATTTAAATACTACATATAGAACAGAAGCTAATAACCAATTTGAAAAAGACTTCTATAAATTGCTCAATAATGCTGTGTATGGTAAAACCATGGAAAACGTCGATAAGAGAAAAGACGTTCGGTTGGTTAGTGAATGGGGTCGTACCAACCGTAACCGATTAGGTGTAGGTGAACTTATAGCAAAACCAAATTTTCATAGTATTTCACAGTTTACCGATAAATTATGGGCTGTACAAATGAATAAAACTTTGACATATTATAATAAACCAATTTATTTAGGCTTTTGTGTACTTGATCTTTCAAAATGGAAAATGTATGATTTTCATTATGAGTACATGAAACCTAAATTCGGAGATAATATAAATCTTAATTACATGGACACTGACTCTTTCATTTATTCAATTAAAACTGACGATTTCTATGACGATATAAGAGGAGATTTAAAAACACTCTTTGACACATCTGCATATTCAAAAAACAATCCATTTAACTTTCCGCAATTAAATAAAAAAGTCATTGGAATGATGAAAGATGAAACTGAGGGTAAATTCATCACTGAATATGTAGGCTTAGGACCCAAAGTTTATTCCTTCACAGTTGAAGATGATAGAGATGTTAAGAAAGCTAAGGGGGTTAAAAAGTGCGTGGTAGAAAATTATAGTATTAATGATTATAAAAATGTCTTATTTAATAAGGAAGCAGTAGGAGCATGTATGTATACATTCACATCTAAGCTACACACAATATTAACAAATGAAGTGAATAAGATAGCTTTAAATTTTATTGATAGTAAGCGGAAGATAAAAAATGATGAAATTAATACTTATGCATGGCACCATTATCAGTTAGATACTGATAATGGTGATTTAGAATTAAGTAGATTAATTAGTGATATTGAGTCCCTAAATAATTAGTATTAATAGAATAAGAATAATTTTAATTAATAGAATATTTAATAAATATGTATTATCTTGTAATAATAAAATTATGTAAATATAATAATATACATATGTAAGAATAATAATAATATATATGTAAATATATTCATACATACATACCATACCATACATACATACTATATGAAATAAAAAACCAAAAATTTATTAAAAAAAAAACAAACCAACAGTTGTATTCTTTATTTAATATAAATTGAATGAAAAAAAAAAGTAAGTATTAGAATGTATATTAAATTATATAATTTTTCGAACAATTCCAGTTAAAGGTGTGTACTCCATCATACGATCATGTAGGATTAAACAATAAGCATTTGTATTTTTGGGTATTGGACTACTTGTCTCGAACTCAATTTTTACATCAATAGGTCCATTTTTAACAATTTCATTTTGATAGCTAACATCAACTACGGTAATTGGAATATTTTTAAATTTCTCACAGGAAAGAAGAGGTTGTGCTTCTCTCATATAATAATTTTGCTGAAACTTAGCGTACATGTCATATAGAATAGCATATCGATTCTCCTCAAATTTTAAATTTAAATCATCATATGGATAGGATTCTGAATTTAAATGTACTTTAACATTTTTTAAGTCCGAGTGTATATATTTATTATCATTTTCTAATACGAATAAAAGAAATCTTGGCCTTTCTCTATTCACTGATAGTTTAATATTCCAGTTATGATTTCTACCTTCGGAAAATGTTGGATTAAAATAACAGTCCCAACTGCGAAATGCTATGGGTAATGAAACACCCTCCTTAATAATCTTCATTATTTGTATTTTTCGTGCATCTGATAGGTGAATATGTGGTATTCTCCATGTTATGTTTTTAATCGATAAACTCAATTTTTCATTAGCATCTGTTGAGTAATACGCCTTATCATCATTTGAACTTCGTAAAAGAATAAGTTCATGTTTGCTATTTAAAATTATTTTATTAAAATCCTCAGCAAAACCCAACAGTAGTTTTAGGGGGATATAAAAATTAAATTTTCGCATTGATAGGTCTTCAGAAATATTCCACCCTGCATTTCTCATCATATTACTTTCAAATTCATTTAGTGAGACATAATTCTTAATTGTACTAGATATTCCCAAGTATCGAGTACGATCAATTTCAACACCATTAATCTCATACCGTATTTCATCAAATAAGTATGCAACACAATTATTCCTCAATCTAGTATTTTGTGATGCTTCTTCACCTTTAGAGTTTTGTATGTCTCCTTCTATATATAAGTAACTTTCAGACGGAAGAACATATAAGTCTTGATTTTGTAGTGTAATTCGAATTTCGTCATTGTTTTTAAATGATTGAATATAGGGCACATAGCTATGATAATCTTTTTTTATTATATTTTCATCAGAATATGGTTTTTCAATGACATTGAGTATATCAGACATTTTTCTTTATTTTTAACTTAAGCAATTTTAAAAAGGCTGTATTTTCTTTCGTTAATGATGGTCTTGTAGCTTTAATATGATTAGTAGGAATGTCTCTATTAACGTTAACGTGCCTAGTTTTATTGTAAATTATCATTTTTTCCGTGGTCTTAGATGTAATCTAAGTGTTATTTCTTCACCTCTGAAATTTACTGCACGATTTTCTTGATCAACAATCCAAATCTTGAGATGTGTTATTTCTTTGACGTTTACTGGTAAATAAATTAGGTTATTAGCAATAACATCTAATTTATAGCCTGGTGGTACGTCTAATGCGAACTCGTGTAGTATATGTGCGGGAGAGTTATTCATATATGCTCCCGTTATAATATTGCACTGAATTTGTATAGCATTAACTTTTAAAATATTAACGGGTTGATTTGATACATGTTTTCTTCCAGCTTCTAATAATCGCCTACTAAAACCTAATAATTTACCAATAGATCGATTTCGATCAAAGAAAATTGCATCGTGGGAGGAAGTAATTTCAATTTGTAAAGTATTATTATTAGCTTTAATCAGAATAGTTTTATTGAAATTTTCTGCTTTATACTGTCCAACTATATAATCCACAATATCTTGCAACTCATATGATCCGATAGGAATTTCAATTATTTTATCTCCTATATGAAATAAATTATTATCATAATCTACATTGGGAATAGAGTTATATGAATGAAAATCAACTAAAGAGCATTCATAGTCATCTTTAAGATCTATTGGTGGGAAATAATTTGCTGTTAAAACTGATGAATTGCCACTTAACGCTAATGTAATTGACATTATGAGCGCTAAACTTTAAATGAAATAAAATGCTGGGGTTTTTTTCTTTTATTAAATTTAGGTATTTATTAAAAAATAAAAAAAAATTTTTATAAATACTTATTCTTATAATATTTCATCTTTAGTAATCCATGAATTATGTTGGTTTGGAAAACCTAGCCATTTAACATACGCTTTATCACCTTTCTCTTTTAAAATTTTTTCCACTAGAAATGTATTGGGATAATGTGTGTGACGTATTTCTTCTTTGTAAAATGCCCCTTTTATAGGATTTCCTTGGTAATCTTCTAGTAAGAATGTGATTGGATAGGTGTTCTGTATCGATTTTATTTTAAATATTTCTGTAGTCCAATTTGGTGTATAACCTTTTTCAAAAATATGTTTGTATTTGCTTATGCGAACAAAATCACCAACTTTAAATCGTGATGACTTAAACATTTTTAAACTGCTAAATGCAGTTTTCAGTAGATGTTGTTCATGTTCACGTTTTACATCAATAGGCGCCATTTTGATTTTACTATGAGTTTTTCTGTTATATTGATCAACTAGTTTTTTATAAATATCAATCCAGTGAAATGTTCCATTATAACTAAATTCTCTCCACATCATACCTTTTAGTGTTCGATTAAACCGTTCAACTATTGAAGCTTTCATTACACTATATGTAGAGTAATGATTAATTGCATATTTGCGCATTAGCAAGCCAAATTCCTTATTAAAAAATTCTTTACCATCATCTGTTTGTAAGTTTTTAGGTACTCGCCCCTTACTTAATATTTTCTGAAAAGCTTTGGATACTTCAGATGCGGTTTTTGCTTTAATTGCTGCAGCCCAAGCGAATTTTGAAAATGTATCAATAATTGTTATCATATATTTATAGCCGTTGTTTATAGTCGAATAGTTGCCCATCTCTACTAAGTCTGCTTGCCAAAGATCATCAATTCCCTTTGTAATTACTTTGCGTCGTAAGAAACTTTTGCGCGCTCTAGAATGTAGTTCATTTATTATTGTTCTTTTTTCCATTATGTTGTTGTTGTTGTTGTTGTTGCTGCTGTTGCTGTGATGAAAGCGTAATCATTACACTATATATGTCAGAAATTATTTTATTTAAATCTTTAATTTCATTTCGAACAATTAAAACTTCTTTGTTTATACCCCTTTTTAAATGTTCTTGCATATGGGTAATTTGTGTATTCACATAATTTTTGTTAACAGCATCTGCCCCATTCATTGGAGGTGATAAATTTAAAATTCTTTTATTCTCTATATCAATATTATTTCCGTTAAGTGTGATACCGAAATTTTTTGAAAGGTTGTTTCTTGTTATATCTCCTATATATTTTTGATTATAGTAATGACCAAATTTGTCAACAGTCATAATTTTTTTTATTTATTTATTTAAAAGTTATTCAATTATATTTGCTTCCCTTAGTTCTTCGACTATAGATATTATTTCATTAGAATGATTATTGTTACCAGCATGTTGTGATGCTATTAACAGCCTTAATCGGTCTACAATTTCATTAGGATTATCCCAGTATATATAGTTTGGTTTATTAAGATTAACCTCCATTAAACCCTTACCAACGTGAGTAGTTGTAGTAAACAATTTATTTATTATTTTTTTATATTTATAACCTCTGTTTCCATTAATTTGATTATTAGGATCATAGTTTCTTCGATGTGCGTTTGTATCAAGTAAAATATGTTTATATATTGCTAGCTCTGACGAATCGAATTGTTTTGGATTTTTATGAAAAAGTAATGAGTATAACCCTGGGGTTAGTGCCCAAGATTTTTGACCTATTATTATTTTATCATTGGTTAGCTTTAAAATAGAATTTCCAAATTTCCAGTCTCCATTTTCCGTCTTATGAGGTCCAAATATAGTGTCAAGCTTTTTATTTCCATTTAGAGTTGATAAATCAAACTCCCAATCGGATGACTGAGAATAAAATTGTTCATTTTTCGATGTATCATTTACTTCATCTTCACTATTACTGTTATAGTCTTCTTCTTCTTCTTCTTTATATATTTTTATTCTATTAGGTGCTGAATCAATTTGTTTCTCTTTCATTAAGTTTTTCTTAGGGGTGCTGGTGAATATAGTTTTATTTTCCGTTTTTATTTTAGTATTGTGCTTACATTTAAGTTTTTCATCTATGGGTATTGTTAAATTTGATGAATCTGACAATTTGACTAGTTTCTTTAGAGGTTCTGTTAAAGGTTTAAATGTTCTTTCTAAATTATTAAATTTTTCCAATTCTCCAAGTCTTATGCTTTGAAATTTCTTCTTTAAAATTTTTTTGGATTTCATCAACTCTTTTAAAATATTTTCTTCCATGATAATAACTTTGAAAAATAGCTAAACAGCTTTTGAAAACAGCTAAACAGCTTTTGAAAACAGCTAAACAGCTTCTTAAAGCAGCTAAACAGCTTTTGAAAACAGCTAAACAGCTTCTTAAAACAGATAAACAGCTTTTGAAAACAGATAAACAGCTTCTTAAAACAGCTAAACAGCTTCTTAAAACAGATAAACAGCTTTTGAAAACAGCTAAACAGCTTCTTAAAACAGCTAAACAGCTTCTTAAAACAGATAAACAGCTTTTGAAAACAGATAAACAGCTTTTGAACAGTTTTCCAAGTGGGGGGAAAAAAAAACGTATTTAATATTAATAGGTATACGTCTGATGTAGTTAATAGTATACATATGACTAAATCTGAATGAATAGATCAAAGCCTTTTCTATAACGTCCTTGCTTCATTTCATCATCTTTACTTATTATAAGAAATCCATATTTATCCTTCCAACATTCTCCGCAAATGTAACGAAACATATTTAAACTCATGTCACTACCAACATGATCATTGTAGATATGTTTTAAATTTAATTCATCTTGCTTGAATAAAATAATCATATTTGCATTATCACGTACTAAATGTTTTGGAATGTGTGTATAAGTCTGACATAAATAAAAAGAATCAATATCCTTATGTCTCCCCATACAGAAATATGATCTTATATTATTTTGCTTTTCACAAGCAACATCGTCAAATATCATAATAGAATTTACTTTAGCTTTTTCGGGTGGTATAACATGTTCATTATCTGAAAATGTATAAAGTCCCATACCCTTTACTGATGAAATTAATTTTGACAGATATTTATATTTTGGTTGATTTAATGATTTTGAGTATATATAAATATTTTTAAATTTTAAGCCATTCGGACTTTCAATTAAACTTAGCATTATATTTGTTTTGCCACAGTTTGAGGGACCAACTATTAGTGCTCTAATAGAATTTGGTAAAAGGCAGCTATGTTTAAAACCATTTCTGTTTTCTGTTAAATCCAAGTTTCTTACTGAAATATTCGATTGTTGTTTTACCAAACGCATCTTTATAACTGAAAGCATACGTTTTCTTAATGTTACGTTTTATTTACTTTCGATTTTTTTTTTTTAATTTCAGAAAAAGCTATTTTTATATATAAATGATTGTGTATAAAAATAAAGAATTTAGTAGAAAACAATTCGTCCTTGGAAAAGGACTTGTTAATAGCTTAATTAATTCAATACCTCTTGAACTTCATTTGCCGGGTTATCAATTTTGTGGACCAGGAACTAAATTAGAAAAACGATTACAAAGGGGTGATAAAGGTATCAATCCTTTGGATGCAGCTTGCAAAATTCATGATATTGCTTATTCCCAGAACACTGATATTCATAAGCGACATCAAGCAGATAAAGAACTAGCAGAAAAAGCTTGGAGCAGAGTTAAAGCTAAAGATAGTACTTTTGGAGAAAAACTCAACGCATACCTTGTCACTAACGCAATGAAGTCAAAAGTTAAATTAGGCTTGGGAGTAAAAACTGACAACAAAAAGAAAAAGTGTAGACGAAATATTTTTAAGAATGCCGTTAAATCAGCAACCGATATTTTAAAAAAGGAAAAACCAAATGACATCAAAACCGCTATTAAAACTGCACGAAAAGCTATACGACATTCATTTCTTGGAAAAAAATCTATAGTAAAAATTCCTAGAATTATCAACATACCTAAACTTGGCGGTTTTCTACCACTTGTTCCTATTCTAACAGCACTTGGAGCATTGGGAGCAATAGCTTCTGGTGGGTCAGCAATCGCTAAAACTATTACTTTAGCTAAAAATGGTAGACAACAGCTCGAAGAAAGTAAGCGTCATAACAAAACATTAGAGTCAATAGTTATGGGTAAAGGTCTATATCTTAAACCTTATAAAAAAGGGTATGGAATATTTTATACCTCATCAAAAAACTATTGAAACAGCTACCTAATAGACCACTAACAGATGTGGACTTGAAAACATTTGGGAAGAAGTATATTCCTTATTTTAGAGGAGTTTATATGAGGGATAAACTTCCTAAAACTCCACACCGAATAGAGAATGGAATTATAAACTTGGACTCAAATAGAGGATATGGAACACATTGGGTAGCATTTTATAAAAATAATGATAATGTAGAATACTTTGATAGTTTTGGTAATCTCCAACCACCTATGGAAGTTTTAAGATACTTGGGTAAAAACATTAAATATAACTATTTAAGATATCAAAAATTTAATACATTTATTTGTGGTCATTTATGTTTAAAATTTTTAATAAATTTCAAAATAAAGAATTAATAAAAAAAACTCAAATATTTGTTTGTTTTATATATTTTTATTATTTTTTTTGTTTGTTTTTTTTATTTATTATCCATTCTTAATAATAATCTATAGATTTTAACATCTGTTTTAATTTTATTTTGCATTTTTTTTCCAAACTCATAACAAAGTCTGGTTAAATCAATTTCTATATCTCTTTCATTTATATCTTTAATTTCATAATATTGTACATTTGTTTTATTTAAAATAGAGCAATTTGGAATATAATATTCATAATAAAAATATAAGATTTGCTTGCGAAGAATTGTGTTCCAGCTTAAAAATGTCGTCAAGAATATTCCAATTTGAGTTAGAGATTTCCATGTCTCAGAATCAATTTTAATTTTATGGTTTCCCTGTTGTAGGATGAGATAGCAAATATTATTCCTATACTGAAATGTATATTGAACATCCTTCTTTTCATCCTTATTAATTAGATTCATACAATCTAGGAATTCATACTGATTAAGTGTTGCCTTAATATATTCCTTATAGCTCATAAGGTTTATCCATTCATCCCGGTCCAATCCAATGAAGTTCCTATCCTTATAATGTAACCAGACAATAGGCTTAAAACCAAAGGATGTTGAAAAACCGCATGCAACTTTTAACTTTAAAGTTAGAAAATACTCCAGTTCAAACACCATATCGTGTATTTTCGGGTTTCTCTTGAGATGAAACATTCTCGATGAATTTTAAATGTATACTAATAATATTTTTACTTTGAAAATCTCTATTTAAAGAAAAAAAATGCGCTTTTATAATTTTTTTTTTGAAAACTATATGTATGTATGTATATGTATTAACTATAATTAAATAAGGTACATTTATTATTAAATTCTAATAAAAAAAAAAGTTTAATCAAATTCATTATTTTGTTTTTCTTGCACATAAATTTAGACATTTAAGATGTTTTAATATTTTTTTATAGTTTTCGATAATTCTCATAACCTCCTTCTTTCTCTTAAAGAAAAAGTAACATCCACACAAACCCACGACATCTCCACTTGTACTTTCGTGAGAGCAAGGCAAACTATATACATTAAAATCTGTATATTCTCTTTTGAATGCACATAATAATTCCAAATGTTCCTCAAAGATAACACTTCCAAATTCTTGTAGAAAAGCTTCAATAACCTCCATCTTTCCACATTAAGATTTCATTTACAACTTATGAAAATATTTATAATTCTATATTATATATATATCTGTATACTAATAAAAAAAGAAAAAACACAAAAATTTATAATAATTTATTGTTTACTAATTTTTTTATTGAAAAATTATTTTATTTAAAAGTATTAAAATGAGTATAAGGGTAATATCCTTTCGTAGGAGCAGCCGTCTTAATTTCCAGCTTATAATTAATGGTATCCTTTTCGTCATCTAAAGGAATCTTTGAAATGATATATGAGCCAGTTGATAGGTACCCAACATCGTTTTCAGTCAAGGCATTAAACCTTTTAGGAAGATAAAGCATAGCTCCATCCAATTCCAAGACTATAACATCTCCATATTTTGTAGTTACCCGTTCAGCTCCTGTTATAGGATAGTCCTTTCCATCTACCATATTTTTTACACTTAAAATATGTTTCATATTTAATTTATTGAATGAAGCAATTAATTCCGCGTTAATATTCATCGTTTGATAATTTGTAATGAAGTGTAATAAATAATTCAATAAATTCACAATTTATAGAAAAAATTTTTGGTTGCACATAGTTTAAACATATGTTATTTGCTATAATTCATTAATATTTTTACCCACCACACCCATTGTAAAGAACAAAATAAAATTTTCACCCTCAATACCCATTGTAAAAACAATTTTTAGTTTAAATTTTATTATTTTTTTATTATTTATATTTTTATTAAATAATTTCTTTAAAGTAATTTTATTTAAAAAAAAAAAAATCAGTACATATATATTAAATGAAATCTAATTCCCTTATGTAACGATCGCCTTCTTCATCTATATAGAATCCATCATTTACATTTAAGATGATGGCATCTCCCTCTTCATCATCTAGAAAATTTTCAATTTCCCACAAAAAATCAAAGTACGCCATCTGGTTGTTGGGGATTGTAAAATTTGGGGTTGAATTTGATTTGAAATGTGAATCCTCTAAAACTGCGTCGATTAACGCATTTATACGTGTAAGTGAAGTGTCCTCTACAGCTTCCACGGAATTTTCATCCACATATTCAAATATATTGTGACACGAATTCATCTTTAAATATATAGTCTTCAAATGTAACTAAACCTAGTATTCAGAAGAATATTCCACTAAGCCGTTTTTCTTTTAAACTTAAATTGGAAAATCTATGTAAACTCTTTATCTAATCAAAAAAAAAAAAAAAAAAAAAAAAAAAAGGCTTATCAACAATATTTTCATTTCCCACCCGATCACTACTGCAAACACATTTAATTTTTTTTCTTTTATCAATTAAAACAAAAATATTTATTTTTTTTTTCCCCACCCAACTTAAATGATCTATAAAGTAACCAAATTTGAAACATCAATTGCTTCTATATACATACATACATATATCATTTTTAATAACTTAATAAATTCACAATTTAATTAGTTATTTTTCATTTTTTTTTTTCTTATGTCAATCCAATAATTTTGTATCGTCAAATTTAGAAACAAAAAACTAAAGAAAGGTTTATCAGTAACATTTTCCATATTCTATCTAAAATTTAAACATCAATTGCTTCTATAACATTTTAATAGCTCAATAAATTCATAATTTATACCTATACAGAAAAAGAAAAATGTTGACCTACATTTTCTAGCGTTTAAAAATGTTGACCTACATTTACTAACGCATTTAACACATTTTTAATCGCTCAATTAATTTTTTCAACACCTAATTCAGAACAAAACTAAAAGAAAGGCTTATCAGCAATATTTTCATTTTCCAATTTCTTCTACAAGATCTATCTGTATGTCTGTCTGCCTGTCTGTCTGTCGATCTACATACATTCTAAACAAAACTAAAGAAAGGCTTCAACAATACATCTAACACTTGTGCATTGTTCCCACAACATACAATACCCTTATCATCTCACACCCCATAAATTATTATTTTTAAATATCAACGCTTTGAAAAAATTTTCCACAACAAATATTTCCAACATCAAGTACACAATATGTCTGTCTGTCTGTCTGTCCATCCAATAATTTTCTCGTCGATCGCTGGTCGATCACCCAAACGAGCAAAACAACAACAACAACATCTCACCATCTGGCTACCCATAAACACACAAAAATTAAAAGGGCTTATCAGAAATGTGTGTTTTTCTCCCAAAAAAAAAAAAAAAATCCATAAACACACACAAAAATAAAAAAAATATTTTTCCAATTTCTTCCTCAAGGTCTGTCTGTTCGTCTGTGTATCTGTCCATATTCAAGACACACTCCAATACAATACCCTTATCATCTCACACCCCATAAATTATTAGTTTTAATATCAGCGCTTTGAAAAAAAAATTGTCCACAAAAATTATTTTCAAAATCAAGTGCAAGATATACATACAGTATGCCTCTCTGCCTATTGATCTACATGCATACATATCCACAAAAACTAAATCACATCTTTCTCAAGTGCATCTACACAGTAAGTCCGTCTATCGATCACAACAAAAGAAAGGCTTCAACAATGCATCCAACACTTGTGCATTGCTCCCCCCCCAACATTATTTTTTCTAAATCTCAGCTTTATTGATATCCTATAATATTTAACGACTTTTTTACGACTTTGTTTTGAAATTTTTCAAAACATTTGACCTACTTTAACACGTGTTCGTGAATTTCCCCCCCTAATTTTTCCAAATTCTCAGCTTTATTGCTTTTTTTAAATTTTATGACATTTTTTATTGCTTTTTTAAAATTTTATGACATTTTAATTGCTTTTTTTTAATTTATGACATTTTAATTGACATTTTAACGACTTAAAAACATTTTTAACGACTTAAAAATTCAACGATGACCTTTAATGGCTTTTATTACTTTTCCCCATACTAAACCTATAGGAAGTTGACCTTTTAACGACCTAAAATTCAAAGTGAAGTTGAATTCTCATTATACATATACTAAATTGCAATTGATTTTTGCCGCCACAATTAATTTTGTTAATAAAAAAAAGATGCTTTGTTACTTGAAAATAGAAGTTGTTCTGAATTCAAAATGTCATACTGTACACAGAGATACAACACATGATATTGTTGGGATCGGTTCAGACGATATGTACAAATTTAACTTGGTTTGACAATTTCGGCAAAAATGGTAAGTAAAATTGATATTTTAAAAGAATGTTTTTAATAGAATTTGTATAGGAGCAATCAATAAGTTTTTCATCCATGACACTTGTTAAAAAAATATTAACACAAAAAAGATGGCACTCAGTACACAAAATTAATCGATAACTAGAATGCAAATTTTTTTCATTAAAAAATTGTGATAAAAATTAATTTTAATTCCGATCGAAAGTGGAAGTGATTTCGTATCTTGCTTTACAAAAAACGAAATCACTTTAGACCGGAATTGATTTTTGTGATAGGTCGGTTCATTACGAAAGGCTTTTTATTACGAAAGATTAAAAAAAGAATATAATTTGTGATTGATAGCTGTCAAAAACAGCTCACCTTTTTTCCACACGTATGGTTCGTAAAGTAGAAAGTAAACCACATTTCATGCGTTCGATACGTATATGCATTCTAAGCGTTTTGCTGTGTAACTTGTCAGATACAATTGCACTGATTCGACTTTTTAAACAGATGCATAAAAAGAAACAATGCGTGAACGCATGGGATGGACCGTAAGCTTTAGCCTCCAACTTGATATCTTTGAGATCTCCCACCCCTTGATTTGATATAAGCCGAAATCATTACTTTATCCCCGATGTATTCTCACTATCATCAGTGTTCTCATCGAGATCTATAAAGACCTAGGGAATACTTGTTTTAATAAAACCAGATTAACCTCAGGTCGACCGCGATATATTTAAAATATGTATGTCCATTAGTGAACAATAAAAAAGATTTACATCGAGGGATATATTTTCTTACAAAAAGCGACGGCAAAAGGTATGTGCTCCTTCAAGAGACACAATCCCCGGGAGAACTCAAATAAGAGAGTTAAATGCATAATAAAGTTCATTTATACTTCTTTCCTTCTAGCGAACCTCCCTACTACTATAGTATATCAAGCAATTCTATATTCAAAGCTAGACATGAGTTTTAAATTTGATTTTAACCAAAAACCAAACAGCTTTTTTTCATTTATATATAAAGGGTGTTTTTTTAAGCTAGATAGAACTTTAAATTGTAAAAAGTAACACAAAAAATTAAATTTTGATGAAATATTTTTAATATAAAATATTTTATCGTTTCAGTATACTCTGACAAATCATCATGAATAGACTCACGCTTGAACAACGCTACGAAATTATCCAAATTTACTTTGAAAATCAGTCGTCGATTCGCGCAACTTATATCGCAAAATTGTGTTCAGCGATGAGGCGCATTTTTGGCTTAACGGGTTTGTTAATAAGCAAAATTGCCGCATATGGAGCGAGACCAATCCACAAGAGACCCTACAGACTCCATTACATCCAGAAAAATGCACCGTTTGGTGCGGTTTTCACGCTGGTGGCATCATCGGACCTTATTTCTTCAAAAATGAGGCTGGAGCTCGCGTTACGGTCAATGGAGATCGTTACCGCACCATGATCAATGATTTTTTGTTTGAAAATATGGATGACATTGATCCGGAGGAGATGTGGTTTCAACAGGATGGCGCTACGTGCCATACGGCGAACGCAACCATCGACTTATTGAAATCAAAATTTGGCGATAAGTTGATTTCGAGAAATGGACCTGTCAATTGGCCTCCAAGGTCGTGCGATTTGACACCTCTCGATTATTTCTTGTGGGGCTACGTGAAGTCACTGGTTTATGCTGATAAACCAGCAACAATTGACGCCTTGGAGGCCAGCATTGTTCGTGTTATTCGTGAATGCGCTTCGTCAAGAACAGCCGCGGTGCCCATATGCCCGAAATCATTTTCAAATGTTAATGTCACGTATTGATCTTTCGAATAAAAAAAAAATTTTGATTACAATTTAATTTTTTGTGTTATTTTTTACAATTTCAAGTTCTATCGGGCTTAAAAAAACACCCTTTACATATAAGTTAATGTATGTATGTACAGAAGTGACACTTCCGTGTCTTGTGTTTTCTTTCAAAAATACAAAGTTTTTTATTTAAACTTCTAGTTAAATTTGAAGATTGATCGGTTCTGTAGTCTAACTAGCAATTTAAACACAATTTAGCCAAAAGGCGTTAACCAGTCTAATTGCTTCAAACTGCAAACAATTAAAAATCATCAACTTTAATTCACAACTTGTACGAAAAGAACTTGGGAGTTGCCTCATCATATTTTATGTTTTCTGCTGTAGATTTTTTTCTTTTTTGTTGTTACTTTAAGATGGAACTGTCCGAACAAATTAATATTCTCATATTTAGTGTCATAAGGGCTTTTGAAGTATTTGTATGGATAAATGAATATTCTTGCACTAGAGGTTTTAAAAGTGAAGTGCTACATACTCTTAGTGTGGTCAAAAATGACGAATGTTTTCAAATGGTTGGGTGGCTTTTGGAACGAAAGTTAACATGTGTCAGTGTTTTTTTTATTCTTCGATAATTAATTGTTATTGAGTAAAGAGAGAAACAATTTTAAGTTTTAACAGGAATTTTAGCCATATTAACTAAAATTATAATGGAAATATGAGCTAAGGCAAAGGGTAAATGAATATTGGTTAAATGGGGCAAAGAAAAAAGATTAATGTTATTTAAAATTTTTTTTTTTGGTGAAACAAATTAACATGCCAATGATTCAGAGTTTTTATACTTATCACTAGAGATAAGCCAACTCCCAATTCTTAAGAGAAAATATTGTAACTATATTTTAATTTAAATATACATAAGTATGTATTAAACCTTATAACTTAACCTTTTCTTATTTAAAGTACACCATTAACCCTTTTCAGACAACAATAACAATATGATCTCATGCTTAATACAAATACTTAAATAACAAATTGTCTAAGCACGTGACAAATTTGTTATAACAATACTAAGACATACGATTATAAAACAAATACTGCGAGTACGAGTTCATCATAATAATACGATCCATTTAATTTAAAGCACAATTTCTAGGCTAATTTACGATGACCATAATATCCGGTTAATTCCAATTTTATAAACAAATACATACATATACTTACACTCACACCCAAGTCACTGAAATGACAAATTGTCTAGAGTTTCTAAGGGCATTGATACTTTTAAGCGAAAGACTCAGAAACACATTGGCCACGTGTTTGTGTTGACAATTAATATACATTACATACTTTGATTGCCAACATTGAAAAGGACTTTTAGTAAAAGGGGAGAAGAAAAAAAATAGAATCGCTTTGAGGAAGAAAAAGTACTGATTGATGAGAAAACAAAAAAAAAAAATATTGAACAAAATGTTTCTTTGTATGAAATGAAATGGAAAAAACTTAAATGAATTGTAATTGAACTCTGATCACGTGTCACCCAAAAAATATTAAAGTCTATTAGACACCCATAAAGTACGAATCGTAACGCCTTTTTATTTATTTTGACATTGACTACTTTGAAATCAACATAGCTAAATCAACAGTGTAGTAAAGTCCCAACAACCAACTTCGAGGAATGAATTAAAACCATTAAATATATGTATATACAGGGGTCTAATCATCGCATTAGATATCGAGTAAACTATCGTATTTTTCTGAACACGATAGACACTGATATATCGAATGAAAACTCGACAGATGTAATGTCTTTGGTTACTCGATATCGAATGCTATCATCACAAGTTACGATATACTTCATTCGATATCGAGTGTCATGATACCAAAATAAAAGATTTCGATCAATTTTGCTCGATATCGTTTGCGGTGATTAGACCCCAAGTTTCGACTCGAATTGAAAACGAAAAATTTTTTGAATACGCATAATTCGTAAATTGGTGTTCTCAAATCCGCATGTTTTTGTGTATTCGAAGTTTATGTTCGAAAAAACTTTAGTTGAACTATAGATCGCTAATTTGCTAACCGAAGCATGATAGCAAAGTCTAATATTTATTTAAAATCGTGAAAGCTGTAAAGAATCACAGGAAAAAACCGCTTCTATCGCGAACATGGCTAAAATTCGCTAATAATTGCAATCTTTTAAACAAACACTAAAATTTATTTGGAATCACTAAATGGGTTACAAAAAAAAAACAAAATGTCGGAAAATTACAACAAAAAAATTTTAAAAAATAACGAAAATTGTTAATATTTCAAATAAGTCATAAAATAGATTAAAAGTCCCTTAAACTATAAAGAATGGCAAAAGTTCGGTAAAAATTGCTCAATTAGCGTAAATTCGCAAAAATTTGATAGCGGCATGACAGCAAAGTCTTTTATTTAGTATAAATCGTTTAAGCTGTAAAGAATCAGAAAACTTACAGGAACAAATCGCTTGTTCGCGAACATGGCTTAAATTCGCGATGAATTGCAAAATTTTAAACAAACCCAAAAACTAATTTGAGATCACTAAATCGATTGAAAAATCAGATTGCCGGAAAATAACATAAGCGTCAAAAAATTAGCTTGTACATCAAAATCGATGAAAAAGTCGATTTTTAATTTTTGGACTTTTGCGTTTTAGTTATATTTTTGATAATATTGGAAAAATAACATTTTAAACTAGAAAAAAAAACTTGTTTTGTTAAAAATGTTTTCACATATTAGAATGAAAGTCGATTCGTTTTACTTTCACCAACCGCTTACTACGCTAATTGAAAACGAATTAAAACATGTGTGTGTTAATTACTTTCGAGTGGATTCACACCCGATATAGAAGTTAAACCGCATATTTGGTTGGTTGGGACATACATTGCAAAAGCGGCGGGCAAAATAACTAGGCAAGCTGTCGAATTAAACCCCCAGAGTTCCAGGAGACCGGGTAAGCCTGCCAACCTCTGTATGAGGTTTAAAAAGCCCTTAAAAAATACATCATAAATCGCCAGACCATAGATAAGAGTTGTATACCATTATCGAGTATTAAAAAAGCAACATTTACGCAATTTTAAAAAGTAGAGAGGCACTTAAATGATTTTTTCGAAATCAGACAACAAGGCCAAAGATTATTGCATTATCCTGATTAGATTAATATTTTGGATATTGGAATTATTGAGTGTAAATAAAGATATTTAAATGCATACCGAGCCAATTATGTATGTTGCCTTAAAAAGTATGCAATTTTAATGTTTTCTAACTTAGACAACTCATTTATATAACAAGGCGATTGTTTATCAGATAGTCGACCTGGGGGATCTAGCACCTCCTACAAATACGTGGCACTTGTTAAAGAATAAAATTGGTTATTAAAAGACAAAAGCAGTTAATTTGAGAAAAATTGCGGTTAATTAAGCAACTCTAAGCTATAACTTGCAGCGGGTCTCGGTTAAGCGAGTCATTAATACTTGATCAGGGTAAATATTTAATTTCTGAGATCAGAATAATCATCCAAAAAGTATTATTTACAAAAGAATATATTGAATGCGAATTTAAAGGGTATGGTCATCGGAATTTTAAATGCGGAACCTGAATGAAGTTCCATTTGCACCTCATATAAAATTTGAGAATTTATCTTCTGAGGTCAACTATAATTGTAACAAGGCAATCGCGATTCAAACATTAAAAGGCCATGAACTAATAGCCATCATCTTAATGACGGAAATGTCCCTATGTCTCTTCCCAATAAAAATAGAACTACGAACCTGCTACGGTTTGTTAGAGACATGAGTCAAAATTTCGCTTCGGATCTCGCTTATAGAAGGCATGAATGAATTTTACATGGATTGCCAATATTGCCCCTATTACGGTTTAAAACTTACAACTAGGTCATTTTGCAGGTTTTATGTTTACAACTATTTAAAACTCATCACTAGCAGTTGAAAAGTTAAAATGTTAAGTAAACCGTAATAGGGGCACATTTTTCAACCAACATTTTTTCTACACCTAAATCCTAAATATTTCTGACTCGTAGTGGCAAGATTTAAAGTAAATAATATAAAAAATATACTAAGTTATACATAGAAATGTGAAGCCTAAAACAACAAACTTTGTGTGTCAACAGGCACTTTGACACACTGGCGATAGCAACAAACGACAGCAAACGGAATAGTCAACATATTTTCAAAACTGAATAGCTGCTCATCTAGCGGAAAATGGATTTTTAATATTTATATGTATTAAGCAAAAAAAATCTGTATAAACACGAAGATTTTTATAAAACAGATAAAAAGATGAAAAAGAAAATGAAAAAGTTGAGAAAAAAAATTTAAAAATGTTTTAGCGCATTTTTAACTATATTAGTCCCAAAAGGATGTCCGGCTTAGACACACACACACACACACACACACTCTTATAAGAAGTATTATGGAGGGATTGAAAAAATATATATGAAATTCAACTTTTATCAAAACCAAAGAGCGGTATAAATTGAAAGGGGGAGGAATGTTATGAATATATAAATGACAAAGTAGATAGATTTATAATGGATGTTTATAGAAAGTGAATAGATGTAAGTTGTTGGATGTATAGAAAGATGAGTACGACCACTAAGATTTTTTTTTTTTTTTTGTTAGTGGTTTTTGATTTAAGTTTCTGAATGATAAGACACATTTTTCTAACAGTTTGCAATATATTTTTTTCGATTAATCGCTTGAATTCATCGTAAAAAGCTATTAAAGAAGAAAGATATTTCTTTTTTTATATATTTCTTATATTTTAAGGCTCTCCAATATGGTTTAAAATATGTACTTTTTTTCTTTATATGAATAACATAATACAGAAGAGTACAAATATAAAACATACGCATATAAGAAAAAACCGGGTTTAAAAAGTGTGGCTGTTTTCCTAAACATTTGTTAACAATGTATCAATCCCGTGTTGATGCATTGTGTACTTAAATTTGTACCTACGTTGTATTGTATATGTTTATGGTTTGCATCTACATTATTTTAACTGCTTTATTTATTTATTTTAGTTGCATTTCGGAACTAAATGCATTGTCAAAATTTTTATGGTTGCGTTTAGGAACATGTTGCCATGTGTTACTACAATGCAATAGGCGTTTAGGAAAACAGCCTGTATTTCAAAAGCAGCGGGTCTTTTTCCATATGTATCAATATAAAAAGTATTCTGTATATGAATACTTTTTATAAAAATAAAAAAATCATACAAGAAATATCTTGGCATGCATAATAAAAAATACTCTATATACTTACGCAAAATATCCTGTCAAGTGCGTGCTGATTTTAAACCAAAAGTTTTTGTTATCTTATAATATAGTAGGGGTCATCACGATGGGTAGTGCAGTGTGCAAACGATGCACATGTGTGCAAAAATATACACATTTAAGCAACACAACAACAAAATGTACGTATTTGCAATTTGCTACAATTAACTTCGTTTGCACTAAAAAAATAAGCAAAAACATTAGTGCATATTTGCTCAATTGAAAATAAGCGCAAAGAACAACAACTGTATGAAAAGATAAACTCACTGTTACACAACTGTATGAAAAGATAAACTCACTGTTATTGTTGGTGTTTTGTTTAAGTTTTGATAATGTTACAAGTAAGGATTTGAGTGTTTATAATTCTTATTAGCTTTACGGTTTTATTTGTATAATATTTTTAGCTTTTCTAAAATCTTTGGAAAAGGTTTCCTGATGAGCTGGCCTAAGCAAACAGTGAAATGCGCTTAGAAGTGTATTTAGTAAATATCAAAAATTGGGAATTTAGCACGTCATACAGAAATCTTATTAATAATAAAACTAACAAAATAAAGCTTTAACGCAAAAATAAAATTAAAGCTAAATTGCTTTTGTATAATTTTAAACAACTGAAGATTTTTGACAACTAGTGATAGTGCTGTCAAAAGTTTTTTGTGTTGCCAAAATAGAATTTTAAAAATAAAGCACATTTGCACTTAAAATAAAATTGGTGCCTTGAGTTCTTTGTCACATGGTAACCGCATTTACTGCACAACGGTTGCGATGCTTTGCCAACGCACTTGTTTTCAGTAAAGCTTTGCAGTACTGCATTCAGGAAGTCAACCTATGGAAATAGGTGTGCTATTACTATTCAAAAGAAACCGATTTGACAGTGGGGTTAGATAGATGGTAAAAATATTGTTTAAAAAGATATATTTCTGTCAAAAACTCGACCCTTCTGGCATGCGCAGTTATTTTTTTACATATTGGTAAAGCCAAAATCTAAAGGTTGCGCGGGGATTATAATTTCTTTACAACAGCATTTAATCTCAATTATTTCTTAACCTAAAAGTTCTAGAACGATTAGGATGAACAACATTGATCACTTTTAAATCAAGCCAATATTTTAACTCGATCAAACCTTGATTCCCCGAAATTTTTATCTATTAATACATGCGTCACGCTATGGGCAATTTTGTACTGATAATAAAAATAAGTTTTAAAGGTCATTTTGGTGAAAAACTTCACGCACAGAATACAATTTCTAAGACTCCCTCAAGATTTTTTTATCGTTTTTTAACATATTTTTTATATACATGATACATTTATGATATACATATATTAGTACACTTTGCAATTAAACTTAATAGTACACTTTGCAATTAAATTTTATTTTTGATATTTAAAGGAAATACCAAAATTCAAAACTTTAACGAGTTTGGTGCGTGAACTTAATATTTCGTGGTCTATACATGGGCTATAAGATGAAAAATTTGATATTTACAACATATGCAAAAAGTTATCACCCTAATAATGTACATACATATGGGTAATTCCAAAGTGTTGAACGTGACAGTCGTACGCATCGAAAATGCAATAACATATTAAACAATAAAAATTTTTACGTTCTTTTAACCCTTAAATTATAGCACTAAGAAATCACTGGTGTATATGCTAAAGTTTATGAGGGGCGCAATTCTAAGTCAAAGATAATGGCAAAAGTAGCGGTTCGAACGTGAAAAAAATAGAAGTAGTTTTTGTGGTCATGTATAAAAAGGCGTAATTCAGCGAAACCTGGCACAATTTTTTAGTCAAACCACTTTCAGAATTTTACGCACCAATGTAACATTAAAATGTCTTTGGTTTGGTTCCAAAATCTTCTGCATTTTTTTTGTTTTAAGCCAAAATCTTGTTCGATACGTGACATTTCGAACGTGAAATTTTTTCCATAATAATTTAACTGAATAATGAGTAATACAAAATAAAAATTTACCGTTAATTCGAATAACATATATCTCTTCGAACTCTTCCTAAGATTACAGACCATGCAAGAAAATTTTTTTGGAATAATTTTCATCAAATATCACCTCTTTTAAGAAAGATAATATTAAGGAAAACTTACAATAAAACATTCTCACAAATAAGAAATTACGTTTGCTCAACTTTGCAGTCTGATTGTTCATCTAAATGAACAAATTTATGGGTAAATTTATAAAATTAGTAAAATCTAAATATTTCTCTATAACAATATCGTAAAATAATCAGATTTAAATAACTTTTAAATTTTCGGTCACGGTGGACCTTTTGACGGAAATACCCATATAGGAGTACATAGTTTAACAAAATAACATTTTCATTAATTTATCTAACATATTTACGGCCAATTTCACCAAGTTCAGTTATAATTAAATATGAATTATAACTGTCAAAAACATATTGTTAACTGGAAGCTAACCCCCGGTCTAGACCAAAGATAAATATCTCAGCAAATTGGTAATAACGTCGGCAAAATAACATGAGAATATTTCTTATTGCTCAACTTATGTTAAGGGCATAAAAAAGGTATTTTATTTACGTATAATCTTAAAAAATGTAAGGAAGAAGGTAAAGTGTTAAAAGTGACGCCATTTGGCAAAAATTATCTAAAAATATTAATTTTATATTAACAAAAAAAAAAAAAAAATATATGTATAATAAATATAATATAATTTTTATATACAAAAGAAAACCTAAATCTTAAAAAAATTATATAAATTTAAATAATAACTGCCCGTCTACAACTGACATGATTTGCTGTTATAACTTGTATTAAAAAAGCGTTGTTAAAACATTTGCATTAACAACCGTGTTATAAAATGAAAAAACTTCTAACATGATGAGTCTATACTTAACACTAACATCATATTAGTGTTAATGTTAAGCATTTCATGCCAGTTGTAGACTGCATGTTAAGGTCGAATAACACAAAATTTTTATTAACCAAAAACATTTTTGCAATTTTATTTTATAAAAACAAGGTGTTTATTTAAAAAAAAAATAGTTTTAGTGTTTATTCTCAATAATTTATTTTTAATTATTTAATTCTTTTACTTCAGTTATAATTTGCTACCATTTCACAAACTTTATTTCTTTCCACAAAATTTTCTTCTATTTTTCCTTTTTGCATCTTTTTTTTAAATTGACGTCTTATGTTAGCAATAATTGTCAACTAAAACTTAATAAGAATTATTGCAACGTATACTGCAGGCATTAACATAAAATTGCTGTTTACATTAAAGATAACATAATTTTGGCATTTACTGCAACATATCGCTCTTTTATTGCAACATAGGCATATCTGAAAAATTCAAAAATTTTATGTTACTTACGCAAAACTGCTCCTTCATACTTTCTCTATATGTAAAACAAAATTAGTGTTTTATCTCAAACTGAACCGCAGTTTTAGCAAAATATATTTTAATTAGTATTGTGGTTATTTTGTTGAACTATTTATGGTTTTTAATCCAAATTTTTAATATTTTTTAATTAGGCTTAAGTTCATTAAATTTAATTTTCATTAAATTTATTTTTATGAAGAAAGGTGTTTTACAACATGAAAATTAATTAAAATTGTTATTGCTAATTTTTAATTCTTGACCGTGGCCGGGATTCGAACCGCGGCCGGCAGGTTACCATGACATGTTTCGATCGCAACCACTCGATCTTCTCAAATGGATTTTGCCGTTTTACACTCGCAGCCATCGACGGCTGCTGACGTCAATAGTCAAACATCAATCCTTAAACCAAATTGTATTTTAACCTTTGGTAGATCGAAGTTTGCTTTTTTGAATGATTATCTATTTTAATTGATTTTACATGTTCTTCCTTACTTCTGTTTTTTCGTACTTTTGTCAAGAATTTTTCTTGAAGTCCAAAGTACATTTTTTTGTTTTTTCAAACAAAATCCCGGCCACGGTCAAGAATGAAAGATTATCAATAACAATTTTAATTAATTTTCATGTTGTAAAACACCTTTCTTCATAAAAATAATTTAATGAAAATTAAATTTAATGAACTTAAGCCTAATTAAAAAATATTAAAAATTTGGATTAAAAACCATAAATAGTTCAACAAAATAACCACAATACTAATTATTGTTAAAAGCTAAGGCACAAGCTCTATGTGTTCATTTGTCCTTCAAGTTGTGCTGAAAAAGGTCAACAAGAAAAAGAAAGACAAAAATGAAAAAACAAAAAAATGTACTTTGGACTTCAAGAAAAATTCTTGACAAAAGTACGAAAAAACAGAAGTAAGGAAGAACATGTAAAATCAATTAAAATAGATAATCATTCAAAAAAGCAAACTTCGATCTACCAAAGGTTAAAATACAATTTGGTTTAAGGATTGATGTTTGACTATTGACGTCAGCAGCCGTCGATGGCTGCGAGTGTAAAACGGCAAAATCCATTTGAGAAGATCGAGTGGTTGCGATCGAAACATGTCATGGTAACCTGCCGGCCGCGGTTCGAATCCCGGCCACGGTCAAGAATGAAAGATTATCAATAACAATTTTAATTAATTTTCATGTTGTAAAACACCTTTCTTCATAAAAATAATTTAATGAAAATTAAATTTAATGAACTTAAGCCTAATTAAAAAATATTAAAAATTTGGATTAAAAAATATATTTTATTGAATCTGTATAAAAAGGAAAATTTTGAAAACTTTAATCGCATTTTGCCAAGTTTGATTTTTTTTTTGAGATATGACTATGTTGCAATAAAGGAGCGATATGTCGCAATATTCATCTTTGGTATAGATGGGCGGTAAAGTAATATTTAATTTTAACTGAAATTGGTGAAATTGGCCGTTAAGCAAACAAAATTTTTTTTATTTTTAACAAAATATAGAATATATTCATTATTAATTTTTACGTTTCTTAGCCGCTGGCAAACCACTGTCAAACTCGGATATTGTTAATGATCTGGAGGTGGGTATCATGTTCGCCAATCTATTTGGTGCAGGGCGATTACTAGTGCGCATACCATTACTGCCTACCGTAGTGCCAAAACGATGTTTTTTAGCCTTTTTATCTTGTTTGATTTTTTCGGGATCTCTGTATGGGGATAAGAAAATATTAGATAAGGTATTTGTAAAGCATTTTGGACTTAACCTTTCGGTATATGTTAAACGATTTGTTGGTGGAGCTGGTTTTGGGACTGAATGCTTCTTCGCAAATGAAGTGGGTTGATCTTTAAGGCCGAAACTTTTAGCAAAATGACCCATATGAGCATTTTTTACATTAAATATGGGTTTTAATTCTTTCGGGAATGTTGTATAGAACTTGGTCCAGGAAACGAAGGCTTTAAAAAAATAAGGGAAAATAAATTTATTTTAAAAAAATTCAGTTAAATAGGGTTAGAAGTATAATATAAATAAATTTATTTTAATAAATGTAAAAAAAAAAAAATTAAAAGAATTCAAATCTCAGAGCTTATTAAATTTGATATATTTTTTTAATTTTTGATAAAATTTGAATAATTTTTCCATTTTAACCCGCGTGTTTCTCCACAATAACTAAATTTTATCCTTAATATAGTACAACGATAAATAAGTTTCCTTTGCGGCACATGAGCTCTGCACAAAATTTACCACAACTAAACAATTAATTTAAGTTAAACGCATCCGTTGTGCGAAGATAAAGCATTTTGAGTGGCAAATGATTCTTTTAAGGCGGCATACGTTAGTTTTGCGAAATTAATTTGTTTTATTTCCCGTGTGGCATTATGTCGACTTCTCCATTTGGTTGCCTCAATACAAAAAGGCATACAAGTTTTAATGTTCTTTTATTTTCCATGATTTTATTTTTTCTTTCTTTCTAAAAATGTACTTAAGCATCCATTATCCTTTTAAGTAGACATAAATACCAATACGCACACAGACATTAATGGGAAACAATGGTCGTAGTATGAGATGCTGTTGGAAATTCATTATATTAGTTGACACCCACACAATTTTGCCGTATAATAAATTAAAATTTCATTTTGTGGTAAATTGTGTATTCTGTAGAAGTAAATATTTTACACTGTTTACTTTTAAACTTGTAAATGCTTGAAAAGTATACATATGTATGTTCAGATCTCAAAAATTTTTGAAATGAAAAAATTTTCTTTTGGCCTTACCATTAACGATACATGGTAAATGGCCAATTCATTTCCCTTCAATATCAAACGATACTTCAGTTGTCCGCTTGACGTTGCAGTGCTTTCCAGATCTATCAGAACTTAGAATGAAGTTCTTTCAAAGTCTACTACGGGAGGTTTGTTTTGACTATGGCTTGGAATTTCATGCAAATGCATGTTTTTAATCGAATGTTTCAATATAAAAGGCCTTATTCAAAAAAAATATTTTAGATTTCTAAAAGGTTTGTATAACGAATTTTTTATTAAAATTTTATAAATAAGGGGGTAAGTGAAAAAGTTATTCATCCCAATCGTAATTTTTGCTGAAAAATGGCATCGATTAACTAAAATTATGTTTACGATTCAAAAATTGAATGTTTCTTAGGCAAGGTTTTTGAGATCTCCGTTAATCTAGGTTTAGTTAATTTGAAAACAGATTTGTGCCGTCATTACCAAGTTTATATACACAATTGTGTCGGAACAGTTTAGTTTTGCTAAAAATATTGGTGTTAAATGAAATAATAAAAAAATCACAGTTCTCCGGAAAAATACGACTTTCAGACTACGTTAAACTTAGTTTAAACTTGATCCCATCTCAAAAGCCCGGCCTTAGTAAACGTCACTTTAATCTTATATACAAATCGGTAAAGGCAAATCAGTAAAGAACGCTTTCCTCCTCTGTTGGTCAATAAATGCTTATTTTATTAATTGTCAAAGCATATTTTAAATTTTTCCAAAAATAAATGCATGAAATTCCACGCTCTAGTTATGACTGTCACTTCTGAGGATCGAATGCCGCAAAGGTCTAGGCCTGGTTTTATATCACATTATGTCCATTTGACTTAAAAAAAATGTTAATTTGACTTCATTTATCGGCTGCCTCTAGAAACATAAGTCTTGAGAAAGACTTAGCCAACGCCTCAAGCTTGTCTTACAATTGCAACTTACGGGTACCGATTTTTTACCCGGAAAACAATAGACCCTCAAATATGTGATTGCTGTTATTCAAAACAAAAACAATGGCAGGACGATGTTAGGGGCTTCTTTTAAGGCTAGGCCTAGAGACGAAGTTCGGCCTGACAACGGACTTGTATATGCACTAATGCTATCTAACATGGCGTTTACATTTGCCAGTACTGGCAAGACAGTAGCAATACATTCAAACTTTTTCACTAATACATAAACACTTTTACAGCTATTTTGTTTTTGCATTGTTTTGCCAACTAATATGTATATGCTTACTGTCTTGCCAGTACTGACAAATGTAAACGCTGTGTTACATAACTCAATTGCATAAGATATTAGGCAGCGCCGATTCGAAGCAATGTCCTAGTACCCAAACCAGGCAGTCATAACCATATTTATGTAAAGGTTTTTAACATGGGAGCTTTGGTAAACACATTGTGGTCACTTAGTGGTAAGAGCGTTGTAGGTACTTAAAGAAATACAGTAGAAATTAAAAGGAACACATTATAAATTATTTTAATTTCGCCACTTTAAAAGCTATATACCACATACATTCCAGTATTCTCCAGGCAACCGAAAATGGTGTAAGTAATTATAATTTTTTTGCCTATATAAAACTTTTGTCTAATGTCTTTAACTTGATTCTAATGATATTAGAGCAATTAAATGGCATCATCATCTTGTGTGCCACAACCACAAACGCCATCACATCTTTCTTCTTAAAGATCCAACTCCAAATAAAAATGGGTGTTTGACTTAACCACAACGACACATGTTTCATACGCAACCAATTGCACAAAATTCTAAAGGACGCTGTTAAAGACAAACAATTCCCTAATGAATGTCAATACAATTAATTTTAATAGAAGTTGAGTAATTTATACATGTAGATTCTCTTTTCTTATATACATACATCGAATAAATGTGTGCATGTCTGCCTGCATTATTTGTTTATTAGTGGGAGTATGCTTTTAAATGCCGTAGGGTGGGGGAGTTTGTGAGCATGTGACTAAATAAATGTAGTTTAAACAAAATGGCAGGGATGTGTCTGAGTGGGTGCTAAAGACGTCAAACCTTGTATGTGTGCGTGCAATAAATGTCCGCTATAATCTCTATACATTTCGCAGGCTTTGTTTTCTTGTTTTATTATATTTTATAGTGTATAATATTTAAGCTTTTCACATGCAATTGTTATTGAAATAAGAAGTTTAAATAAAGAATAAATGTACTCGAATTAAAGGAATGTCATTTGTTTTTACTGTATCCTTTTTAAAAAAAATGATTCTTAAAAATTTCCAAAGTATTGTTTCTTTTAGTTTTGAATTATAGACAAGGAACACATTTTGTTTCTGTAAGTGAAAGTTATAAATAGATAAGAATATTAAACTTGTAAGAAAAGATAAGCACACTGTTTATTGTTGGTATTTTGTTTAAGCTTTGATATCGTTGCAAATAAGACTTTTTGGGTGTTTGCAATTCTCATTCACTCTGCAGTTTTGTTTGCTAATATCTTTGGCTTTTCCAAAATTTTGTTGGGATAATGTTTCCCGATAAACTTGTTTAGGCCAGTTTAGGTCAGTGAAATGTGCAACAATAAAAATAAATTTTAGTGTTTTTATCAAGAATAAAAATTTTTTATTAAATGCAATTTTGTATTCCCAAAAATAACTTTGATAAAATTAAACTTTATAATAAGACCCGGTCAATTTCACAATTAAGCTCCTTAACTGAAAGCGTAAATTTAATAGTCGGTATGTAACAACACCATTCTCGGTATACTTTTCTGTTGACTAAGTGATCAAAAATAGAAAAAAATAGAAAATTCGGCGAAGTTTAACAAATCTTATTGTTTAAAAAATATTTATCTTCCAAGAGATACCGTAAATGGTTATAAGTAATTTGTTGACAAGATTTTTCTTTACTAAGCACGTTTTTTGCTTTGTTAATTTTCGAAAGTGTTTCCAAAGTTGTAAAGTAAAAAACTAATTTTTTAGCGATTTCGAACATAAACTTCGTTCGCTTAGCTTACGTTAAAAACAAAAACAAATTTCGTATACAAAGACATTAGAGACTTCTGTATCCCTGGAGAGCGGCAAGAACCAAACTTTCTAAATTAGGTACAAGGATCTTGGTTATCATAAGACAATATCCGACACAATATGGTCGGGAGTGCAGAAGATCGGTAAGAGAAAATAATTCGAAATTTGGTGCACAAAGCTGTGTTATCACTACAACCTCTCTAAAGATGTGGACGGGATTAGAGAAGTTGGCATGGCACGTCCCGTACAAAGACATTATAGATTTCTTTATATATGGAGAACGGCAATAGCCAAAGATTTCATATTAGGTACAAGAATCTTGCAACCCATGACAAAATGTGGGCGGGATTGGACAAGTGGGAGTGGCACAAAATGTATTTCTTTATAACTAAAATACAGTATTTACATAGCTTTCTGTAATTATCGCACTTTGGTGAAGAGTGTTTAAGGTTGGGAATAGTCGAATATGGCACTCTTACTTGTTTTTAAATCAAATAACTTAGTGTTTTCTTTTCTACAAAAAAATGTGACATTTTATTTTTAAAAAATGCAATTTGGTGTCGTTTCTTAAAAATTTTGCTCCCGAAAAGGGTGGCTTGTTTAATTCTAAAAAACTCATCCTTTTCGGGACCAAAATTGCATTTTTTTTTAAATAAAATGTCACATTTTTTTGTAGAAAAGAAAACACCATTATTTTAGTGCAACATTTTTTAACATCACTATTACTTATGTTAAGTGAGGTTGCTTATTTTCAAGTCGTCACTCAACATCAACAAAATAATTGCGATGATTTTGCAGTATCACTAAAGGCTAGATTACACTATCTCACAAGACTTACGTATTACATAATACTTTGTGAGATAGAAATCTAATGAGTATAACGTATAAGCACTCACACATGAAATAAAATGCAACCCTGATCCAATGAAAAGTATTATTGGTTAGAAATTTTTCAAAAAACGATGAAGTCGTATGGGATGTCAAACTTTTTTCATAATACATGTCATTTTCATCACACATGCATTCACACTATCAGACTTTTCCATATTACTTGAGTTTTTGACATGTATTAATACAAAGTATAACAGTGTAAACTAGCCTTAAATGGGAGTTATATCTGCAAAACTAGTGCACTACATCCATCTAAGGTTTACATAAGCCATTTCTTCCATTTCAAATTTAAAAAAAGCAATAGTGAGCTTAAAAGAATGAAATTTATCATCTTCTTTATATTATGTCCTAAAGTACATATCTTTTTTTAAATGGTGACAGTTTTTTACAGACAATCAAATATTATTTTATTACCTTTTTACAAATTATGGCGTTCAATATTGTTCGACCGGTATAGAATACATACTGTTATTTTCCCCAGTTCATGTAGAAGACAAATCTTTTTTTACAACATCTTAATTCTTTTAAATGAAAGGAAGTTATGAGTTGTGTTAAGGCTCAGTTAGTCGGGAGTAACAGTAACGTTGCAAATCAGCTGCTTCATTTTGTTGTATGCAAAGCAATTAGAACGATTATAGTTAGCAGTAAAATGTTACGTCTCAATCTGTAAGAAATAGATTGGTCTTACTTTTTTACGGTAAGGTTAAGTTACTGTTACTTCCGACTATCTGAACCTTTACTCCTAATGGTTATGCAAGTTATTCTTGCGTTTAAAATTCCCAAACTTAATCAGGGTTGATGAATTAATTTGTTTGATAGCCTTGTTTTTATCGTTTTGACGTAGCGTTGCCGCTCTTGTTTAGGTATGGAATTTCAGCGTTTAAGCTAAGCAGAAGAAAACGTTCCACTCTTGTTTAGGTATGGCTGTATGAAATTTTGTTAAAAAAAAGTCTTCAAACTCTATTCTAGTTCTAAATATGTGATAATCTTATATTTGTTTGCCTCTCAAATTTGGCGGCCCTTTTTTTTATTCGATAGATAAATGTATCCCTATTACTATCTGATACTGTGATACTAATTGAAGTTTATTTGCATCTGTTACATACGAGTTCATTCATTCATTCAGACAGACAGACATTAGATGTTTGCATGTATTAATATATTATCTGTGTGTAGTTGTTTTGTTAAATGTCATTTGTATCTTTATCCTACATGATGTGGTTGGAATTAATTTTCTTTTGTATTCTTATTTTTTTGGGTCCTTTACAAGGTATTTTTTTATTGTTGTGAATTTTTTTTTAGATATTTATCATTGTATTGCTATTTTATATTTAAAATTTTATTTTTGAATTTATTTTAAGTTGTAACTTGATATCATTGTTGGTAATTTTTTTGTTGTTGCTGAATTACTTTACATTTTACCAAATAAAGTTCTTAATTATTGTGAATGTATTCATTTGTGGTTGGTGGCAGTAACATGTGTTGACATTTTCCACACTTATTTTAATGAAAATGTTGTCTGTATTTTTTTATAAATTAAAAAAAAATTATCATACTTTAAGGAAATTTTATGAGTAAATTTCATACTCAAAATATTAAAAAAATTCGGTTAAAAGCAATTTACCAAAAATTTTTAGATAGTAAATTTCAGACATGCAAACTACAAGTACATATTTGCTATGTTTATATTGGTCTCTGGACTCATTGCATTTTAGCTTCAACCTCCCGGTTTCCCCTAAAAAGAAGGCGCTTTTGGGGGAAATAGGTTCAGCAGGCTTAAAGTGGCATATGTTTTTGAATCGCGACTGACTAGTGACCTACGTGATACCAAGGGAACCAATAGCCCTCCAAGTATTAAGATAGGCCTCGTTATTGGTAAGACCATTGCGGGGATCATGTGGTGGCTGCGATTTTAACCTAAAGCGCGGAAGCTGCTTTACAGTGGAGATTTAATATTTAATAAGTAAGTACAATATATACATTAGGGTGGCCGTTATTTTTTTTATTTTGATTTCTTATATTCTCCCCCCCTAAATCGGTTCAGTTTTATGTAAAAAAAAATCCAAAAAAATTTCGTAGCGATAAGTTGTGTTTTAGGGGGGGCGTCCGTCCCTCAAAGTTTGCCATCAAGCCATTTATTCAAATGTAATTTGTTTGCGTATGACTATCTTCTAAAAACAACATTTTACAAGAATATGATATATGGCAATATTTTAGCTCTTCTAGTCAACAACATAAGCCTTTAAGAAAGTTTTTTGCTAAAATCAATATTTTAGAAAATAATTAAGAAAATAAAAACAAAATACCAAACATTTTATATATGTACGTTTTATATATATAAAAGGGGGATTTAATGTCAAGTGACCCAATTTTGAAAAAGATGTCTTTCGATTTAAATCAAATTTACATCAATTTTAGTACTGTTAGATAGTAGCTTAGACACAAATTTTCAACAAGATCGGTCAAAAAGTTTCTGAGTTAGAGGGGGTCAAATTTTGACATTTTGGCCATATTGGTGTTCTTTCTCATCCATGTAACTTATTACCTATTGGTGTAAGCAAAATTTGTCCCAAGTAGCTTAGATAGCTTTTTGATCAAACTTTTTAAAAAAATTTTTTTGTTTTTTTAAAAAATTTTTAAAATTTTTTTTTTTTAAATTTAACATTTGGCTAAAAAAAATAAAAAAAAAAGTTTTAAATTTAAAAAAAAAATTAAAAAATTTAAAAAAAAAAACAAAAAAATATTTTTAAAAAAGATTGATTAAATAGCTATCTAAGCTACTTGGGACAAATTTTGCTAACACCAATAGGTAATAAATTACATGGATGAGAAAGAACACCTGTATGGCAAACTTTAACCCCCTCTACCTCTGAAACATTTTGACCGATCTTGTTGAAAATTTGTGTGTAAACTACTATCTAATAGGACTAACCTTGGTGTAAATTTCATCCAAATCGGAAGACATCGATTTCAAAATTGTATCACTTGACATTAAATCGCCTTTTTATATATATAAAACGTATATAAAATGTTTGGTATTTTGTTTTTATTTTCTTAATTATTTTCTAAAATATTGATTTTAGCAAAAAACTTTCTTAGAGGCTTATGTTGTTGACTAGAAGAGCTAAAATATTGCCATATATCATATTCTTGTAAAATGTTGTTTTTATAAGATAGTCATACGCAAACAAATTACATTTGAATAAATGGCTTGATGGCAAACTTTGAGGGGCGGACGCCCTCCCTAAAACACAACTTATCGCTACGAAATTTTTTTGTATTTTTTTTTACATAAAACTGAACCGATTTGGAGGGGGAGAGTATAAGAAATCAAAAAAAAAGTTCTCCATACAACTAACGGCCACGCTAATATACATAGATCTTGTTAAGGAATTGAAAATGGCAGAAAATCCCAGAATCGCAGCCGACCAGAGTCGTTAATGGCTGGTATCACCGAAACCAGTATACCCACATCTGGACTTAAAGAGCATGTGCATCTTGTTATTGAAACTGCTTCGAGTGTGACGTAATGTCTGTAAGGTTATCTGTTTTTTATTGTTTTTTTTTTTTTTGGAGATTCGTTAAATCTTAAACAGAAAACCAAATGGAAAAATGATTTTTATTAAATCCCCCACTAAAACACACTTAATACACACAAAAAAATAATTTAGGTAATTTTACCAAGGCGTGAATAGGCAATTTATTTTTATATAAAAAGAAAAAACTAAGTTTTATTGTCTTAAAAAATTGGTAATTTATACAATAAGTATTGCCTAAAATTTTTGTTAAAACTACTAATTGGGTTAGGTATCTTCTTCGAATTTTTTTATAATATGTATGTACCTATGTTTATTTTATTTTTCAATTGTGAAAAAAACATTCAAATATAAATTTGAATATAAAATTAAATTAAAAACTTTTCAATAAAGGATAAAAATAAAACGTATGTAAGTGAGTATTATTAACATAAGATAAAAACTCCGCTGAACTTTTTAAAAACAAGACAGAATATATTAACAATAAAACCAATAATTATTTATAACTTTTATTGAAGATTATTAATTTGGACGACACGATGCTGGATCAATATGGATTTTAAAGACAAGATTAGTTTTAATGCTTTGACCTCAAATGGGCACTAAAAACCGCCCGGAACTTTAAGAAACCTCAAAACAATTTTTTTAGTGCCACTCTAATATACAACACAAAGTTTCAGTATATCATTAAATTAATTGGTACACATATGAATTGATAAATAAAATACATATCGACCCCTTTGCGCGGAATTATCGTATGTTACAAAAACCAAATTTTACAGGACAGCCATTTTTCTACTTTTCTCTGCTTTCGCTTGCAATATCAACATGAAAATATACATTCAATTTCAAAAAGTTGGTATATACGATAATTTCGCGCAAAGAGGTCGATATAATGAAATTAAAAAAGTATATAGAGTTTATTTTAAAAATGCTTTTTTATTAAAAAAAAGTAGTAAATTTACCTAAAACCTATGTTCTTCTACAAAATTTAACTTAGATAATTTTTTTAAAATAAAAATATAAACTAACTTTGCTATCATTGGTAAATTTTCAAAGTTTCTTTGTAATTTTAACAAAATTATTAGATACTTTTTCGAACATAGAAATTACCTAAGTTAAACGTTTTATTACCTAAGAAACTTAGATACTGCCATGCTACCTTTGCGCTTAGTTAATTTTATACCATATTTTTAGGTAATTTGACCTATGATTTTTTTTGTGTGTAGTAATAAAAAATTTAACTGTATTTCAATTAATACTACTATTAAATTTGCCAACAGAAACTTAAAATACTATTTCATATTACTAAAATACAATTTAAATCAATATAGCAAAACTTTTTAAAATGATATCCGACAAAAAAGCCGAGAAAGTATAAAAAACTAAAAGTACTATATTCGGCTGTGCCGAGTTTTATATACCCTTTACCATGATTTTTGAACAAATTCAAATTGCGTTTTAAAAATGTCAACACCACAAGATATGCACCGTTTGAAATTTAAAAAATTCAGTGTTTTCTGTAAAAAGCAACAACAAAGTAACAAAATATTTTTGACTTTGTTTTTGCTTTCAATGCGATTTTTGGCGTTGCGTTGTGTTGCGTTTTACACAATTAGAGCCTTAATTTGTATGGACTCTATTGTACCAAAACCCTCCCCCTGGGTGATTGCTGCCTTTTAGGGGGCGTAGTTGAAGCAACTTGATCATTCCATACTGTTGTTGTTTCATCTTCTGGGGGGTTAAGAGAGGTCCGGTCATGACTGAAAATGAACAAAACTGGCAACAGTTTGTCGCGCACATAAAGAAGAGGTATCGGAAGATTTGTATTTTCTGTTTTATAGTCGTTTCCATGGAGTACTTCGTAACAGAGAAACAGTAGCGGGCTGAGGAGCATGACAGTTTACTGTTACGTCGGTATTCTTTCCTCGGATATTGAAAACCTATGTGGGGTCGATGAGGTGTATGCATACCTAGGAGCGCCAACTATCTGAAATTACTGCTCGTTCCTCAGGAGTCAGTAGCCACCGGTTTGCAATCGGTCTGACTATTGGTGAGGTCTCCCTTAGTATACTGCGAGAAATTCTTCCTGAATCCCGAGGACTCGGAAGATTGTCTTGTCCTTCTTTGAAGGAGTACTTTCAGAAGAACACAAGGTGGTTGTAGTTACTACCTACATCGCGGGTAAATACGGGAAGTCATTATTCGTAAGGGAGTTCCTCTTAGGAATAAAGCACCTGTTGCGATGTTTAAATCATCCTAAGGTTCTGTTACTATCAGTACTTAAACTACCTTGAATCAGATGTTTTGTTTTGGTGGACATACTCTCAAATTTCAATCTGTATATGAAATATGATTCTTGCATATGAGGAAGCCCTTAGTTAATGCTATATATAACTCACTATGTGGTTGAGACCCACCATGACATAAAGCCATATGGCAGGTGTTTATTTAAATCAAAATCATTGATGTACCAAAACCCCTAATTTGGGAGGACACTTGTTTTGGGGCCAGGTCAAATAACGGGCCGATTGAGCTCAAATGATATGGGCGCTTTTGTGTTAAAACCATTATTTTGGAAAAAATAATTAGTTATTTGTCCATAACTCGGTCATTTATAATTTTTATTATTCACTATCAGTATTCCACTGAGTTAACTTAAATTGAAAG
The DNA here is from genome assembly GCA_963931875.1 of Pollenia griseotomentosa. Taxonomy (NCBI): domain Eukaryota; kingdom Metazoa; phylum Arthropoda; class Insecta; order Diptera; family Polleniidae; genus Pollenia; species Pollenia griseotomentosa. The sequence continues at coordinate 85,870,844 of OZ007563.1, forward strand.
GGAAAAATAACAGTTTATAGATTATGAGGGGACTTCAAAAAGTAAAGGTTTATAGTAAAAATTAAAGATTTACGGCTAAATTTCGAGGAAGCCGTGGTTTTCTTTCTTATATTCAGCCGATCTAGTTGAATTTCAATAGAAAACTATTCGGGATTATATGAGGAGGTCCATAACAAAACGCAATAATTACACCATAACATTTTTTTGGATAAACGACAAAATTTAATTTATGTTAGTAGCACATAATTTTTTTTAAAAACAATTATTGAGGTATCATTGTCTACAAAAAATAATATTAATCACAAATTTATTATTTTATCTGACAGTTTGTTTTAAAGTTATTTAGATAGCAAATTTGGAATTATTGCGTTTTGGTCCGAATCATAATATTTATGCATGTTATTATTGCGATTTGTTATGGACCTCCTTAATTAACTTAACAAAAGCGAAAGGTATTAACTAAACAAAAATTCCTTACGTTTTACAGTTATCTAAGAGTTACCACCAGAGCATAATTTATTTATAATGTTGACTTTTTTAAAATTTCTTGTAGCGATTTATTGTAAAGATGTGTAATTATTTCATTTTGCTCTGAACCATTATATTTGATATTGAATTGCAGTGTAGTTATTGAGTTTTGGAATACTTTATAATAAAGGTAATATAGATTTCAATGTGTAGAATAGGATTCAATCAAAAAATCAGAAAATTTCAAAAATTTAATTATTGCGTTTTGTTATGGATGTCCTTATATGTGATATAAATATAGAACAATCCCCATTGCCCCCATTTTATGTGAGGTCTTTCTAAACTCCATTTTAACAGACACTAATCATATCAATATTGTGAAAATGACAAATGGAATGACAAACTTATTTATGCCCTTTTCACCTGTGGTGAAGGAAATACACAACAGAAATTCAAATCGACATGTGGCATGTTATAGACGCAGAAGTGGAGAAAAAAAAACTAAAAACCACTTATAATTCATTCCTTTATACATTTCAATATGCAATTGACTTGTAATAGTAATTGACCAAATAAGTAAAATTTTCGTAAATGTTGGTGGTGAAGGATTTGAAATAACAATCAAGTACTTAATAAATGAAAATATTAAAAATAAAAACTAAAACGGCATAGAAATAAATGGAAATGGGGCGTTACATTACAATTCGATAGAAAATATACATTTATTATGCATACAATGTACTTGTATGAGTAAGCATGTAGAAAATTACACATGTGTTGAACAGTAAGTAAAATATATCACATACATACATTGTATTTTGTATGTGTATGAGTTAATCCTTCTTTTTTTGTAAATGAACAAGTTGGAGGTTTAAATAATATTGGAGTTGAAAAAACACCCGTAAATAAATAATTGATTCTTTAGTAATAAACGAATATATTTATGATATTTATATTCGTTTTAAGTATTTTTTCTGTTAGTGGAGTGAGAATTATTGAAATAATTCAATATACACACCGATTTTTTGTTCCAATTAGACATGCTACTACTTAAAATGCTTTAGAAAATAATTAGAAAAATTGTATACATACTAATTTCCACACAAGGTAATTATTATAAAAGCCATAAATTTAATTACATAAAAATGTCAACAAAATTGTTAGCAAAGTGCGTTGTTATGGTAAGATCGGGGGCTAAAACATATTAAATTTATTTCGTTATTTTTATTTTTAGGTATTTGACGTGATTAAATTCTCTTAAAAGTATAATTAAAGAAGTTTTGTACAAACATTTTATTATAGAAAATACAAAATTCTTTACAAAAATAATATTTAGCACAAGATTTCATATAAAAAACTGAAATAATTGTATAAACAACTGTGTGTAACACAGTTAAGTAAAAAAAAATAGTTCAATAACAATAAGGCTTTTCATGACATCGCTTAAAAGTCTCGCAATCTGTGCAAACTGTGCATTTTTACGTCATCCAAATAAACTTTTTTTTTCTGTTATGATGAGCACTCATGGGATGACCCCTACTAATGCACTGCATTGTGTTGGAACTAGGAAAATAGGTTGTGGGAAGGAGGATAGAGGGAGTAGTGTTTATGAACATTCGATTTGAACTTAATCATGTTGTAAGTGAGAGGGAAGACTTCTGCAAGAACGTTATTCCACATACGAACAGTCCGGGAAAATTGACAACCGCTTGGTGAATTTAAATGCATAAAAATTGACCTACTCTAATAAATATACTTACATTTGTAGGTTTTATAATTTTAACTTTAAAGAGGTGATTTTCAATTTAAATAGATAGATGTTATAACAAAAAATTATGAACATTATGTTTCTGCAAATGTTTTCGTAACACCGAAAAGTACAAAATAACAGAAATAAAATTACTCTTGTATATTATTAATTTTAAATAAAACTTATTCTTTGCTTAAAAGGCAACAATTTTTAAACACATAAAATAGTCGCAATGTTATAAATTTAACTATAGTTTTTGGACTATTTAAGGTTCGGATCAGGGGTTAAATGTGACTGATGTTAAGTGTTTGGCACTTGAATACCGTTTTTTAATCAAGCATTCTGTACTTGATTTAAGAAAATCTATACTTACCGTACTATTGACACCGCTTTGCCTTGGTTTAAGTACGGATAAATTGATTTTTCAGTATTTTTTTAATGTTCATCACATACATATTTACGTTAAGCGTATTAAATAAAAATATTTTAAGTTGAATGAACAAACATTATTTTAATTTAATTCTTAAAAATGTATTTTTAGACAAAAATTTCCATTAAAATTTTTCCTTAAACACATTTAAAATCTAAATTAATTGCTTATTAATACTGCTCTTATTGTATGTTTGCAAATGACAGGCAATGGACTGAGTGCTTTTCAAATAAATTAAAGTTTTGATCAAAAATCTTTGCGTACGGTAATTTTTTCTCAAAAACGGTAATTTTTAGAGGGCCGTACGGTAATAAAAGAAGTTTACATCACTGGTTATGTATACAAAATCGTATACTCAAAAATTTGGCAAATCGTTTTGTTGTACAAAAAACTTTGTATTTAAAGGATAGGCATTTATACATAAATATCGTTACGAAAATAGTGTTATTACAAAAATTTTGGTTTAAAAGTCATTTACACTAAAACACAATTATACATAATAGCAAAAATATTTATACCAAGGCATATTCATAAGTGCATAAGCCGTCAAGTCTTGAGCTCTTAGGAGAGAAGGGAAAAACGAGAATGCCATTTCTTGCACGCTCTTCTAAAAACCAGGGCTGTGGAGTCGTTAAGAAATAGTTATAACTCCGACTCCTTTTGCTGAAATTTTTTAAGTACGACTCCGACTCCAACTCCGACTCCTACTCTAACCTAGCATTATTTAAGAGACTAGTTTTTATTTGACTTTAAACTCTTTTTTAATTTAGTTAAATGGTTAAATATAGCAAGAAAATGATTCTGTAAAAATTTTATATCGATATTTTAATTCTAACGTGCCGCGCATTGAGCTTTAACCTACTAGTTACTAACATATGAGTAGGAAAGCTGCAACATATTTTATTTGGATTTTGGAAAAAATGTAAAAAACATATACCGCCCGATTCAATAGACCAAATGAGTTGAACTTTTTTAATTCTAAAGTGTTATGACATTCTTGACTTATAACTTAACAGTTTAGAAATTTAAGCCAACTGAAATATAGAAAAATAATGGATTAATTTTGGAACGAACGAGTTTTGTTACGAACTTTCGAAAGAAACGAGTTTTGCTTCAATCCGTATGGGATCATTGAACTTTAGTATATTTTAAAGGTTATATTAATTTATTAAAATTATGCAAACAGTGCTAAAAAATGTAAAAATAGTTCTGTAGGGGAGAGATAAACTACACCAATTCACATCTTTTTCAAAAAAGTTTTTTATACTGTTGGAATTTATAGATGTGTGAATTTCCATAAGTCCTATCTAATGTAGCTTTCGAGATAGAAAAGTTGAAAACAACACCAAGTCCAATTGGCTTAGACGTTAAAGGCATCAAGAACTCGCCATTGCATTTTTCCGTTCCTAATTCAATATTATTATTGTCCAAGACCGAAATTTGAAATTGCAAGTCTTTATTATCTCTCCAATTTTCCCTAAAGTGAGTAGGATAAAGTATTCTCAAATCATTTTTCGGGTTAACCCCCACATTGATGGGAATTATATCTGGAACAATGTCATGTATTTTTCCGAGTTCCTTTTCCTTTTATTCTATTATAATTCACCTTGAAGGTTGGAACTTAAAATGTAGTTCACTTAATGCTTTCACCACAGGAACTACAGCTGATTTCAAGTCATATTCATGAACATGGCTACAAAAAAATATGTTTATATACGATAAATAAAAAACAAAATCTTTACAAATTTAATTTTTAAATTCCTTAATTCGGCGCTATTTCATTAACGATATCTTGGCGAAATTCAAATAGTGAACCCGCTGGTTTTTGTTACAGAAATATGAGGTCACATTAAAACATAGAAAAGGACATGCTTCGATACAATCTATATAACTATTCTTTTAAATTGTCAAAATAAGATGTTATCTCAATTTTTTAATTTTTGATATGAAAAGTATACTGGTCTTTATTTTCTGACTTCACAATTTCAAAAAGCAGACCCTCTTATGGCCAATTCCACTAATTTATTTAAATATCAATTTATGTTTAAAATTAAAATTAAATTATAAGAAAAATTCTATTTAAATATGAATTGATATTTAAAAAGAATTGGAGAAATTGGTCATTAAAATTTTTTATTTTGAAAAATATTGGAAAAATTTTAATGCAAAAAAGTCGGAGTCGGAGTCGCTAGTTTTTGTGGGTACTTCGACTCCGACTCCGGTACAAAAACCTCAACTCCGACTCTTCAACTCCGACTCCGACTCCACAGCCCTGCTAAAAACTCAAGACTTGACGGCTTTAATTTTAAAAGTGTGAACCAGCACAAAGCTATACATATATGTAAATTAGAGAAAGTTATGCTGGCTTTCAATATGATTTGCATGGAGTTTGACATTTAGAATACATAAGTTAAAAAAAAATCCAAACAAAACAAGAGTTCTATATTCAGCTGTGCCGAATCCTCTATACCCCCACCGACATGTAGAATAAACTATTAATTAATCTTTATAAAAACGGAAGTCAGTAGAATTATTGACCTACAATGAAAAAGTGTTATGCTTTTATTTCAAGTCATATAAAACTTAATTTGAGTGAAATATCATGTTACGTTACAGTTTTAACCGAACTAAAATGATTATCGCTAGGAGAATTAATATTGGATCCATGGCAATGTTGCCACTTTGTGGGTAATTAACCGAATTTAGTATAATTTTTACTGTCGTGGGTAGAGCGTGGGTAATTGCTCTTAGGTGTAATTAAGGTACAATTTGAAATTCTTACTTCAGATACCCAAATAAAATCAAGATTCGATATCTGTGATGACAATTATTTCTTTTTCAATAATGTGGATAAAAAATGCACAGTCTTCTGAACCAAAGTCTCGGTGTCTCTTAAAGAAAAGTCTTCAATCATTAAATATATATTTTCAAAAGTTCGATAATGAATGTCGCAAGATGGACTCATAGATTTGAATAAAGATGACTATCATAGGGATTTAGAACCTAAAGTCTATTGAAAAAAGTTATTCAAACTAAAAACTACCCTGGGGATAGAAATGTTTCCAATATTCCAACATATAATTAATTTTATATTTATCTGGAAACTTTCAATTGCTTTAGTTTGAAGAATATTTAACGCCTTTAACAGTTGTAAAACTAAATTACGAAATGGAAAGTTGTCTAAATCCCTGCAGGCCTTTTTTACTACATAAAGTATAAACGGTATTTTTTTAAAACCATGAAACTTTAAATGGTAGACAATCGTAGATTAATATACGGCATTGAAATTGAAATTGATTTCAAACAAATAGGCACCACCGCGCCTGTCCTTGACATAAAGCATTGCAGACATCCAATTTTGTTCCTCTTTTTCGAGCATTGCTGGCTGCATGTCACGAACAAAATGAACAATGTTGACAACCAAGACGCCAATTGTTGCTGTCTTATCAGCACAAGCCAGTGACTTCACTGTCCTACGGAAAACAATCAAGAGGTGTCACATCGCACGGCCTTGAAGTCTAATTGATAGTTTATTTTCTCTTAATCAACAAACACATCGCCTTCATTTGTGAAAAAATAAGTTGCTTCATTTCAATCATGAAGTCGCCTATAAGTTGCGAAAATCGATGGCTGATTTTTAAAGTCAATGTGGATAATTTGGGGGCGTTGTTTAAGCATGAATCTATTCATGATGATGTGCCTAAGCAAAAAGTGAGAGCAGTATGACAGTTCGTTTGACAGCTAACCTTTCGTAAGCTCTATCGGGCTTAAAAAACACCCATTATAAAGGAATGACAATGAGCATTTTGCAACCAAACTCATTATTTTAGGAGTTTTATTTTATGTTTTATTAATTGTTTTTAAGCTTTAAAAGTTTGACTAATACTGATCTTTTTTCAATGAGTTTGTTGTGTTTTTGCTTCTTTGTAAATGTCTTTTTATTAAATAGAACTACAAATTTACATCAGGTGTAATTTCTTTTAAACCGGGCAATTTTGCTTCATCTTAAGTGTAATTTTGAATTTTGCTGGTGGTAACACTGATCCATGGTAAATAAGGAACGAATAATCACAAAATTCTGAAAAGCGAATTCTGGTATTAAGAAACCTACAATAGAACAAATCGCAATAAAGTAGTGAAATTTGTTTAAGCAGTTTAAAAGTGCTTTTCAGAAGGCTGCCTTATGTGGGACCTAAGGTAAAAAATTATGGACCGATTATCAAAAAATTGCAAGGTGATATTTCTGGGCATATAAAGTTAAATTGGATAACATTTTACCACAATATCTACATTTGATACGGCTTAAAGTGTATTTAAATGATTTCACATATTAGGCTTTATATGGGACCTTTTGTAAATTATAGACCGATCTTTATGAAGTTTGAGTTTGATTCCTATGTAGAACATGCCCGTATATAAAATGCTATTGTGTTTTACAAAAATATTTGTAAATTATAGACCGATCTTTATGAAGTTTGAGTTTGATTCCTATGTAGAACATGTCCGTATATAAAATGCTATTGTGTTTTACAAAAATATTTAATTTTTCGTGCAACGATTTTTTAACTACTTTTTTTAATTCTGGACGGTTTGAGCGATTTTATTTCCAAAAGTTGACGAGTTTTTGGGAAAACATACCCTGCAGCCCTGGGGTAGTGGTTCTACATTTTGATTCATAAATCACTTTCAAACGACTTAACAGAAAGTATTAAACAATTAATATTTTTGTTACAAAAATTAACATTTATTATTAAATTTTGCACAGACTCGCTTTATATGACTAGAAATCATAATAACAAATTTACTTAAGATCAGTGCAAAATTTACTCAGCCGAATATAACATTATTTCTTACTTGTTTAGATACAAATAAAAATAACGAAACTAATACTCTACAATTCCAGTTTTTTGTTTTACTTTTTTTATGTAAAAATTCTGTAAATTATTAATCCTTTTTAAAAATGTTGTACTATTTGTTGATATAGAGACGAAATTGGGTTTTAACTTATTTAATTTTTTTTAATGAACCTTTTCTCCAATTAAAAACTTTAATTTGTTTTTGAATAAAAACCATATTATTTTTTTAAATAAAAAACAACAAAAGTAGTCGATAAAATAATATAAAATATTAACAAGCAACCATCACAACCATCGTAATCAGTATGGACATCTGAATAAAGGACATTAATTTTGTAATTATATACAATTTCATTTTTTTTTAATAACGCAATTTTAACGCTTTAAAAGAGTAAAAATAAACCTGAAAACCATATCAAAAATAAAAAACAACAACACGTAAAATAAAAAGTGAATAAAACAACATTATTTTTCCAATTATAAGTTGCCACACTTAAAATTTCATAAAAAACGAGCAAATGAACAAAAACAAAAACAAAACTTCAAATGAAATAAAGTTGAGAAAAAAAGTGACAAACCAAATATCGAAAAAAGGGTTTGTTGGAGTCGAACAATTTCTGTTTGGCCACTTTAAACTTAAGCCACCACCCAACATCCTTTCAGCCATGGAAATCCACTTGCCAAAGGTATTTTTTTCAACTTTAGTAAAAAAAACGCGATATTATATTTATATGAGCGAGTTTATTTGTTTTAATGTTTTATTAAAAGTTAAAGTTAATTTTGATTGCGTGTGATTACAGCACAACATTGCAATGATGACGATGTTGATGTCGTTGATGATGGAATGATTGTAGTTTTAATTTGATGTTACAAATAAAAAAAAAACTTGGACGTTAATTTTTTCTAGGACTTATTGCAGCAACTTAATAAAAAGTGAGTAAACAAACACAGTGTTATTAGCTCGGCACAAGAAAAAAAGGAAAAACTTAATTAGATGTTACCAAGGATTATATGGTCACAAAGAAATTGAAATAATATAAATGAAAAAAATAAAAAATGTCAAAAAATCAGTCAAGGTGTTGTAAATTAAAGAAACGGTATAATTAGTTAGTTTGGAAACACTTAAAAGTTAAGAAACTTGATGTAGATTTTTTTGTTTAGAAGGCAAGGTTTTTTATTAAATTCAAACCGATATGTGTCAGTAACTAAAGATGATCAACGATCGTTTAACACTTAAAGATTGTATTATTTGCTTAAATAACAAGCTCAATAAACACCTCTTTTTTAGCGATTTTCAGTAAATCCTTATTCATATTAACACAAGTTAAGACATACCTACGTTTAAAACTGCCCATCTAGACTCAAAACTATTGGTTCCTGTAATGACGGCTTAACGTAATAGTGTTTTCAAGCATCCACAAATTGTCCGTGCATTAAGGTCCTTGCAATCGGACACACTCACGCTCTTACTTATATGCCGGAACTTCTGTTAAGAACAGTCCATGGAAGATTCATCAGCAGCATTACCGCTGCCTGAGGTTACGGCAGAAATTTTGTGATAGTCTCCGATTTGACTGTTTTGTACAGTTGGTCTATTTTCACTTGCAGTCTTTGCTGACTACTCTATATTTGTGAATATCTCTTCCACAAAGCGGATATTTCTTGTTACAATTCGTTAAGAATTAAAAACTACTTAAATTGGTTATTTATATTCCCTAGCCACCCCACAAATGTCTAGTAAGACTTTTGGCACGATAGAGACCAAAAATCTGACCTAAATAACTTCTTTCTACAACTCCTACACAAACTTTCTCCTTGAATAAGACTTTTGTTACGATATCAGCACGATTTGACACGATCGAGTTTGCACTTGTCACTTTTAATAAGGAATACAAAAGAAGATATGCTTTTGTTATTTTACTTCAGAACGACTACATATCTTCGGCTCAATATGCAAACCTGCTAACTCCCTTTTAGTTAATTTTACAGGAGAGACAAAAAACTTTTTATATTTCATACATATGTTTAGCTTGAGAGAAAAACCAAAAATATAGTTGGTTTAACACACTTCAAGACTCAAATTGAAGTAAAACTACACTACCACACGGCATCAAAATCTCAATATACTTAAAAAATGGATTTAGCAGGTTTGCATATTAAGCCGACGATATATGTTTCCAAATAAGCTGCAGCTGATAATTTTTGGGTTTTAAGTAGGGTTTTACCAAGTCCGCAACAAGTATCAGCATAATGCAGAGGAATTATTATAAATTCAACTATTGCGTTTGATTAAAAACCCAGGTATTCATTTTAGTTTTTTTATTTGTTGGAAAAATGGAAAAGTGGAAAAATGTAATTTTTGTTACAACAACCACAAGAAAAAAATTCAACCAAAAGTTGCATTTTTATCAAACAATAACCAAGTGTTAAAAAAATCAGGATAAAAATATATAAATTTCCCCTATAAACGTCAAACGAAATGATGTTGCCATTCATAAAAAATTGTACATTTTTAATACAAATTACGAAAAATTACTTCTATTTTTATAAACTCTTTAATTGTACAACTCTAATTTTAAAAAATATTTTTTATAGTTACAACATTTCAAAGATAACTTCTTTTTCATTTAATCTTTCAAAAAGAAAAATACATATTACTGTGTGGTTTATAGAACACGAGCGCAAAACTCGTCCGTTCATATTAAATGTAAGTTAAACGGCCGAGTTTTGCGCTCGTGTGCTATAAACCACACATAAGAATGTGTTCAATGAAAAAAGTTATTAAAAAAGAATGAAAAAAAAGAAATGGGGTCAAAAAATGGACAGAAGCTGAAGTTAATAAAATACTTGAGGAAACTTTTTCTAGTCGAATATTATGATAAAAAATAACACCATTCACTTCGTTTTAAATTAAATAATCAATTAATTCACTTTTAACACTTTTTTCGGCATCTTGAAAAATATCAATTACGAATTTACAAAAAAAAAAAAAAAATAAAAACGTTCATAAATTATTATCGTTAATTCAACGCAGGTTTGAACCCCAGACTCAGCCAAGAAAATTATCAATAAATTTTAATAAAAAAAAATTTCATGTTGTAAAATTCCTTCCTTCAGTAAAAATAATTTAATGAACTCAAGCCTCAATTGTTCTTAAAATTTTTTTATTTAATAACAAATATTTTGTTTTCATTTTAGATTAATATACTCAACTATCATGATTCATAAATTTTCTTATATTGATTATATTTACAAAATATCCATCTTTGCAAGGGATCTCAGCAAATTGTTGATAGTTTTTCTTCGAAGAAATAATGCTAATAAATCTATTTACGATTTTATCAACAAAATCAAAATAAACAACAGGAAATACATAAAAAATTTAGCGGAAACGGAAGGTAAGTGAAACGGAATTATTTAAACTAGAGGTGTGCGCGTGAACTGAACTTTTCGTTTTACGCGTGAATCACTTGTGATTTCTTAAAGTATCCAGAGAGAGTAAGCGTGATTGCATTAAAAAAATTTGCATGTATCAATGCGTTATTAAAATTTTAAAACATGCACAATTTCTAGGGCAATCACAATGACTTTTCTTAGAAACTTTTGAATACATAACAAGTAAGAAAGTACAGTCGGTCAAGCCCGACAACATGATACCCTTCACCACAGAATTTTAAAACACATTTACGAGAGTGCACCCTATTTTGGCCCATGGAGAATCATGCTTATGTGTCCATATAAATATGGATCTATCTATCTTTTAAATTTCATTAAAATCGGTTTGAAAGTTTGTGAGAGGCTGAAATTGCCCCCTACCACCCCTTGTGGTCCTATTTTTTAAAAACTGCATAGCTTATAAATCTATCTGTATTTTAAATTCCATTAAAATCGGTTTAAAAGTTTGTGAGAGGCAGAAACTGCCCCCTACCTCCTTTTGAGGTCCTATTTTTAAAAAACTGCATAGCTTATGTAGCCATATAGATTTGGATCTATCTATGTTTTAAATTTCATTGATCTCCCGTCGTGGTCCTACGATGCGGCCTATAGGCTTGGTCCTTGTGCCAATAAGAACCTATAAGCCAAATTTTATCAAATTATCTCTAAATTGCGACCTGTACTTTGCGCACAAGGTTACATGGACAGAATTTTTAGTTAAAAAAGTACTTTTTTTTAATAAAATATTTTGGAAGTGTGCGTGATTGTAAGACTTTGGAAATGAATCGTAAGTGAGCGTGCGTGATAACAAATTGTTTTTTTTTTCAGTTTAGAATAAATTTAAGTTAACAAAATTTAATAATAGCTGTTTGGTCCCGGCGCACACTGGGTTATTGGGTATCAAAACTGTGGATTAATTAAAAAATTAATTTTGAAATAACACTCGAATACTTAATAACCATAGAAACTACACATAATTCTGCGTCACTAACCGAAAAAATAATGGCTCTAAGTTGTATAGTGAAGCTGCATTATGTTTTTGAATTTACACTTTTATTCTTTGTTCGCTTGCGCTCGCTGTAAAATTGATATTTTAAGTTTAAAAAAGTGTTTCTTCGATAAAAAAACTTCAAGTGAAATTTAAATCTGAGTATGGAGCCTTCAACTTCAGGTATTGAACTATTTTTCAGATACAAGTATTACAGGAAAAAAAGTGATTTAATATTTTAAATTATTTTTTTGTTCAAAGTCCCCAAAATGTGCATATTTGGGGTATATATTTGGACATATAGTTAATTATCGGACTAGATCGGGCTCTGATTTTTTTTTTTTTGATTTTGCGGATTGTAGACGATGTTTCTGCAAAAAGTTGAGCTGCGCTTTTGTGGCATATTTGAATAATTCTACTTTTTGTTCATTATGTCAGTGGTCAAAAATGATCAATTTGTTTAAAATGATCATATTGTTTAAAACTTCAAAGCCAGATATCTCGATAACAAAGCGAGTTATCGATAATTCTTACTTAATTTGTTCGGTTTATTTTGAGGTATTCTCTAAGAAAATAAAACGGTAAAAAGTTATCGATTTTTTTTAAACTTTAACTCCAGATATCTCGATAACGAAACGAGTTATCGATAATTTTTACTTAATTTTTTTCGGTTAATTTTGAGGTATTCTCAAAGAAAATAAAACGGTAAAAAGTTATCGATTTTTTTTAAACTTCAACTCCAGATATCTCGATAACAAAGGGAGTTATCGATAATTCTTACTTAATTTTTTCGGTTTATTTTGAGGTATTCTCTAAGAAAATAAAACGGTAAAAAGTTATCGATTTTTTTTAAACTTCAACTCCAGATATCTCGATAACAAAACGAGTTATCGATAATTCTTACTTAATTTTTTCGGTTAATTTTGAGGTATTCTCTAAGAAAATAAAACGGTAAAAAGTTATCGATTTTTTTTAAACTTCAACTCCAGATATCTCGATAACTAAACGAGTTATCGATAATTTTTATAAAATTTTTTCGGCTTATTTTGAGGTGTTCTAAACAAAAATTATCAGTTTGAGAGGCCTCGGAATTAATCCACAGTTTTGATACAAAATACCCCAGTGTGCGGCGCACAGTGTTCGATTCTTGAATCTAGCTGGCCAAAATTAATAACTTTTGTAATAAAACGTGTAGAAAGTTGATTTTTGCACAAAAACTTTAAATACTCTATTTAAAAAAACTGCAAAAAATGGATAAATCCGCCTACAGACACGCCCACTTTTCTTATGTAAAAATACGAGATTTTTAAAGAATTTCTTTTTTATTGGTATTTTTGGATATAAGAGGCATATAACGCAAATTTCTTGAATGGGGACTGGAAGCATATAACTTAAAACTATTGCATTAATATTAATTACTCTGTCCACAGACACACCCACATTTGTTATATAAAATGATATTATATTTTTAATACATTAGTTCTTTATTAATAACTTCGAAAATAAAAAGGATATAGAGTTATTTTTTTGCACAAAACTTGTAAACTTATTATAAAATACTTCATCTTGTAAACTTATTATGTAACATCCCAGTAAAAACTTCGCTTACTTTTTTAAAATGAATAGCTTCTTTCACTCATTATTTAGTAGCTTTCTTCTATAACTACATCTATAACAACTTCAATAACTACTTTTTTCTGGATTTATTAAAGTAAAAAAATAATGACTTGCTTTTGAATGCGTTCATTTTGGGACATCCCTTGTAAAATTCATTGGATCTTTCAGTAGAATTGTAAGTAGTGCTCTTATGTTTTTCTGATTACTCAACACATTATTTTGTAGGCGAAGTTTTTACTGGGATATTCATTTATTAAGAATCAGTACTATATATTGGCATTTCCTGGGGTCCTGGGGTTTGCGATTCGATAGCATTTGGGTAGCTCTATGTTTAGTGCAAAATATGGGTTTCATCGAGTTTAAGTTTTCATAATAATAGTTGTAAACATGTGGTCACGAACGTACGCAAAATAGAAGTCAACTTTGAATGACAGTAGTGAAATGTAAAAATCTGCGTAATGGAACGGAATATTCAAAAGTGGTTAATTTATTTTGAAAGTGTGTTAATGTAGGTCTCCATCCAGCATTTACAAAATAAAATATCTCTCTTGGTTTTTGTTTAATTGGCTTATGTACCGGTCGCGAACGTACGGGTCGAGAACGTAACATTTTTCCATATGTTTTTTTATTATTATCACCATGCATTTTCCCATAAATATCCTTAAATTTCCTTAACAAAAAAACTTAATACTCCTTTTGCAACTATTGTAATGGAGAGATTATGAAGAAAGAGTGTAAACATAACATATTTTTTGCATTTAAAATAAGTATATAAAAATGTCTTTAGAAGTAGAAAATATAAGAAAATATAAAATTTTCCAGTTTCCAGCGCAATTTCCTCAAGTAAAACAGCTAAGATATGCTATGAAACCATTCTTTTAAAACAACATAGACTTTTTTTCTAATAATAAACAATAAGAGACAAAGATTATCAACATTTTATTTTTTCATCCTGGTAGACCATTCTGGGGAAATGCCCATATGTCATTTTCGGTTTCAGAGTCATATTGTATTGGTATCAAAATATCTGAGGTTAAATCTCTGCGTTTAATTTTAGATGTTTTTCTTAAACTGCAAATATATGGATCTGAAGTTTTAACAGTCTTCTTACTAAATCCTTTTGTGTTTGGATCCGTGAAGTTTTTCCAGTCGTTATTATCGTGCAGAAAACGCAACTTTGTTCTACGAGCCTTTTTCCATCTGTCCCAAAATTTATTACATATAGTAAAACAAAAACTTTTCAGTTTACTAAATTCGATTGTTGTTAATAAACTGCTGATAAAGTTTTGTGAAATGAAGTCAACCATACGATAAACTTTGTCTTTTTTGACAGTGGATAACCATATTTGAAAAAGATGTTTGCGAGAAATTGTAGTTGACATCATGTCGTTTTTAAAAAATTTTGTTCGGCATGGGTACTTTCGGGCAAAAATTTTTTTTATTTTCTATTAGTCCAAAGTCCAAATTTTACTAAACAAGTAATAAGATCATGGAAGTATATAGAAGAAACAAGTATTTGTCTTCAAAGTTTTATTTTCGTTTTAAAAAATGTTACTTACAACCTTCCTGATATAATTGCTAATAAAAAATACGTCCTTTATTCTGACACCTGAAAAATACACCGCGTTTACTCTAATGATAATACCAGTCTCAGTAAAAAAAGAACTAATTAACTAAATTGCACAGACAACTTGTAATTAACCTCCAAACATAAGGAATTTTTCAAGCGAAATACACAACATTTTTTTTCTTCATTTTACATGATATTCGTAGTACCGTTATAGTCGAACATATTTAAATTCTAGCAAAAATTCATGAGAAATATCTTAGTTTGTATGTTCTTATTCAAATATTGTGGTCCAATTTGTTCCTTTTAATAACTCATTTTTGGGTTTTTGGCCAGCCAGATTAAAGAATCGAACACCGTGCGACGCTGCTCGGGATTTTCTAAATAAAAATAAAAAATTAAATACTGCAGATTTATGTTAATAACTTGACCCCAGCGTTATTTACCGGGTCAAAATTTTATCAGAAAACTTATTTTGGTTTAATAAATATATTTTGTGAATTTCAGCCAAATCATACTATAAATAAAAAAAATAAATAAATATCACGACAACAGCACCACCTATCGGGATTACATTTAAGAGAAACCTGGCTCCCGACTAAAATAATTGTTCAAGTTTGGTGTCAATCTGTCCAGCGGTTATCGAGTTTTAGGAGCACATACACGGCACAAACGTTTTATTATATATAGATGTAAAAATTGATTTACCTATTGGCTTAAAAACAGCATATATGTATGTAGGTAGTATATGTTTAAAGGCCATTATTATAACTTGGCGTTAGCTGTTATCCGGAAGTTAGCATACGCTTTTTGACAGAAAACCCATTACTATCTGTCAGCTTAATCTTGACTTTAGCTAACTTCAGCTTGTAATAATGGTCCTTAAAAATTTAAAGGGGGAAAAATATGATTATTGGTACTTTTTCCGGAAACGCGTTTTTTTATAATTTGATGGAAAGTTTACAAGATATAATTGAAGTGCAATCGGAATTAAAGAAATTAAATTAAAGTTTAAACACATTGGTGTAGTAAACTTTATTATACAAGGCAGGGCTGTGGAGTCGGAGTCGGAGTCGGAGTTGAGGAGTCGGAGTTGAGGTTTTTGTACCGGAGTCGGAGTCGGAGTCGAAGTACCCACAAAAACTAGCGACTCCGACTCCGACTTTTTTGCATTACAATTTTTCTAATATTTTTCAAAATAAAAAATTTTAATGACCAATTTCTCCAATTCTTTTTAAATATCAATTCATATTTAAATATAATTTTTCTTATAATTTTATTTTTATTTGACATAAGAAAACAAATTTTAAACATAAATTGATATATTAATAAATTAGTGGAATTGGCCATAGACCCTCTTATTTGAAATTGTGAAGTCAGAAAATAAGGACCAGTATACTTTTCATATGAGTAGGTGAGTTTCAAAAATTAAAAAATTGAGATAACATCTTATTTTGATAATTTATAAGAATAGTTATATAGATTGAAATGAAATAGAGCCGAATTAAGGAATTTAAAAATTAAATTTGTAAAGATGTTGTTTTTTATTTATCGTATATTAACAAATATTTTTGTAGTCATGTTCATGAATATGACTTGAAATCAGCTGTAGCTCCTGTGGTGAAAGCATTAAGTGAACTACATTTGAAGTTCCAATCTTCAAGGTGAATTATAATAGAATAAAAGGAAAAGGAATTCGGAAAAATACATGACATTGTTCCAGATATAATTCTTATCAATGTGGGGGTTAACCCGAAAAATGATTTGAGAATACTTTTATCTACTCCCTTTAGGGAAAATTGGAGAGATAATAAAGACTTGCAATTTTAAATTTCGGTCTTGGACAATAATAATATTGAATTAGGAACGGAAAAATGCAATGGCGAGTACACTGAAGAAAAAGATTTAAATTTAGTTGTTTAAAAATTCACATAAAACTACATCAAGCCACATTTTGAAAACTTTACAGCAGACCGCGCAAACATGTTGATAATCGCAAATGATGTTTATGTTATAAAAATGTGCATTTGTACGAATATTTTATATGATCCTAACATATTTTTTTTATGTCGATGATATACTTAAAAAATTACGTCATAAAAGGTTCGTTACCTTCTATGGTACTGTTCCATGCCTTGAGACAAACAGCACCAAGTCCAACAACAAAAGGGGTGCTATTTCCCAAAAATAATAGAATAATAGGCTAACAACTTTTTTTTACGTTACGTTTCTCTTCAAAATGTGTTATAAAAATTGTAGAACTAACAACTGAAGGCGCATCTGCATGTTTTAATAAACTATATTAAATTTTCCTGAGAAAGATTTGTCTTAATAAATAAAACAAGACCAAAATGACAGTGTCTGAATTTATGTATGTTTATTAAAAACAAAAGACCTCACTTCACAATTTACAAAAAAGGACTGTCCTTTGCCTCTATTAATATTGTGGTAAACAACACTAAGTACACTTAAAGCCTTTAACGTCTAAGCCAATTGGACTTGGTGTTGTTTTCAACTTTTCTATCTCGAAAGCTACATTAGATAGGACTTATGGAAATTCACACATCTATAAATTTCAACAGTATAAAAAACGTTTTTTGAAAAAGATGTGAATTGGTGTAGTTTATCTCTCCCCTACAGAACTATTTTTACATTTTTTAGCACTGTTTGCATAATTTTAATAAATTAATATAACCTTTAAAATATACTAAAGTTCAATGATCCCATACGGATTGAAGCAAAACTCGTTTCTTTCGAAAGTTCGTAACAAAACTCGTTCGTTCCAAAATTAAATCCATTTTTTTTCTATATTTCAGTTGGTTTAACTTTCTAAACTGTTGAGTTATAAGTCAAGAATGTCATAACTCTTTAGAATTAAAAAAGTTCAACTCAATTGGTCTATTTAATCGAGCGCTATATGTTTTTTGCATTTTTTCCAAAATCCAAATAAAATATTTTGCAGCTTTCCTACTCATATAGTAGGTTAAAGCTCAATGCGCGGCACGTTAGAATTAAAATATCGATTTGAAATTTTTACAGAATCATTTTGTTGCTATATTTAACCATTTAACAGGTACTAAATTAAAAAAGAGTTTAAAGTCAAATAAAAACTAGTCTCTTAAATAATGCTAGGTTAGAGTAGGAGTCGGAGTCGGAGTCGGAGTCGGAGTCGTACTTAAAAAATTTCACCAAAAGGAGTCGGAGTCGGAGTTATAACTTTTTCTTAACGACTCCACAGCCCTGATACAAGGAACAGAAATAACATTGGTGCAAAAATAGTTTTCTTTAAAATAACCAACCCAAAGGCTTAAGATTTTAAAGTGGGCTCATTTTTAACCAGAAAATATCATTAGGAGTATAAATTTGGTAAATTTTAAATTGAAGGAAAAACGGGTAAAAATTTGTACCCTGGTACTTTTTTTCAAAACAAAAACAAATACAATTTAATTAAAATTACTTTAAAAATTCTTATGCAAGTATAAACTCAATTTAAAATAGAACACAATTGATAACACTGTGCTTAATGAAAAAACAGACAAGCCGGGCACCTAGCGTTTAAATTTAATTTGGGTACGCTGAATCCATTGGTGCTAACCGTTTCTTTTTTATTTGCTTAGCTCTTGCTTTCGAGATACGCCGTTATTTCGAATATGGAGGAAATTGCAACACAGGTATCTGTGTAAAGTAGTGCTGGGATACTATCGATATTTATCGATAGCTCAGATTTAACTATCGATATATCGATATTACTATCGACTGGATGTTTGTACTTAAGTAGGAAAATGTTAACTAGTTTTTAATTAGGCTACAACAGTTCGTTATTTTTATCACTTTCATGAACGTATGAGACTTATGTATGTACGCACGTTATTTTAGATAATAGTTTTTATAAATTGTGATGCTGATAAGCACCTTTCTGAAGGAAACAAAGCAACAGGGACTACAGGATATTTAATTGCAACTTTAGATAATCAAAAGGTAATCAATCTAGCGGATTTTTCCTCTAATGGTCGTTCATTGTTTTATACTATGCTCGCAATTGCAATTGCATTTTTATTTGATTTTTTTACAACATCATAAAACTATCTGACATTTCATTCCCTATGTAAGCATATACAAATTTCGGCATAAAGGCCTTAAGTTAGTAGTAAAAACAGCACAGCTAAGCAATCCATAGCACCTGCCATTCTTGTTGTTTGTATTCATAATAGCAAGTAAAAACTTGCGGCAAAAAACTGTGTGTGTATAGCTGCTGTAACATGTCTTCATAGCTGTATTTTAAATAATAATAATATCGATATTGATATTTTTCCTATCGATATTTTCGATAGTTCAAGACTATCGATAGTTTTCCAGCACTAGTGTAAAGAGCCTGTAGTGCTTTACGAATTATTATGGCCAAAAATAGAAGGAAAGTTCTGAGCGTTTAAAAAATTGTATTGTTGCTCAAACTCAACAACACATTAATTGATAAAATTATTATTAAGTTAGATAATCTGAATCATGTTATGTTATTTTGTATATTTTATATTTTTTCTTTTCAAGTACAAATTCAAGGCGAATTCATTACAGGTGATCTTAAAAAAGCTGCTGTTGAATTTTTATTTAAGCTTTATAATTGAAGCGCAGCCGCGATTTTTGCAAAATCAGTTTTTTTGCAAATTATCGTTAACATTACACTCTTACATTGTTTAAACATCATATCATCCAAAATTATGCACCTTAACTTCTTCAAAATGAAATATAAAAAGTGAGACAGTGAAAGAACGTTGTAAGTTACTAAAAAAAATGATACAATCTAATGGTTTTGCAAATTGGAATAATGTTTTAAAAGTCGCTTACGTAGTGGAAAAACGTTTGAAATTACAACGCGATTGTGGAAATGAACGTTTTCTACTAAAAAAAAGTTATAACCTGTAAAATTGCATGTTATTTTAAATTCAAATTTCTTATGATTTTGCATATAAAGCTGGGATCACACGATTGCCGCAATGCACCAATTTTCATACTTTTTAATACCCCAATCGTGTGACTGCACAACCAATTGGCTCATGTACCAATCAAGGACAATATTGTGCTTACTTTTACCAATCAAATGCAACCCTGGTGCGGCAATCGTGTGACTGTTTTCTATGCAACCGCGCGTCAATAAAAATAACAAAAATGCACCAATATTTATTGTGTTCTTGTGCGGCAATCAAACAACACAATACGCACCAATATTTGCCTTTTTCTTAATAAATTTACTTTTTTGTGTTTCTTTTAGTAGGTAATGAAGACAAATATTTATTTATTTATTATGCATTTAAATTTTTTTTAATTATTGTTGCTACATATTACCAAAATATGTATGTATGTATGTTCACAAGCATATTTAGCTGTTCAGTGCGAATATTTTTATTTAAGTTTCTAAGCGAACCTTAACATACGAAATTGTTGAACAGACTTAATTTTTGGAATTTCTTAAAAAATTTAAATAAAAATATTCAACAAAAATTTGTTTAAGTACATAGTACATATCGTCACCTAATATGCAAAAGGGCGTAACAACAAAAAAATTCAAAATCGAGTTTTCGATTGATTATGATTCACTAAACAAAATTACATGTCCCTATGAAATTAAAAAAAAAATAATTAAAAAGTGTTGTTACGCCCTTTTGCATATCAGGTGACGATATATGATACATATTTAATTTTATTTAATTAATAACAAACCAACAAGAACTTTCAATTAAATAAAAAAGCTACCACAACAGCTGTTTTCGCAGTTGTCAAGTAAGAACAATCGTGTGACTGTGCTGCGGCAATTGTTGTAACCATTCCGCTTTGTACCAACTAGCGGCAATTAAATTTGTTTAAAACAGGGCAATCGTGTGATTTCAGAATATTTTATTGGTCCAATTTCATTATTGTGCGTCAATAAAGCACAATAAAAATTGTGTCATATTGGTGCATTTGCGGCAATCGTGTGATCCCAGCTTTAGTTTTTACTATCATTAATTTTGATTATCTAAAAAAAAATTTAAAAAAAGGTTAACCTGCCTTTGAAAAACTTTTTTTGTGCTGTCCTGAAAAATAATTATTTTGTCACTTACAACGTTATTCGCGGCTGTGCTTCAATTGTTGGATGTGAAAATTTTGTTTATTATCTTTGTTTCTGTTTTTGACATTGTACAATGATTTAACAAAAATATATTGCTTGTGGTTTTTTTACGAATTGAACTTATTGTAGTACCGAGATTACCTGTGATGAATTCGCCTTGTACAAATTTTACTTGAAAAATAAAATGCTTCTTTTTAAGTTTGCTTTTTTTTTTAACGATTATACGATTATTTAAATACAATAGAATCTCGATAATCCTAGTATTAAGCAACAAAAGGACATTAATTTTGTCACTTTTTGGAAAAAATCGACACGAATTGAACTTATTGTAGTACCGAGATTACCTGTGATGAATTCGCCTTGTACAAATTTTACTTGAAAAATAAAATGCTTCTTTTTAAGTTTGCTTTTTTTTTAACTGAGAGAAAAAAATCTATTTTATATTTTATGAGTTTTGAATTTTTATAATTGTTAGCTTTTATAATTGTTGGATGTCAAAATTTTGTTTATCTTTTTTTCTGTTTAGTTTTGTTTCTTTTTTTGACATTGTGCATGATTTTACATTTTACAAAAACTAATTGATTGTGGTTTTTGTAGGAGTGTGCTTGTTGTTGTACCGAGACAACCTGTTTTGACTTCGCCTTGGCTCTTAATTTCTGATGCATTGGATGTAGATTATTTAAATACAATAGAATCTCGATAATCCTATTATTGAGCAACATAAGGACATTCATTTTGTCACTTTTTGACAAAAATCGACACATAATATTCACATAATTGGGGGCCCCGGTGCTAGCTGGTCTATCAGCGCCGGGGTTGCGGGTTCGATTCCCGTCAGAGACTCTGGTTTCTTTCCTGCAGACAAGCGTAGAGCTTCGCGGAATTAGCTTAGGGAATTAAAAAAAATATCTGTCTAATTGTTGGTATCTCAGCTGTGCTTCTTTGTACTGCTTATTACCCGGGGTCTCCACCTAATATAAAATGACTAACTTTAACACTGCAAGTTAGTGTTAAGTGGAGACTGCTCCAGTTAAAGTTTTAACTTGATTGTTATAACATTTCTTTTGAAAGTTCTTTTATAACATAAATTGACGTTTAAGTTTGACAGTACGCTATTTTGTAGTTGTTTTTCGACATATTTTATTAGTTTGTTAAAATGGTTGTAAACTACACATAATATAAACTTCGCTCTTTGTGAAAAATATAATACAAACAAACATTTAAGTATAAAATAACTTTAATTATTTTCTACAAACACACTGTAGCTACATACTTTACGCTTTAACGAACTTAAAATAATGAAAAGTTTTAACTCTAACTTCACTACGTGTACGCCACCATAAACATATAACCATTTTATCAGCAAGTCTTAACTTCTTGTTTAACTGCATTTCATGTTAGGTGGAGACTGGGTGTTAGAGCCCTTTTGTCGAAATGTTTACATAGGGACTGAACTGTCAAAGGTTTTTGTAATATTGTAAAAAAAATCAATAACGAGCATAAAGCAATACAACCAACGACCATTAGAGGAAAATTTCTCTAGAGCGTTTACCTTTTGGGTGGAGAATCAAAACAAGTTTAGAACATTATCTAAAGTATCAATAAAATATCTTATGGTCCTTGCTACTTCGGTTCCTTCAGAAATGTGCTTTTCAGCTGCCGGTGAAATATTAAATAACAGGAGCAACTGCCTTAAACCAAACATGGTGGACATGCTGTTTGCTTTTACAAAAAAATTTATTTTTTCCTACTCAGGTACAAACCTACAGTCTATAGTAAGATCGATGGTGAAATCTTAACTATCGATAAATATCGATAGTAGAAAATATCGATAGGATCCCAGCACTAAAATACATACATATTTGGATTATTTTGCTGATAGTAAGAATTTAAAAATTTCTTGTGCGTGACTACACTTCTTTCCCTTGTAAGCATGCGTAATTGTGAGTTAAGCACCGCTCACGCGCACAGATCCAATTAAAATATATGAAGTTAAGTAAGCAATATACTGAACTTCATAGATTCATACAAACATACAGATTTATATTAGATACTCTGTATAAGTAAACGAAAAATAGTTATAAAAAAACCAAAAAAATTAAGTTAAGTTGGATTATAAAAAAACGATATACCTACTTGTATAATTGCGATAAAGTTGAGCTCATACATACGTTTTAAAACAATCATACGCACTTAAGAACTTAACAACGAAAATATTTTAAACAACACAATAAAATATCTTGAAAAATATATAGAAATGAGCAATAAAATATTGGAAGAAGAGTAAAAGACAAAACAACTGAAGCAAAGTATAAAGAGTGTTCCCGTGAAATAATTTCTGAATTAATTTGTTTTGTTTACAACAAAAACAGATTATAATATTTACAATTAAAAAAAAAAAATTCAAAAATTCGTTAAAATTTTATAAGTCTTTAGACTTTTGTAGTATCCAGTTCTTATACTTTCGTTAACATACTTTATTTTAGCATCTGAAAATTGCAAAAGAAATTTAAATTTAGGGTTGAAGATGATGACGTTATACCAACATGTATTTTTTCAATTGTTTTTGCGTTGTTCTCTACTAAAAGGGTGTGCTTCAGTTTGCCAAAAACTAAACAAACAAAGAAATAAAGTTTAGTTGCTATTTGGAAGCAAAAGCAAAGAACTAAATGTATGACCAATCAAAAATCCATTACAAGTGTTTCGCTCGAATAAAACTAAACAATAACGAAAATGAACATATATAAAACGCAATTCGCACACAAACACTTAGATACAACTCTTGTTTTCCTTACATACCAATTTTTTATAACTTGGAAAAAAATAGAGTAAAAAGGAAATAAAACTGCAAAACATCCTGTGAACATCTCGTTGTAAAAGGCATTTGTTAGTTTCGGAAAAAAGAGCAACTTCAATTACACATGACAAAAAGGAAAAAACAAATGCGTACATACATAATGGTTTGATTGGCATTAAAGCGAATTTTGGATAACCTGCCTTTAAAGAAGTTTTTAAACTTTCAAATTCTAGAAACACTTACTTAATACTTAGGGAAATATCGATGGGTAGTGCAAACTATGCAAATGCGATCAAAAATACACATATTTGCACAATGAGCAAAATTAGAATTGCATATTTGCTCAGTTGCAAACAAATGTAAACAATAACATTTGACATATTAAGCGCGATATTGTTTTTTAAGAAAACTTGTATCCAAATTTTTTATATTTTTAATTAGGCTTAAGTTCAGTGCCAGCCAGGGTTCGAGCCCCGGCCACGGTCAAGAATGAAAGATTATCAATAACAATTTTAATTAATTTTCATGTTTTAAAATTCCTTTCTTCATAAAAATAATTTAATGAAAATTAAATTTGATAAACTTAAGCCTAATTAAAAATATTAAAAATTTGGATTAAAAACCATAAATAGTTCAACAAAATAACCACAATACTAAAACTTATATATTGAACACTTTCGTGGGTTTTAGTATAAAATAGAGAATTAAATTTAAAAAGAAAAAATGTATTCTTATTTGCTGTGTATAATTGTAAACAAATGCAGATTGTTTACAGTGCTGCCAGAAGTTTTTTTGTTGCCAAAATAAATTTTTAAAAAATAACACATTTGCACAAAAAATAAAAGTGGTATACTCACGATCAATCATAATATGCACTGTAAATTTACAAATTGCACATTGACCATCGTGATTACCCTTACTGTTTTTCAAGTAGATTACTTTGTGAGCATAATAACGAATTATCCATTCACCCCTATCGTGAATAATTTCTCCCTCGTAATTTTTCCCCTTTTCACATATTTGCGATCATGAACAGCTCCCATGAAAAAATGTAATTCAAAGGAGAATAATAACGTGAAAAAATGTTCACGGGAATAAATTCCCCTTATCGTGAATCGTCGGATTTGTGAATTTTGGAAAATATTTTACTACATAAAATTTAAAAAGTGCAAAAAACTTACGTTGTAATCAACCTATCCCTCCAATACAAATTATTTAGATTTATTATTTTAACTTTCCTTTAAAATATATACGTGTATATTTTTAAACAAAAATTTCAATTCTTTTTTAATTTTCTTCTTTTTTACATTCACTGGAACTGATAGCATGAACAATTTTTCACATGAGATTCACGATTGCTTTTTTCCCTTCGAGGGGAATGAAAATTTCATGGGAACAAAAATTCCACTTGTTATTCACGATAGGGGTGATTATCTCTTAAGGAAAATAAGGTCTTGTTTCTTGTTTTTCTGCAACCGTGATTTTTACTTTCACTTTGTATCTTGTTACGATTTTTCGAGGCCATTGCTCACATGATCTCGATTCTCTGGTGCAGTAGTAATAAAAAATTTTTAAACATAAAAAGGTAAATTTAACTATATTTTTGTCACCAGCAAACTTATGGTTGAATTAGTCCTCCATCAAGAAGCCACAACCATATAATGGTTCCTCCGAATATGTTATGGTTAAAAATAGCAAAAATAAGTTCGACACTCATGTCATGTTGCTCTTAGAAAAGAGGAAAATACTATTGTTAATTTAACAAAAAATTACTGTTAAATTTAAC